>KB205942.1:3505857-3652568 GCA_000328965.1 Ascocoryne sarcoides NRRL 50072
ATCTATACCTTCGAATGTTTCTATAGATGGAGCTTGTGGTGCAAATGGAAAGAAATGCCAAGGCAGTGGATTTGGAAATTGTTGTTCAGGGACAGGATATTGTGGCTCAACAGTGAACTATTGTGCTCAAGGTTGGTAAGTTTATAATCTCCAGAAGAAATGTATGGCATACAGTCTAATTATTTTCAAACAGTCAATCTGGATTCTCTAGCGCTTGTTTAACTTTAAATGTGCCGACCCTTGACGGAGCATGTGGGCCTACAAGGGGATACACATGCGCTGGAGGGCCCTTCAATGGCGCTTGCTGTTCTATTGGTGGATATTGTGGCTTAGGAAGTGCTTTTTGTGGGATAGGATGGTCTGCTCCCCCCCTTTCTAATACTCCTAATGGTCACAGCTAACATTTTCACAGCCAATTAGGTTATGGTGCCTGCACATGAGATTTAGTTGGAACATATGCCATGGACTTTAAGTAGGATCTAGCCAAGCCTCTCTATTGAAATATCTTTATATGAAAAACTTACCTTGCAGCAATATAAAAAGCTGTTCCAATTCGTTTCCCGCTCTGAATATAAATATCTTTAACGAATAAAAGTATTTTCAGGTAATCTAGCTTTAAAATACCTTTGACTGAGTGAAGTAAGAATATTACCCTTCGAGGGAGTGAAAATTTTCAAGTGAGTTAACATAATGCTGAAAAATAACTTAGATATCAAAAGTCTTAGGAAAATCATTATGCGGCGGTCTTTTCCTAAAGTCACCTCATCTATTTCTAGGAGTATAGTACTTCTTTTTAGTGAAAACACTACGCAAAACAGAGTACTCCGTACATGTGCACTAAATCTACCAGTTTACTTGCAGTACTAAAATTCTATGACCTTACAGGGCCGTAGAACATTTGCAAGAAGAGTTCAATATAGAATTTAAATGTTACTTTTTTAAAAAAGTTTAAGATGGTATAAGAAAGTGTGAAAACAGTATCGTCTTTGCAGCTATAGCTTAGGGATATTTTCTACTAGCACCTGTTTTGTACAGCAGCTGTAAGGGGAAGAAAGGTGCCGCCGCGAGCTTTGCTCGTGTGAGAATATGAAGTCGAAAATATTGAAGGTTTTTGTTGGTATCTATATTCCTAGTGAATATAGGTAGGTGGAATCAATGGGTTTATAGTCACGTGCATATTAGTCATTAGCCTTAGCGAATGCGCTACGGTGTATAAAAGAGGAGTCCTATACTCCCCTTTTACAATACAACAACAAGATCAACCCTAACTAGCTTATCGACATACCTCGTATTCCGCGGGTGGTGCCAAAAGCAGTGGGTGGATCAACAGTTTTAAAAGTGTATTATATAACTTTCTTTTCTTTTAATCATATAAAATCCAAATAGATAACAAATGTATTTACTATTAAATTCGGTTTTAACCTACTTTATTTCTAAATCTATTTAAAATTAACTTAATTTTAGACTCTCATGCTAGCTTAAGCATATACTAAAGATCAGTGGCTTTTTCTTCCCCTTATAGGGTAGTAAGTAGCTCGTATTCGCTAAGGTCAAAGCGGGTGATGGTAGCCAGGGTTAGATAAAAGCCCAGCCTAACAATATTCAAAAAGCACCTTGTTTGTCCTCTATTTAAAATATAACCTTGTCGTGCTTACTCTGTTTAGCAACCTAATCTATTTAAATTTATACTATTATTATAATATATAATCTTGGTTATAACGGAATGGCCATGCGCCGCCTCATTTAGCACGTGTTTAACAGTCCGGTGACCGAAATCATAGTTATAAAAGATCTAGGAGACATCCACTCACCAGTCTACCCACTCTTTAATCCCATCCACCCTCATCCACTCGCCCTAGAACTAGCTACCATTCCACCTCGCTCTTCACTGTACCTTCAAATTGGGCCGATTGTTAAGTGTCTTTATTAGAGTTACGCCTAGGAACCATATCCTAAACCGCTTTTCATTGAACACAAAGACGACAATCCTGTAGGCGTTCTTAAGGGTAACTGTGTGCTTGTATTAAGAATGGTTATACAAGGGCGAGCTATATACAGGTGTTTTGACGCCTCAGGCACTAGCTCCCACAAGTCCTATTACCATTGGTGAACTAGTAAAAAGTGCCCACGAGTACCTAGACATGCTTGAGCCTATGTGGTTCTACATCACCTTTCATCCTCGTCATACTCAATGGTACTTCAATGGACTCAGCAGAGGCACGCATATTGCTGGAACTGCTAAAGATTTAGAGTTCGTGTTGACCTCAGAGTTATTTGAGGAACCTAACGTTTTTGGAGTCAAGCTTGAGGAGCAACGGGAAGAGATCGCTTTCTGCGTGCGAAGGGAACGGGGATCAAAGGAAAAGCCTAAGGAGAAGCCTTCGAAGGATCTAAGCCCGATTATTCCTGTAAGTGTTGAGTTTCTAGGAAAATCTTCTATGTGTGTTGTTAATGCTGATCATAGTTCAAGGCCAATGAGCCACCGCCCTGTTTGGAAGGTGTTTCCCAAAATTCCAAGAAGGAGGATGGGCCGAATAGCAGATTCAAGAATGTGTTTGGCTTGGACTTCGATGAAATGGACAAAACATGGCCATGAGAGCAGGGTAAGAAGTTATAGTTGTCATAAATTGACTCTAGACAGGATGAACTAGAAATATTGAGACAGCAAACTGAAGAATATTACATCTGTGGGTATATATATGCCTTCGAGTGAGTTATCAAGGAACAAAGCTATGTCTCTGAAGTCGCAAAATTGGTTACTTGAGTTGGCATCCCTGATAATAATAATTCTGTTTCACTTGCCAATGGCTATTTGCCTATTAAAGCTTTGAATTAACGCCTGCCCACTGATTAATTGGCTTTCATTGGGGCTTTTGAACATTTGTTATCCGGTCTGTTCAAATGGGTTCTAGTCCACTTCTTGATGACTCGAGGACTATGCTAATGGCATGCTTAAGCTAAAAGGTCCAGTGGCTCATTCTTGACGAGTATGAAAAAGGAGGTCTGGCGCATGGATAGACCGTATATGATCATTAATTCGGTTGTTAAAAGCTAAATTGTTCAACAGGCAGGGTGCAGGACCAGCAATGGAAGGAGCTACCGGTGAAAGAAAGGAGGGTTTGATAGAGGTTACTGTTGATAGGCGATACGATCTAAGAGCAGTTCTGGGATTTTAGATAGGTCAAAGAGCCAGAATCCACGTCGGATCCTATAGGTGGTAACTAGTACTTTCTTTCTATCTTATAACAAGCAGCAACACAGCTCTTATATATAGTTGTCAGGTGTGATAGAAACAATCTTAGCATTTTTATACGCGGGCAACACAACCAAAAGATCTGTTGCGGAGGAAGAGCCCATGAAATCAGCTATAAAAGACGAGTAGTTATAATGAAAGCGCGAGTCTAGTAACACAACTTTACAGAGGAGAGGCCAAACTCGATTTCAAATGTCAGACTTGTAAGAGAATAGTGGGATTATCGCCATTGGCGATCGACTAGTAGATTTAGACGTTAGAGGATAAGATGTTAACTTACAGTAGTCTTACAACTAGCGAGATACGTGTACCTTGCAGGTCTATACGCAGCGACAAAGGAGATTTGCACATTCTCACTATAAAACGTTTCACCGGAGACCTCAGCAAGAATGGGATGCACACGTGATGTCACATATCCCAACTAGGCAAGTCCAACCAATAGGTGGGGTCCCTTCCGTCGATGAACATCAATTCGATCCCACCTTTCCCCATTTTCCTATCCTTAAGTGCCTTTATCCGATCGCAATTGAGATGCAGGCGGATAAACGCAATCCATGATTCAAATGTGCGGATGAGAGGCCGTAACCCGGCTATTCGTGTAGCACAGAAGCAAACCCGACTGGTGCAGCCACCCGGTTATCTGCCGGGAACCCTCGCGGCTGCCGGTTATGCCCTCGGGCCGAGCATCGGTCGTCCCTATCATCCCCGCGTTGCTGTTTTGGGTAGGCATATCCGAACAGGTACATGGTAGGCGTGAAGCTTCCACTCTTATCGCAGAAATGCTGAAGTTGACGTCCAATGAAATTCATACAACCCGTTCCGTCCTTGGCTCTTATATCTATAAGAAGTCACTCCCATCTCTGTCCATTTCCCCAAGTCTACCTTCATTGTTCCTCCAACAAATTCCCTCTCCTCGCTCAGCTTCAATTTCAAAATGGCTACAGCACAAGTCCCTATTTCAATTCCCATTGTCGGGGCCGCGAAGGCAGAGCATCCTCTCGGTCCTCTGACTGCCGATGAGATATCGGCTAGTTCGGCACTTATCAAATCTGTCTGGCCTCCTCAGACGAGTTTACAATTTAAAGCCATCACTCTCCTCGAGCCGCCAAAGGCAGAGCTTCTTCCCTATCTAACCGCTGAACATGCCTCGCAAGCACTCCCCTTTATCTCTCGGAAGAGTTTTGTGGTTTATTATATCAGGAATACAGTCAGCCAGATCCTCTGATGCGGGCTAGGGCAAGCAATGCTGACACTTGCAAAATAGGATAAACTTCATGAGGCGGTGGTGAACCTTAGTGATAGCAGAGTAGAGAGCAACCTAAGGCTCGGTCCGAATGTGCACAGCACAGCCGATGGAGCAGAGCTGGTGGAAGTGGAACGAATCGCATTGACAGACCCGGGTGTGCTTGCAGAAATTGCAAAGCTTGAATTACCCGAGGGAACAGTTGTTGTTAGTGACCCATGGATTTATGGTACGTACCTCCATTTTCAGACCCTGAGTACTGCTTGTAAGCACTTCTTATGTTGATGAATTTCTTAGGCTCCGATGGAGTCAACGATGGCCTATTCTCGGATGAGAAACGCATGTTTCAATGCTTCCTCTACCTCCTAGACCCAACCAACCCAACAGAGAAAGATAGCTGCCACTACGCCATGCCAATCCGTATTTCTCCCGTTATTAGCGCCGAGACCATGAAAGTCACACGCATTGACATTCTCCCCACCGGAGACGATGCCACTATCAAGCCCCTTTCAAAATACAAAGTCCAACCGGCAAATGAGTACATTCCCGAACTCCAAACTCTTCGGACGGATCTGAAGCCATTGAATGTGGTCCAGCCAGAAGGTGCAAGCTTTCAGGTAAGCAAGTATAGTGAGCAAGGCCATGTAATTGCGTGGCAGAAATGGGAGATGAAGATTGGCTTCAATCATCGGGAGGGAATGGTTTTGTATGATGTGCACTACGATGGTCGACCACTCTTCTACCGGCTTTCCCTTTCTGATATGAACATCCCATACGCCGACCCCCGCCATCCCTACCACAAGAAAGCAGCCTTTGACCTAGGAGATTGCGGCGCAGGAATCATGGCCAACAACCTCCAACTCGGCTGTGACTGTCTAGGCTCAATCTATTACCTCTCCTCCGTCCTAAACGACGATAATGGGAAGCCCCTCCTCATGCCTAACTGCGTCTGTATCCATGAACAAGACGGCGGCATTGGCTGGAAACACACCAACTACCGCACCGGTAGAGCAGCCGTCACTCGATCCCGCGAACTGGTCTTACAATCCATCATCACGGTTTCGAACTACGAATACATCCTCGCGTTCCAATTCAACCAAGCCGGAGAACTGCATTACGAGGTACGGGCTACTGGTATCTTGTCTACACAACCTATTGACGAGGGAGTTACTGTGCCATGGGGAACTGTAGTTCACCCTGGAGTTTTGGCAGCCCATCACCAGCACTTTTTCTCCCTCCGCATCGACCCCATGCTGGACGGTCCCCTGAACCGCGTCGTCTATGACGAAGCACATGCCATGCCCCGCTCAGACTTTAACCCTCACGGCGTAGGCTACACCGTCAACACGACACCCATCACCACATCGGGCGGGTACGACTTAAACCCTGATGACAATCGTCTTTTCAAAATACAAAGCTCTACAGAGAGGAACCCGATTAACGGCTACCCAACCAGTTACAAGATTATGGCCCCGCCGTTCCAGAAGATGTTGGCCGATGAGGATAGTTTCCACCACAAGAGGGCCGAGTTTGCGGATCATAACATTTACGTGACCAGTTATCGGGACGGGGAACTTTATGCGGCGGGGAAGTATACGAATCAATCTCGAGGCGGGACTGGTGTTCGCTCATTCGCTAATAGGAAGGATGATGTCCTGGATACAGACGTTGTGATCTGGGTGCAGTTCGGTATAAATCACGTACCGCGCATTGAAGATTTCCCGGTTATGCCGTGTGAGATTTTGAAGGTGATGCTCAAGCCCGTGAATTTCTTTACAAGAAACCCGGCATTGGATGTCCCGCCTAGCGAACAAGGTTTCAATAAATCGAAGCTGTTGAGTGAACAGCATGGTCAGCCGGGTGTGGAGGCTGTTGTTGGGGGGAAAGGGGAGTGTTGTGCTAAGGGGGTGAGTAAGTTGTGAATAGAGGAGGGTTAAGGGGAGGCGGGTGATAGTGTGAGTATAAGAAGTGAGAGAATGAGTTATATATTGGGTAAGGTTTAATATGTGTCGCTATAGTTAGTTTGACGACTCGATTTGGTTTTGCTAGTTCAGCCGGCGTCACGGGGTTACTATATAATAGACGGAGAATGGCTAGCTAGTGTAGCTCAAAGTCATGAAGAAATACTTGTACTCCAATTTCTGACCAGTCTTTCCTCTCCATTTTGCAAGTGAGCACTTACTGTTCGTTAGGGCAAAACCGCTGATAAAAGTCAAGTTTCAAGGGCTCACGGAGTAGTCGCTATGTTCCAGAGGAAGGGAAGGCGTAGGCGAGGCCGCACTGTTCGAACGTTAATGATATCTGGCTTCTAGCTACCCGTTTCAGAAGGAGCTTTCCTTCGAGGTAGTCCTTTCTCGTTTAGACCCAAACGCCAACAGCAGCTTGGGTCATCGAAATAGAGTATCTAGAACTTTATCCTGTCAAATCTCTCTCTTTCCTTTGGAACCTCACTCTCAACTCGACGCACCTAGCTCCTCACATGCATCTAGTACTTTTACCCTCCCTCCTCCATTTCCTATATGATCATGATCAACGATGAGATTCCATCGGAGAGACCAGCAGATTCCCAACTATCCTTACCTCGAGTACATGCTACCACCCACCTCACAAAATTCCTTCGCAAGCCCCATAGCTTCCGCAGAACAAGATACAACCACGCCAACTCATTCACCATCCCAGCAAGATCAGAGGAGAATGATTCAGACAACAGCCAGGTCCTTTACATGGCGGACCCAAGACTCAATAGGCGATACTCCCTCTCTTCCTTCAGCAATGGCCCCGACCGAAACCTGGATGGGCCTGCCGATGGAAAGGTCAAGGAAGAGGAGAATGGACAGAGGGAAGCGTCATGGAGTATTATTGATAGGGAAATATGTGAATGGCAATATGTTTGTAAGACAGGCCGTCCATACTGGTGGTCTCCCGACTCGAAATATGCCCGGGTTCGAAAGCTCCAGCCTCGATTAGCAAATAACCCCTATGCTAGCATTTTCAACTGGTCCAAGCAAGCGGACAATATCCCTAGTATGACGTACGCAGAAAAGCATCGCGCCTTGACTAATAGCTTTATTGCTGATCCGAGCATCGTGGATGATGTAGCACAGCTCGTTGCTGTTCAACTTCTAGGTGCATGCTTCACACTTCCTCCAGACGACAGCATTGGCCTCCCATCTCCAAACGATGCCAGTGTTGCCAAATTGTTGAACCAAGATCCACCTGATCCGAGAATGATCAGCTCTTTGAGAATGCATACCCATTTTCGATATTCTCCATGTTTCGGCCACCAAGCGAGGAGCCCTTCGCCTGTACAACACGATTTAGGGTTGCGAGGAGCATTTGACGGCCACACACGCAGCCCGTCTACCCCTCCGCCTCAAAATTCAGGCTTATCAGTATCGGAGATGGAGGGTTTGAGTGCCGCATCAAGACATGACAGGATTCGTCAAATCCTTGAGGCTCGAGATACCCCTCGAGTAGGTACATCCTACAAGCATGTACGCAGAACATCGGACCCTGTGGGTTCTTTCTCAAAACAAGGCGAAAGCATCAGGAGTCACCAGAGATGTACAAACGCCGATAGGAGACTTACGAGAACAAACCTAGAACTCAAAGAGCATCCTCAAGTGTTTTCAGCCCATTCTTCTAGTCTCCCTAGAGTTGAGGCTACCGGCAGAAAAAGAAGTCGACAAGCCACCTCCGACGATGAAGAGTTGCAACTTCGGGAAGAAGCACACCACATCGACACACAAAAGTCCAATTACCAACTCCATTCTGTAATTCGATCCGAGCCCCACCACGTGTTTGTTCAACCTGTCAAGGAACTAGTCGTGAAGCGCTGGAAGAAGCTTCGAAGACGATTAAGCGGCCGAGGCTCCCAACAACCAAGCACAGCATCGGCAGATCCATCTGCATCCGAATCTAGCTCGGGCGTTATTTTAAACACCACTATAAGTCCCGATGGAAAGAAAAGGAGAAAGCGGGCTCGGGAGAGGGGAGATATCCAGAGTATAACTAAGCCCAACCCCACACTATCCAAGGCCCCAAGCAACGGTATTCGTCAACCGGCCGCGAGTGGGAATCTCCCACCGAGTCGAAACAAAAGCAAATACCCCAGAAGCAACAAGCCATTCATCCTTGACTCCCTAGCCCTGGACACCAAATTCAAGATCTTGGAACCTCCTGTCGCTACCGCTGCCACTGCAGCTGCGGGTTCTCGCTTAGTCTACAATGTTCAAAAGTCCAGCACTACCGCCGCGATCTCACAACAGTACTCATCGCCTCTATCCGATATAATTGATTTCGCCTTCGCTACAGGCAGAACTTCTTCCATCCCCAGAAGCGAGGCATTAGCAACCTGTGGAACAGAACATTCCGGTTCTGAGTTCCCCACGTTCCCTATGCCGCCAAGGAGTCCTATTGCGAGTGTATACGAGGACATCTTTCCACTGAAGTGCTCACCGAGGAATGGGCCGGCTCCAGAACGAAGGAAGAGTGCTTTGTCCGAGGTCTACACGGCGGGCTATTCCTCGCGTGAGAGTCTTGGTAGTGATGCCAGTGAACTAGTTGCGAGAGGTATTCTCAGCGAAGCCGGGAGTAGACTTGGGACGCCGAGGGAAGAAATGCCGCTACCTATTCCCTCTCAGACCGGACTGATTGCTACTGAGATGGTCCAAGTTCAGTCATGTCGTCGGCATTCCACTTCAACGGCGGAGGACTCGCAGGGAAGTGGGGTTATGGGACAGGATGGGCGGCCAAAGCTCGAGCGGATGAGTACGAATGGAACGCAGATTTTTACTACGAGTCTGGAGGGCGTGGAGATTGATGGGATTCCGGCTGGGCCGGGGAGGGAGATGTGGGATACGAAGGGAAAGGGGAAGGAGAGAACGTATTTGTGATGTATTGATGCATTGTACTGTACTGTAGATGAGTTGAAGGGTATACTCAAAACATGAACCTCTCTTTGGAAGACTTTGCGACTTCATTATTAAGCGATGTCCTCGGACTACTCCTTTTCGACTCCGACATTCGAAGCGAGTGTAGCCTTGGTCCTGGAGTTGAGAACCTGTGTCTTAATTAATTTTATCAACTCGTAGCAAGGTTCTAGAAGGCCGATCCCATACATAGTTTCTACAGGCCTTTCATACCCTGGCTGGATAGATTCCAAAGGTTTGGAAGAAATAGGATTACTGAAGAGTATTAAGGGTATCTCTCCCGGGTATCGCCTATGCCCTCGCCCTCTCCTCTCATGCCAGAGACAACCATGATCCAATGAACCCTACAAATACAAATTTGAATCTGAATAATTACCCACCAACGCCGCCCAATGCCAATAACAATGCTTTCGCCATCTCTTTGCGCCGTCCACCCGTAGGTACTATACGTCCTAACAAACGAAACACTCTATAAATATAAACTCACGCCTCGTTCTCTCCTTTCAATCCAACCATCTCGTAATCACCCGCACCATCTCTACCTCTCCCCCTCCCCCTCCCGCGACCAAACCCTTGCTCCTCGTCGCCTCCTTCATGGGCAGCGACGTCGGCCGCTGCGGTCGTCGCAGGTGCAGCGCTATTCCCGCCGAAGCTTATAGGGCGCAGCTCGCGGTATTGGCACGACCAGACGCCGAGCAGGGTCATGATCCCCGCGGACGCAAACTGGAGGATCCACCAGAGGGCGTTGGTGGGGACGGAGTGGGAGTAAAGCGAGGTGAGGAGGAGGTGGATGAGGTGGAGGGTTATGGCGAAGTCGGGGACGAGCTTGGAGCGGGAGATGAAGAAGAGGATTGAGATTACGCTGTTGGGGTTACTGTTAGTGGGCATTCGTTAGGAGAGGGGGGAGAGAGAGAATGGATTGGAGGGGAGGGGGGGAAGGGACAGGTGCTTGCTTACCCAACTAATGAATTTAAGAGCCAGACGAGGCCCAGCATCCAGCCAACTGTTGTGTCGCCTCGTAATGTCCGCCATGATAATACCATGTCAAAACTAAAATGCTTCCCGGCGACCAAGGCGGTGAATAGGATGAGGGCGGTTGCGGCGAGGTACCATGTTGTTTGGAGGAGGACGATCTGGCTGAGGATTTTTAGGGGAGGGAGCTCTGTGAGCGCGCCGGGGCGGGGGGGACGTCGTCGCCGCGGCATATTGGACGAGTGGATGGAGGTGTTTGCGAGGGGCGCTACCTGATGAGCATTTGGTGATGGGGATGAGGTTGTGTGCTTTATTTGTGTGAGGCGCCAGGGAAAGGGAGAGGTCGATCCCATGAGACGTCAAGGACAAGGTGTTGTGACGAATCGGGTTTAGGGCGGATCTTCTGCCGTGTTCGACCGCCTGCTTGGGGGGATTTTGGCGGAGCGGATACTTGGGGAAAGAGCTTCGGATAGCTTCAATTGAAGATTATTGCACGTATCGACACAGGTTAGTTCTCTCATTTGGTGTTTGGGTGTGTAACTGTTGATTTATAATTCACCTTTGGCCCTGAGTACCATCTGCAACTGCAATTGCCTCAAGGAAGTGCTATGCTAACGGAGACTTAGCATTCCTTTTGACGTTACCTACCATCAAGCCCTCAACCCTCCGGCGCATCATACCCGCTACGTATCCCGATAAATTCAAAGCCTCGAAATGGGCCTCTTCGGTTCTAGTTCAACGTCTACGGGTCTCCCACCGCCCAAGATATCCAGCGACGGTGCGCCCATAGCACCGGATAGGAGCAAAAGAGCCAAATGCTGGGAAGCACGAGATCTATACTTTGGATGTCTAGACAAGAACAGCATCATCGATAGCATAGCCGAAAAGGGCAAAGCGGACAAGGCTTGCAGCTCGGAAGGGAAAGGCTTCGAATCGAATTGTGCGAGTAGTTGGGTATGATTTTCTTGACGGGCGCGAGGGGATTTATAAGTTGGAAGGGGGGAATGGCTAATGGAAGAATAGGTTACGTATTTCAAGAAGAGGAGAGTCATGGAGTATCAGAGGGCGCAAACGTTGGAGAAGTTGAAAGCGGAAGGGGCACAGCAGATGCCGGGAGACTTTGGGCCGGGTTCGATACCGAAGAAGTGATCTGGACGGCATGAATGACAGAGGATGTAGGGTGGTGTATATTATGGTGCAAGGGTGTGGGGAACGGATGGAGTTTGGGTTGGGACAATGTATCTCTGGGGGTGGCAAAGGACTGGTCTGGCTTCAGATCGAAGAAATGTGTATTGCTTACGATGACACAGCCTCTCTAAACTCTTCTGCTATTTATTGGGCTTTTGTTAAGTATTGTTTTGGATTTCATATCCATAGGGTGTTGCAAGCAAGTATGCTTTTGCCCTTCCAAAAACCACAATTTTGGCTTTCACAACATCCGTTGACTCTTACTCGTTTTAGTACCTTTTTTGAAAGTGACGATCCTGATTGAATTTTTGAAAGCATGTATTCAGGGCTTGTTTCTTGAGGCGCATTGCGGTAGCTTAGTTCGAAGTTGAATATTTTCTCTTGGGAATCTATACTTGAAGTAAAGTCCGAAAGTTCTCTTTACTATCCCCTCTTCACTTTTGATGCCTCTTCATATACCCTTAAATAGTTTCATGCGTTATTTCCTTCCCACTCTTTCAAAACAAGGTCGCGCACATGCAGATTTCTGTATTTTCAAACCCCTCATTAGAATATCCGAGCTACCTGTCGGAGTCCAAAGCACAAACTCTTCACAACTCCGCGGCACCTTTAGGTGTAAGAAGGCCCAGAAAGCATTCCCTTGGTGGATTCCGTTCCTCTAACCTCGGCCTAACTTCTCTACCGTCCTATACTCTCACCAGCGCCTTTCCAGCGACATTGCACCCCGCTTTTTCAACCCTAATTACATTCTTCCCTAGATTATCAATCAATCACACCGCCCCCTTTATGACACGCTATACTCACCATTCTTGCTGGAAATCTATATATATTGATGGTGCTGATACAAAACAAAAATATTCTACTCTCGATTCTCCGCGGAAAAAGGGTATGTTGATGATAAATTCCCCGGAAATACGGAAGTTGGGAGTATATAATTCCCGAACAGACCCACTCCCGCGGCCAGTGCGATGACCGGCCAACTACTCCACTCTCGAACAGTCACTTACTTCCTTACGAGCCCCTCCACAAAATAAGGGATTTCGAATAATATAAAAAATAGAAGAATTCTCTTTAGAGAATGTAAAAATAAGCATTGTGGTAGTATAAAGAAAATGACCCCTATCCCTACTCCAGCATTTGAGTTGCAGGATTCGTCTTCGGAGGCTTTTGAAAAGGATGTTGAGATTCAAGCCCTGAATAGCGACGCTCGGCACAACAGTGGCGAAGATATCGAAGGAGAAGAAGGGAAGATAGAACGAAGGGCGGGAGAGCTTCTTGATACAGAAGAAGAGCCAGATAGTGAACAAAATGCTGGACACAGGGAAGGAGAAGTGATAGCAAGGACAAGCACAAGAGGGACGTGGAAAGATCCAGGGCCGCCTCCTGATGGGGGAATGGTAGGTTGGACACAAGGTACTTATCTCTCTGCTTCGGAAAACCACCTTTTAGATTTTTCTAGCCATAATCATCAAAAATGTGCACTAATAAGTAAAATAGCGGTCCTGGGCCACCTTGTTATAATGAACACCTGGGGATTCATCAACTCCTTCGGCGTCTTCCAGACTTACTACACCACTGCCCTGCACGAGCCCCCCAGCGCCATCTCCTGGATCGGCTCCATCCAAGTCTTCCTCCTCTTCTCCATCGGAACCCTTACGGGCCGCCTCACTGACGCGGGGTACTTCCGACCCGTCTTCCTACTCGGAACCTTACTCGGCTGCTTTGGAGTCTTCATGTCCAGCCTGTCAACGACGTATTGGCAATTGCTTCTCGCGCAGGGCGTGTGTTGTGGACTGGGGTTCGGGTGTCTGTTCTGCCCGTCTCTGTCCATCTTATCCACGTACTTCTCGACGAATCGGAGTCTGGCAATTGGGATCGCGGCGGCGGGCAGTGCGACGGGGGGCATGATCTTCCCGGCTATGGTGCAGCAGTTACTACCCCGGGTAGGGTTTCCATGGACGATGAGGGCGTTGGGGTTTATACAGCTAGGATGTCTGGCGATTTGCAATATCGGGATTCGACCGCGGGTACCGCCTAGGAAGGCGGGTGCGTTGGTCGATTGGAAGAGCTTCAAGGAAGCGTCGTATGTATTATTTGCTGTGGGGATGTTTTTTGTAGGTTCCTTCCTCGCTCGCTTAGAACTCAGGCGTATTGATATTAAGTGCTAATGTGTGTGTGATTGAAAACAGAATTTCTGGGGGGTGTACTTCGCTTTTTATTACCTCGCTTCCTTCGGCCGCTCCATCATCGGACTCCCATATGCCGAATCCGTAAACCTGCTCATTGTCCTCAATGGCGTTGGTTGCTTCGGTCGCATTGTCCCAAACTACCTCGCCGATCGCTACTTCGGACCTCTAAACTCACTCGTGCCCGTTGTCCTTGTAGCGAGCATGATGAGTTTTTGCTGGATCGCGGTGGGGAATAGGGGTGGTTTGTACGCGTGGTCGGTGATGTATGGGATTGTCGGGGCGGCGATACAGAGCTTGTTCCCGGCAACATTGAGTAGCTTGACGAGTGATCCGAGGATGCAAGGGACGAGGATGGGACAGGTGTTTACGATTGTGAGTTTTGCGGTGTTGACGGGGCCGCCGATTGGGGGGCAACTAATCCAGAAGAGGGGAGGGGGGTATTTGTACGCGCAGTGTTTTTCGGGGGCGTCGATGTTAGTGGGGTGTAGTTTGTTGGTCGGGGCAAAGTTTGCGAAAAGTAGGAAGATTAGGACGAAGATGTAAATTTCCGGGGGAGTTAGAAATGAGGATGCCAGACAAAGACGGATGAAAGCGTAATAGTAATAGTTTACATACAAATGGATGAGCCGAATGACGCGGAGGATTTGAAGGTAAGTGGGATGCCCTCTTGTGGCCTTTGATAAAAAGGGAGGAAAAGCTAAGGGAGAGGATATATAGAAGCTAGACTATGGGATCTTATGATACAGAATAGAAGCATATAAAAGAGTAAACTCTGTCGGAGAAAAGGGGGAGCTTGTAAGAGAGAACTTTAGGAAGTCGACAAAAATGAAAGAAATACAACATCAGCTGGCCGCCCTCCCCGAACCTCGGGTTTAGAGAGGAATATGAGATAAACTCCAACTTGTGTTTCCAGCTATAATACCACCCAAAGTTTGCAGTAAGAGATGTTAAATATTTACTACTCTAAGCGCCATTTTCCAGTTGTAGAGCGTATATATGAGAGAGGACGACGAGAAAGAGAGTTAAAGAGTATAGGACAATACATATATACTAGAATCTTCAGTAAATTAATAAAAAAAACGAACTTCAGTTTTGCTTCTTTAAAATAAGTAAAACCTCCGACCTCGATAGGAAGGGAAGTCCGCTCTGGCTAGTTATATATAGCATTCATGATCGCTCGGGGAAAGGTGCTTCCGCATCTCGGCTACACCAACAACTTTAAAATCACGACATCGTGCCTCTACCTCTCATCATTCGCACTACATGATAACCCTTCCAACCTCACAAACCACATCCTTATCTCTTTTCCAATGAAAGAGTCCAGCGAGTGCTGGGTTGGCTGTGATGTCGACCGTGGGTTCTCTCATTGGCAAATCAGAGGGGATCGGCGGGGGTGGTTATGGGACATTCGCCATTTGGGAGATGATTGATGTATGCAGGTTATGCATCGTTCCGATGGGATTTGAGATTCCCTGGTTTCTGGATGCGATGTGTGTGATGCGGGAGACGAGATCCATTGAGGATATAAGTGTAACCTCTCTCGCCTGCCACGCTTGGCGTAACCTTCGGATCTTTGTCTGTGTCTGCTCTCTCGAGTGTTGAACATCGACGACTCTTGTATTCTGTTTGTGACGACGAATTCGAACGTAGGTAGTAGCTATGATGGCAAACATCGTCGATAATCCACCCCACGTTGTGGACGAGAAAGTCGCTCTTGACAGAGGGGGCGATCTCAGTAGCGACGTCGAGTCTTTCAATAACCCAACTGATATCGATGAGAAAGCCCTCCTGCGGAAGCTAGATTGGAAGTTACTGCCTCCATTGACATTATTATACTTGCTTTCATTTTTGGACCGAAGCAACAGTAAGGAATGAAATTTAATCGCTCCCCCTCTCGCTCTCTCTTCCTCTCGATCGACAAGCAACAAACACCTTTCGAGCTGACCATTTAACCTCTTCTCTATAGTCGGAAATGCCAAACTCGACGGCCTGACAACAGACCTTCACATCACGGGGAATCAATACCTCTTCACTCTAACCGTCTACTTCATCGGCTACGTCCTCTTCGAAATCCCCTGCAACATCATCCTCAAGCGCACCTCCCCCAAACTATGGCTCCCAACGCTCATGCTGCTCTGGGGTATCGTAGCAACGCTGCTTGGCGTTGCCCAGTCTTTCAGCGGCTTCGTGGTCGCGAGGTTCTTCCTGGGCGTGGCGGAGAGCGGGTTGTTCCCTGGCGTGGTGTTCTATTTGAGCATGTGGTATAAACGCACCGAGACACATTACCGTGTTGCGCTATTCTTCAGCGCAGCCAGTTTGGCGGGTGCATTTGGTGGAATCTTCGCGTATGGGATTGGATTTATGAAAGGAGTCGGAGGTCTCAATGGTTGGCGGTGGATTTTCATCCTCGTTCGTGCCTCCTTTTTCCCGCCCCCCTCATCTCTTCTAACTTTAAATTGACAATGTCAATTGAGAAATTTGAATTTGAATTCGATCGATTGCTGATTGAGTTTCTGGAATATAGGAAGGACTTCTCACAGTCGTTTTTGCGTTACTCTCCTGCTTCTTCATACACAACTACCCCCTCACCGCCCCCTTCCTTTCCGAACCCGAGCGAGCCTTCATTCACGCAAGGCTCAGGTCCTCTACCGACGCCACCGATGTCGAACCCTTCTCCTGGCACGGCGTCCGTCTCGCCCTCTCGGATTACAAGTGCTGGCTCTACGGCCTCGGGTTCCACACCATGTCCCTACCCCTCTACACACTCTCCCTCTTCCTCCCCACCATCATAAACCAACTAGGTTTCTCGGCAGCCAATGCCCAGTTGTTAACCGTGCCGCCTTACGCTTTCGCTACAATCCTCACCGTCGTCTTCGCCGTGCTAGCTGAGAAGATGAAGAAGAGAGCGGTGTTTGTCTGGGCTTCTACCAGTCTCGCCATTGTGGGATATATCATCTTGCTCACGGCGCCAACGAGTAAACCGGGGGTATCGTACCTCGGGACGGTTTTTGCAGCCGGCGGGATATATCCCAGCTGTGCGATTGTGCTGTCGTGGCCGACGGCGAATGTCAGTGGGCAGACGAAGAGGGCGACAGCGACGGCGATGACGATCACGATTGGGAATCTGGGCGCCGTGATGGGGACGCAGTTGTATCGGCCGGATACGAGTCCGAGGTGGTATGTTGGGCATGGGGTTGCGCTGGGGTATTTGGTGGGGAATCTGGTGGTGACGGGCGTGCTCTGGTATTATTTGAGGAGGGAGAATGAGATTAAGAAGACGCTGGAGGAGCGCGGAGAGGGGGGAGGGGAAGGGAGGGAGGGAGATCAGAGGGTGGGGTGGATCTTTCAGACATGAATGGTTGTGGTGAAGATGCTCTATTTGTCCCCTAGTTTATTCGATGTCTTTTTTAATTATCACCGAAAGGTTCAGTGCTGGATACGGAAAGCACTAGCTAATATTCCATATATAATTGCATTGTTTACGATACCTCAACTGGCCCGCTTGTCTCGTGGTATACACTTAGTGAAGAGTTGTCGTCTGTTGGCTTCTGAATGCCGTACTTAACGAACTCGTTGTCCTCGGTATCTTGCCATACGATAAAGAAGTATAGATTCAACGGAGCCTACTCCTATTTGGTAATGCTTCAAAGTGTCAAAGTTAGTTCAGCATGGTCCGCTTAGTTGGAGTGCGTTAAGATCTCATTGATTCGAAGGGTTTTGACTTCATCTACGTCCTATGAACTTTCCGACGAACTTTCCGATCCAATAGGTTCTTTCTGGTAGGTAGCCAGAGAACCTTTAGGCCACAGCCCAAATTTTGAGCATTCAGCGCCCTTGCATTAAGATGTTCGCACAAACACTAGTGGATGGCCAAGACTGTGACTTTAAAGAGAATCATTATATCATCTTCATATAGTGTCTACGCTAAAATAACTATCAAAACTCTCAAGCAGTTTTCACTAACAGTCTCCTCTGAAACACATTATTACTCCACCCATCGGCCCCCACCAAGTGTTCCCTCACCAGCTCATACCCGCCCAGCCTGGGCAAAATCTTGGCCCAGATCACCCAATATATGGCTCCGACGACGAAAAGTGCAATCCCAACCACGCAATGCAGATAATATGGCAAATGCTCATACACATTCTGGCCCGCGCTTGGCGGCACAAACGGCGCCACAACCAAGTAAATATTGGAGAGCAGGAAGAATATGACGACGGGGAGAGTAGCGCGGAAAGGCGGCGCCCAGGATTGCGGGTTGCGGTGAATGGAGAAGGGGTGTAGATAGAGGTGTATCAGTGCAATGGAGACGAAAACGTTCACGACTGCTAGGGGGTATGAGATCAAGCTATGATGCGTCAGCAATGAAAGCAAATGGGGTGGAAAGTGCGGGGGAATTACTTCAGGATGAAATTATAAGCATCTCCAGGTGGAGGAGCGAGCATGATTATGACCGAGACAGCCCAATGCTCGAAAAGACCCATGAATGGCGCGTTGAAGGGCTTGTTGCTTGCCCACAGGCGAGAAAAGGGCAGAATGCCTTCACGACCAATTTCCTGAACCACTACAATTTGTTAGCGAGTGTCTCTGAGTACAAATAAACAGTAGAGAAGATTTATAGGGATACATACATCGACCCTGCGAGAAAATAACACTAAGCACATTTCCATATGCTGAGAGCGCAACAAAGACTGACAGCGCTCTCTCGGCCTTTACACCGAACATATTTCTGAAGAAGGTGGCTGCTACAATTCTACCCGAGCTGATAATCTCTTCCTTCGAGACGGCGGCAAAATATGCGATCTTGACAACCTGTTAGTGGTAAATCTCGTCGAAGGATTGATATAGCAATACATACGTTGGTGAGCATATACAATATTGAAACCAATATTAAAGCCGCAGGGGCCGCTTTCTTCAAAGTTTTGACTGGGTCCTTCACTTCCGAAAGCGCATAATTGGCATTGCTATACCCAATATAACTCCAGATAACATTATATAAAGCCGTCACAATTCCGTATCTATCAGATCTCAGTTAGTGGTCCCTTCTAAACCCTCGAAGGTTTCTTGTAACTTACGCGCTCCCTGTAGTCCCCTCGAATGCATGGCTAAAATTATCGGGCTTCTCAACCTTAAGATGGCCACCCAACGCCGCGAACCCAGAAACGATGATCAGCAGTAAAACGACAAGTTTGATGCCGCCTAAGAGGTTTTGCAACCTCAACCCCCACTTCAACGCCAACCCATGAATCAAGAATGCACTCGTAACACACGCGAGTCCAACACCTCTCTGATTCCACCTCCCCACCTCGACGTTTGCCGCATTCAAAATGTACTCTCCAAACACGACCGAGTTGCTCCCCGCCCACCCGAGTAAGACCACGTAAGCAGCATACATCGCCGTGGCCAGGAATTTCGGTCTCCTAAAAACATACTCGAGGTAGTTTTTCTCGCCGCCATTCCGAGGGATCCCGGTGCCGAACTCGAGGTAGGTGAGCATACCGGCAAACGCGATGATCATACCGATAACCCAGATGAAGAGACTCAAGCCAACGGATCCGGACAGGGAGAGGATACTGGCCGGGGTGGCGAAGATACCGGTTCCGACCATACGATTGAAAATCAGAAACATAGCGCTGGTCACGGAAATTGTTTTGCGGTCGCTGGAGGTGAGGTATTCAGACGACTCCGAGATAGCATCCTGCTCTGCCCCCGCGACATAGGCTTCGGTGTCATCCTTTCCTTCGCCGTTGGAGGTTCGTTGCGAAGAGTCGACTCGCGATGCGATCGGACCCGCCTCCTTAGACGTCCCAAACGATACCATCTTGATGAAATTCTCGAGGAGTCGCGCGTAGTGATGGGTACCCAAACAAAACCGCGAGAACGTAGGCGAAAGATATCTCTTTTCGACGGAGGAAGCGCCATGGTTTTGATGGGCACCATCGCCATGGATTTGCTCATCACGAAATCATAGTTCAAAAGACGCCATTCACAAATCTTGGCCCGGGTGGGGGACTGTTCCTGGGAAACGTGAAAAGTCTGCTGTTGGGTGGTCGCTGGTCGATGTATGCGGAAGTTGTAACGTAATAGTGCCACCGCGGACCGAACCGTTGGAAAATCTTAAGTAAGAGCTTGGGAAGGGAATCGGCGGTCGTGAGATGGGAGCCGCAAGAGAAAAGGCATAAGGCTGACGCACGACAAGGGCATTTTGACGTGCTTCGTGGAGGTTGATGTGCGTGAGGTGATATGTGCTTATTATGGTGTTGAGAGATGGAGGAGGTTCAAGTGGTTGGGTGGCGGTGCGGGGATCGCGCCCCAAGAGAAAAAGGAGTGGGTGGAGTTTGTCCGGGTGGCGCGAATGCAAACATGATCCGAACCGAAGAGATATCCACCTTCCGAACAACATAATATCCGGAAGGGAGTGGTCTATAATCTACTCTTCTGATTCTGCAAGAAGAGCTGAAAGACGCGGTCCTGAAGACTGTCACCTTCCTAAAGAGTCTGTCGGTCCAGGGGAGCCTGGGCGCCTCAACCTTGCACGACAAAAGTCTCGGGTATTAGTATTAGTAGAGTAGTAAATGTAGTTGATGATATATTGAATGAAGTCTGCACTCCTGTGGTGAGAATCATAGGAAGAGATGTAATGAGATTGTTCTGACCCAGGCTCCGAAATAAGATTGTTAAATCCTGGATAATAAGACGCTTGCAAGTATTACTTGGGTAGCTAGCACCTGTGAGGTAAACCACTTGAGCAGATCATCTACTGCATAGATCAACGGCCACCCAAACTATCGGAAATATAACCCCAAGCACTACCCCTCCAACAGCGAGCCCATCTTTCCAAACATGCGAGTCAAGCATACCCTGACCCTGCATGCATTCAGCTCTCCGCGGGTACCCCGAGAACTCATATGTAGAAGTTAGAATCCAATATACAACTAGAAGTGAAGAGCCTCACCCCACGAGATTACCAGCTCACGCCTATCTCCTGACTTGATATTTCCCTGCTGAATTGCGTTTATCTGTAAAGCAGAAATCTTAGAAGGAGCGAGGACGCTTGAGGGCCCTCTTGAATGGATGATAAATTGATGAGACATATTCAAAGTGACCATCTATCGTGTCTTTGCTGTTATCATCATGCAAATCACTAATATTGGATAATATTGAATGGCATCCCACGCTCTACTGGAAATCTGGGTTGAGAAATTAAATTAAGATGAAGGGGCTGCAAAAGAGAAAACATTAACAAGGTCTAGTTGGAGAAGTATTCTGCAATGTTCGCAATGTTGGATAGCAAATTTGCTTCAAGCTGACATTCTAATAATCTAGCTGAACTCTCTAGGCCTTGGAACTAGTTAACTCCTTTCACCGCAGCGGCTCACGTGGAGAAGAATTTGAAATTTCTAATGCTGGGATGTGAACGTGAAGCCCATCAGTCTATAGAATAAAGGTTTATGGCGCCCAGTAGAGATATTAGGTTATCTTATAGTTTTAACCCCTCAATCTTCCCTTGTCCTACGTGCTTATATCCCGTCAACTCGTGAATAATCTTCTTCCTTCTCAAGTTATAAGGCTTTGGTTCCGTGACAGGTCTTGCCCAGGTTACAACCACTCAACCCCAACTACACTCAACCCCAGCTACTCAAATATTGTTTGTAAGGTCAAACCCGTGTATATTCATGATTTGTATTTGTATTTCTACGAAAAGTTTCCCTTTATAGTTAGACCCAGCCAAAAAGGCCAACGGCGAAAGTGCCTAGAAGTGTAGCTTTTACCATTGATCACGTGACTGTACGCCATGGCCTTTACCTACCAGTAGATACCTTACTCGACGCGGTAAATCATCACATCGAAAAAAGGCAATTGAAAGATAAGATATTTCATGTTGCTAGTCTTGTTATCAAATACCTAGCAAGGTAGGCCAAGAAAATGTGAGAACAACGTCCCTAGAGTAAACGAGAAAGCACCCCGCACTCAGCATTTCTGAGGTGCAGGTCACATTACTGAGGGTCTGGATTTTTAAGCTGCAAATACTATAAAAACTATATGAAAAATCCAACATTTTTCTACTACTCCTGTCACGCACAAAAGTCAAGTAAAAACAATAGAAAATAGTTACTTCTCGTGCGCTAGGCGAAAGAAACTAGTGTGGACAATTATAAGCTAGTAGAACTTTTTCAATATTGTCCCGCCCAATGTCACCTGTCAGAAAAAATACTCAGAAAGACACCACAGTCGAAGATATGAATGACGACGATGGAGCCCCAATGTTTGCCTTTCAAGAGTTAGATTACATCCCTTTCGGCTACAGCAGTACCCTGGCGCCATACATCGAGACATCCGCAGCGACCATGAGGGCAGCCGCAACCCTCATGCGACTCGGCCCGGATGCGGTTGCGGATGTGCCAACAGGGCTTGAAGAGACAGTGAGAACGGTCGTATGCGATCTGGGCTGCGGGGATGGTGACTTTCGTACGAATCCTTCCCTTTATTTTGAATCATCCGAGCTCCCACATGGCTGACTCTTTCCATGAAAAAGGCACCGAGCATTCCCCAATGCCCAGATATTAGAAGAAAGTCTCAACACTAACTATGGAACGTCAAAGTCATCGGATTGCTAGGCCATCTCAACCATAGCAACAACGGTATCATACGATTACTAGATGCGCATGGTGTCGGTATTGACTACAACGCCGAGCTCGTCAAGACTGCTGGCATAAACGCCGTTGTAGAAGGGGTCACTTCCAAGTGGCTTGTCTATGATTTCAACGAGGATAAAGAGGATCTCTTTCGCCAACTAATCAGCATTTACCACGTTACCCATGTTTTCGTTTACTTGGTACCGAAGCAGTTAGCATTATTAACCATACGGACAATTCTGACAAGGCTTTGCAAGACAGGAGTGGTAGTGTGTTGCCATAAGTTCCATCCAACATATCTCATACCAGCGAGGCTGGACACTCTGATGAAGTTGGCAGTGTACGATGAAACAAGCTGATAGGGTTGCGAAAGTTACTTGGAACACGACTATTCAGCTGAGATGTTGGACCGGAACATTATTCGATTAAAACAGAGTAGAAAATGAGACGAAAACCTATGGTTTGGTTGAGAGGGGTGACCGTTCGAGAGCCGTGAAATGGGCAAGACCTTGGAGAAAAAAAGAATTTATGTAGAAGATGATCATCAGAGGCTCGGATTCAGTTGCCTAAGGCTGACTCGATGTCATATCTTTTATGAAGTAGCCATTGTAATGTTCATGCGGAGCAAGCTAAATAGAGTGGGTAAGATCTAGCCTTAGGCACTAGGTTTTACAAACCCCATCTCTTGAGAGAGAAAATGTGCTCTCCTAGCAACAAGCATGGTTTGAAATAATATCATACTCGTCTTTTATTGCTTTCACTAAATTGCTAGGTATTGCCCATTTTCTCTGCCCTATCAAGTTAGAAGAGTATCAAAAAGCTCGTAATTAGCGATCTTTGAGAATTACTTATTGTTGTTGTTGTTGTTTTCTTCTAACAAATAATGAACATCTCTCAGGCTATTTTAACATACTTGACTTATTTTTGTCAAAATGCTAGCCAATGGTTAGGGCAATACTATTTTCACTTAAACAAGTGCTTTGTCTATATTCGCCTGGTGCAATTCTTTACCGCATCCGGCAACCTTCTTTATGTCTTGGCGATGGCTGCCCTGACCCTGTCAATTCTAACCACGGTTATTATGTCCTTTGTTTAGGAAGTCTTCAAGACTAGATAACAATAGATTTCCAGCCCATGCCTCTCCAGCAAAACATGAATGTGAAAAGAATTCAGTTTCAGGCTATAATGGAATCAAACTCGGAAGAACATGTGGACTCTGAGAACAAGGCAGCTCAAGTGTGCAATGAGGTTATGCGCTTGAAGGAATTAATACAGACCGCAAACGACAAACTTACTGCTCAAGAGCTTGAATTGGCAAAGATTCGCTCTAAATCTGGTCCGGAATCGGCCGACGAGGTAGTGGAAGGAGAGGGTGAAGTGGAGAGGTCCCTCGAAGATGCTCAAAATATCGAAATCGGGACGAAATCCAAACCGGCCTTTGAAGAAGAAAACAAGGACGATTTCAACGCCATAGCCAGCGAGCGTGATTTTCTATATGATAGGAGCTTCATCCTAGGCAGGAGTTTGCTCGGCTGGCGGACTAGTGCCGAATATTATCACCATGAATATACGAGGACACATGAGAAGTTGCAAAAGATACAAGGAGATCACGGACTAGATCTAACGCCGTATGCAACAAGCAATATAAGCCCGGGAGCTCTTGTTGAACCTAACTGGGTTAAATGGCTCTCCCTCGCATCCACAACATGCGATTTCGAGGTCGAGGCGCTGAACCCGCTTGATTTTGAGAAATGGTTCGGCCAGCTCCTTCAATGTTTAGAAAAAATCCAGCAGGTTCAAACCCAGCATTTCCCCTTCGAAGGGTTGGATGAGCATATAGATGTTGAGGATGTCAACCAAGCCATTTCTAGGGCACTTGAAGAGCCCATCGATCTTAACCGGAGCCCTGTTCTTGATTCTGATCTCGGTAGCCTTCGCGGAGTTCTCAAGCACCTGCATCGCCTTTACCAAGCTGATCAGCAATTCAATTATTATTTAGACGTTCAAAATGATGAGTATAAGATTAATGAAAAGGAGGTAGATATAACAGCGGACGCCTCTATTTCTGATATTTCACCAAACAGTGAAGGAACTAATAGAGATGATTATAATAACTACTTTGGGAGTGAAGATGGAAGGCCCACTTCGAAACCTGAAATTTCACCGACTCAAGAAACTCAAAGTAGCGGTGACAGCAATCTGTTGGGTTATAATGGCGATGTATCTCCAACTCTAAACTTTGCTAATGGTACCCTTCGGATAGAAGAAGCATTGAGAAAGGAATGTGACCAACTCAAAAGAGATCTTGCAACCAGAACCGGAGAAAGAAATGGAATTCAACACCGTGTCCAATTACTTGAAGTCGAATTGCTTGATATTCGCTCCCTTAACAAAGCAACAGTAATCGAGCTTAAAAATCAAGTCGAGACATCCCAGCAGGAAGTCAAGAGATACCAATCGGAACTTCGTGATTTAAGAGGAACAGTAAGCAAGCATCAAGATATGGAGAGGCAGTTCAGAGAGGAGTTGCAACGCCCGCCTGAGCCAGAGTTTGAAATCGTTTTTGAACCCGAGTTCAAGAAAGATATTGAGACGACGCATGGCGCAGGCTTCGGTTCTGTGGCAGAGGGACAAGCTCCACAAAGGTCTTTGGTCGAAATTTTGAGCCTGAAAGCACAAATTGAAATTAGGAATCGACAGTTAGCGGGGATGCGAAAAGAGGTTGATGAATTGAGAGCGGAACTTAATTCTACCTATAGGCAACTTGGCTCTATCAGTGAGGAGCCGCCTACTACCACTTCATCGCAAACCCCTAGTTCTCCCCTTAGAAATCAACTCGGTGATGCCAACAACCAACTCGCAGTCCTGACTATGGCCCTCAAATCTGCACAGGAGGAACTCGGATTTGCCCAGGACAA
This sequence comes from Ascocoryne sarcoides NRRL 50072, assembly GCA_000328965.1. Taxonomy (NCBI): domain Eukaryota; kingdom Fungi; phylum Ascomycota; class Leotiomycetes; order Helotiales; family Gelatinodiscaceae; genus Ascocoryne; species Ascocoryne sarcoides. Next base: position 3,531,188 of record KB205942.1, read on the forward strand.
AATCAGCAAATTAGAAGATAAAACAAAGGGACTCGGATCCACAGAAGAGGAGATTGAAAATTCTAAGGGTAATATTGACTCTAAAAAAATCCACTTTGACAATATCGAAGAGCATTTCAAGGATACGAATTTTCGGCTGAAGGAGTTGGAGAGGGCGGATGAGGATTTGGCTATTGTGAGTCTGGAGCTTGACAAGGTCCAGGAGGACTTGAAGAAGTACAAGAAAGACGGGGAAGGTGTACACGATTATATATCGAAAGATCGGCAAGATGATAATTATGATAACCTTGACTCGATTTCCGATGGTGCTGATGAGACTGAGAAGGAGAGAGAGAAAGCGAAGAATGGTGAACTTGAGAGCGTAAGAGCCGAACTCAAAGCCAAGACAGCGGAATTAGCAGCACTGGTTATTGAACTAAAAGAAACATACACGACAAATACAACCCTCGAATTATCACTCCAACACGCTAAAGCCGACCACGACCTCATACTCGCTACTCGTAAATCTACAGACGAGGAGATTAGTATGTGGAAGTCTGAAGTTGAAGGCATCCGCCTCATTTTGGCAAATGACAAGGAAACTATCAAAGCCAAACATGAAGAGGTAAATCAGTGGAAACAGAAATATGAAAGAGAAGAAAAGATGAGGGATGAAGCCTTTGATAAATATAGGCTTGCGCAGCGGGAGATAGCGGTCTTGAAAGTAGACTTGGAGAATACGACAAAGAAAGAGCGCTTCGATACCACATGTAGTAGTAGGTTAGTAGCTGCTCAGGGGGAGATACAAGCTTTAAAAGAGAAGATGAAGGAGTTAGAGAGAGAAGAAGAGAGAGCTAGGGAGATTGTGGAAGAGATGGATGGGAAGAGGGTGGAGGAGGTTGATGAGTATAGGGCGCGGCTGGAGAGGGCGAGGGAAGATATTGAAGCGGGGTTGGGAGTTATTAAAGATGGCGAGACACGGGCGATAAAGTTACAGAAGGAGATTGTGGGGTTGAAGGCGGAAGTACAGGCTAAGACCGAAAGAATACTGGTGTTAGAGGAAAAAATTGCAACGCATAAAGAGGTGGTAAACAATTACCAAGAGGCGGGAGAATCAGCTAAGCGAACGATAGAGAGGAATGCTAAGATGATCCAAGAGTTGAATGGAGAAATCACACAATCTTTCGAGAGAGTCAATGCGTTGTCAGCGACACGATCGCATCTCAGGGCTGAGATCCTGCGTCTGGGAGGTAGGACTGTGAGTCTGGATGGGCAGGTACAGGGTGAAGATGGATGGCCAAATGGTATTCCCGCTATTGCGCCGGTTGCATCAATGGTTTCGTTCCCGACGCCTGAGGTTCCTAAGACGAATCGCAAGCGTGCAAAACAACCTAAGAAGATTCCTACAGTGGCGGAGGAGCCTGGAGCACCGAAGATATTGAGAAGGAGTGCGAGGTTGACGAGGAATCCGGAGCCGAAGTATGTAGCGCCGGAGAGTCCCACTGCTCCGTTTAAAGGGTCCAAGGGGGTGGAGAAAATTAGTGGTGGGACTAGTGTTCGTGATGGGACTTCGACGGGGAAAAGTTTAAAAAGGAAACATAGAGATAGAGGAGAGCAGGCGTGGAAGATCAAGAAAGAGGAAGAAGAGGAGGAGGAGAAAATTATAAATGAGGATAGTATGGAGGAGAAGAGGCAGAGGAAGAAGTGAAGGGCATAGATAAGCAGATCTCGGTTGTCTTTACACGTAAACCATTGTAGAGCCTATTAGATGTTAAAGTTATTAATCATCTTCCTTCTTTTGTCCAACAGATGAAAGTAGCTTAGTGTTCGTAATATAAGCTCCCACATTTAGCTATAAGAGTCACTTGCAAACCTCAGAGAAGTCTGCCATACTTCGAGAATGCCTCGCTTGCTTTTCAAGGTGGGACTTTGAGGCAGATCAGAATAAACTATCTTGCTTGTTCAAGGTAATATATTAAGTTAAATGACAATAGCAAAATCAGGGGTGACAGCAATAGTTCTATTAGTGACAGAAAGACTCTCGCAGCAGTGACAAGTCCTGCTAAAATTACAGACAGGAGATGTACGCTAGTCGTGAAATCATTAGCTCATGCCCCTTGGCATTAAAGATTGTCCATAATAACTGAACTTCAGTCATATTGTTAATCCATTCAATGGCGAGTCTTGAGGTTGAAAATATCGTAGAAGCCTGCCTTTATCTGTGTGGCCCTGGAGCTACCCCTGCAATTAAAGTTAGCGTTCCAATCCAATAGGTGAATTACCTATGCATTTTCCACTCAGTGAATCCATTGACTTCTACATGAGCTCAAATGCTCAAAGAAACAATAGGGTGTGAACGCCTTTTACCACCATCCCTTTTGCATCTCAACTCCCGAAGGTAATTTTAGTGCGAGCCTTTGAAAAAGGAAAATATAAGAAGCACACAATTGATAAGTAACTGCCATGGTGTCAATTTATAACGTATTTATGGCATTAATCAATAGAAAGTAAACTCTCCAGACTCTATCGTTTTGATCTCGGTATTAGGGATAGCCCTCGTGCCAAGGACCAGGGCCACACTTGCTCAAATATGAAATTGAAAATCGGGGTTTTAAAATTAATTTAATCCCCAACATCATGAAATTTCAAAGTCAAGGTTGATACCTGTATGATCTTCAAAAATCCTAAACATGATGGCATATGATAACCAGATCTCTTGCCACGTGCTGATTATCGCTTATCTTCAGGAGGGGGTTTTGTTGGGGCCCGCGACGGAGATCCATCCTCTTATGGTTGAGATCCGCAGAAGATTCTCTCATTTCCACCCGTGCTCGTTCGAGCTGTCGTCGAAAACACGGTGATTCAATAGACTGATTGCTCGACCACGCGGCATATATCCCCCCTATTTTCTGATAAAGTTTTTCTGCTTTCTTCCTTCGTTCTGCTTCGTTCTGTCCATCATAATGTTAGACTTTATGCTTGTTCGTCTATTTTAGTCTTATCGAAAACCAGCCGATTATCCCCAATTAGGCAATCTTAATTTACTTAATTCCCAAATTTCCGGCTATCAGCTCACTATTTGGCGATGAAGTTGTTACGAATGCAACTCTCTCACCTTGGGGTACTATGCTTGTTTGGTTTGCTTTGTGATAAGGTGGTTGCAAGTGTTACAGAGTTCTCGAACTCACCACACAACTCTGAGCGCGCCAACATCCCGGTAGACGAAGTTCTTGAGACTCTTGCTACAGCTACAACTTGCAATGATTGCCAGGTAAGCTTCGAATTTCGATCTTCGAATTATTGTTTTGAGACCCAGTGCCAAGAATGCAAACAAATACTAATATGACATAGAATGCATTGATTCTGTTGCAAGAGGTCGCCAACGAAGGAGACGAGACGTTTTCCGAAGTTGCCGTTGACTGGTGCATTGCCTTTAGTGTTTGTGCCCTGCAATTCCCTTACATATATGACTCATTTCTAAATAAAGTGTAGCTTGATACTGCCGATGTGTGTACCGGATTCATGGGCCTCGAAGGACCCATCCTTGCCGCCACTCTCCGCAATATGGTTATTCCCACTCGGACGTCTACATTGTTTTGCAACACCCTCTTTGGGCTTTGCGATATCCCGGCCGTCTCCAATTTCACGGTTCCCTTCCCAAAGCCAAAGCCAAAAGGAATTACTCGTCCAGCTACGTCCAAAAGAACGCCAATTGAGATTGTCCACATCAGTGACGTTCATGTTGACCTCTCGTATGAAGTAGGGAGCAACTACAACTGCACAGTACGTTATCTTGCCCTCATCTGCGACTTAAAAAATTTAAGTTTAAAATTAGGAAGATGTTTGCTGCCGAACTTATGTTCCAGCTGATGCTCCTGGAGTTACGGAATACCCTGCTGGTCTCTTCGGAAACCATGCGTGTGACTCGCCATTGAGCTTAGAAGAAAGCCTTTATACCGCAATTGAGAAACTCGCTCCCAGAGCCGAATTCACTATGTTCACCGGAGACATCGTGGAGGGAGTTCAATGGTTGACAACGGCGAATGAGATCGTGACTGATATAGACAGCTGCTATTCTCACATGTCCGCTCTCGAGTTGGTTTACGGAGCTGTTGGGAACCATGAAGCAAGCCCGGTCAACTCTTTCCCTCCTGCTGGGCTTCAGGTGCTAGCGAACCAGAGCAACCAATATATGTATGAAACCTTGTCCGATAATTGGCAGTGTTGGATCGGCCCCGAAGCAGCTTTAAGTGCCGAGGAACGGGATGGAGCATACTCGGTCCTTCATCCAGGGAGCAACCTCAGAATTATTTCTATCAACACAATGTTTTACATGAAAGAAAATTTCTGGCTTTTCACACCTACAATGGAATGGGACCCCTCTTCTCAGTTTTCATGGCTCATCTCAGAGCTTCAGAGAGCTGAAGATCGTGGAGAGAGGGTTTACATCATAGGGCACATGCCAATGGTACGTTTTTGACTTCTGATGGATTCCCAGAGAATAGCTGCTGATAATCCTCTAGGGTGCGACAGATGCATTCTACGATTACTCTGCATATTTCGATCAGATCGTACAGCGATATGATGCCACAATTGCCGCTTTGTTCTTCGGCCATACACACAAAGATGAATTTGAAATCTCATATTCAGACTATACTCAGCAGACCTCCCAAACAGCAACCGCAATCTCGTACATCGCTCCAGCTCTGACCCCCAGCAGCGGAAATCCAACTTTCAGAGTCTATTCCGTGGACCCTGTCACTTACGCAGTCTTGGATTACACCGTCTACTATGCTGATATGTCCCTGCCAAATTACCAGACCGACGGCCCAACATGGACAAAATACTATTCGATTAAGGAGGAGTATGGGTCCCTGCTATCTCCACCCGTTACCGAAGCTTCGGACGATCTGACCCCAGCGTTTTGGAGTGATGTGACGACTCTATTTGAGAATGACGACGAAGTGTTCCAACAATACTACGCACGGAAAACTCGAGGATATTCCAAGGCCACGTGCACGGGATCCTGCAAAACAAATGAGCTATGCCAATTGAGATCCAGTCGTTCGGATTATGCTTGTTTCTCAGGGAGCGGTGGTATCAGCATCAAGAAGAGGGAAGCAGAGGGGGAAGGTCACGGCCACGGGAGTGAAGGTTCATGCCCCGGAAGTACTGCTCTGCCTTATCTCAAAAAGCTAGGAGCAAACTTCTCAGCCTTAGGACAGGTAGTTTCCGCCAGGAAGAGTAGGTAATACCTGGTTTCTGTGAGTAAATTACACGATACTAGTTTTTAAACTTAATACCTCTCTTTCGAGATATTTACATTAGCCAATCTAATCAAGGAATTTTACCAACTTAATTCAAACCACTTTAGCCTGAAACGCTGGCCAAACCCCCTCCAACTCAATTTATCTGTAAATCCCTCACAGCACAAAGAATAGGTCATAACCCCTTATACCTCTATACTATATACCCCCAACGCCACTATCACTTGGCAAAATTTGTTGGTTTCCACGGTTCCTATCGGGATTGGTGGCTAGGTCAGCCAGAAGGAGTTATCTCCTCGGTCTAGGAGGTTACCCCTCTTTTTGTTCTTTAATCCTACCTAACACTACCATCAAATTCACCCCCACATTTTTCATCACCAAATCCTTCACCAGGTCTATTGGGCTATCATTATTTCATCCAAACAGCCTCTCTCATAGCACCCCCGATATTTCGGATCCTTTGTAACCTTAAAATTCGGAAATTATCTATCTCCTCCTGCCACTTAAAGACGTTTCCCCTAAATCAATCGCCTATACCAGCATCAAGAATTCAGCCCCCCTCCCTCTTCCCCTATATATATTATAGCACATCGCACGAGCAAGTATCGCAACGAGCAACCGAGTAGCCCCTGAAGCAAACTATGTAAGCGCTTACGTGGCAAGCGAGCCGCCCCAGGTATTCTCGATCTCGGAATATACTTTCTACAAGCTCTACTCTCAGTTAGCACTTTATAATGGTAAGAGCATTAATTATAACTAATATAAACTAATTGCTCGGCCACAGTTAATCACGTTTAAAAAAATATAAAGATAATTTCGTATTTGTCATTGGAGATTTCAATAGATTGTATAGTCTACGCACAATATGTCCCCCCCTTCCGAAACTCCCCAAATCCTCCCAAACCCCTCAATCTACGACCCTGCCCCTTCGAAGCCCCCTATTCATCTTTTACTCTTTACAACCGCATATATAAAGATTCTCGCTTGAATCAACTAACACCTATACCGTTTATAGCATAACCAAAAAGAAAACGACTGATAGGGTATATTACGAAAAGTAGCAGCATCTCATCTACCACAACCAAAGAAAAAAAGACAACGCTCACAAATAACCTTTCCAAATCAATTGGCTTCTCCTCTGTTGTTTATTAACAACTGCAGACACGAGGAAAAAGAAAACTACGCATAAGCTGGCGCAATCACTTCTTCTCCCGGCGCACCCTCGTCTGCACTCCCCTCTTCTGCAGCTGATAGCGTAAGCAGATCCTTCGTTTTAGGTCCCGTATATGTCTTTCGAGCTCCCGCCCACCACCTATAGAAACATTAGCTACTTATACGTTGGTACCGCACAGCCATCATGTCATGGGCGGAATGAGAGAATATTATATGAGATGACAGCAAGCAAGGAGTCTAGCATACCAGCCCAAACTGAAGACTCCAATCCCACCTCCCACTACAGCAGCATAATTCATGTTCTCCTTTGTAACCGGCCATATTGTGGGCATCAGCAACACCACACTTATAAATGCAACCCACGTACACGTCACTGCGTTGATCGGCAGTCTCCACCTCCCTAACGTATATGGTCCAGGTACAAACACGATTCTCTTCCCGTACACGTTTCGCGCCAGGACCACGGCCGCGTAGGACAGGTCGAGGGCAGGGGCCGTGATGTTGAAGATGGCGACCATAGTTTGCGTAGAACCGATCCCGATGAGGTTGAGACAGGTGGAGAGAAAGACGATAAGCCAGACAGCGTGAACTGGGGTGTGCGTAGTAGTATTAATTTTAGAGAAAAATCTATGGTGTTTATTAACAATTTAATTCTCCTCTCGTCATGAAATCTACACCCATCATTTTCGAGAGTCTAAAGCTAGCTAAGATCAGATGATAAGGAGGGGAGGATTGTCCAAGCTGAAAAGAGAAGGGAATATTGGTGGATAGGGAGATGCGGGAGGATAGAGAAAGAGACTGGAAACTCACTTCGAAAACGGAATCGCTCCATCCCTCGAAAATGCAAATGCCATCCTCGTATCCGCAAGCATAGCACTACACCCCGTAAAGAACTGTACCAACACCACAAAAAACCACATAACCGTCCCTCCCGTTCTTCCCCCTCCATTTAGAAAGATCTGAGCAGCAGGCATCCCCGTTGGACTTGCTAGCACCGCATCCAAATCACTACAACAAAAACACAGCGTCACGGTGAGCATCCAACCCACGACTCCCGATATAGTGACCGCGTGACGGATGGCATTGGGTCCGCGGATGTTGGCATCGTGCGTCTCCTCAGACATGTGTGTTGTGCCATCGTAGTCTGTCATGGTCCACGCTACTGAGAGGAAGGACAAGAGGAAGGAGAACGGAACGCCCCAGCCAGAGCCGTTAGTGAAGTTTGTGAAGACCCATTTTGCAGACTGTTTGTTAGGAGTTTGTACTAGGAGGGCGATGCAAATGGCAACGGAGGCAAGTACATTGATGGGTGCGAACCAGAGGACGATCTCGTGAAGAGTGCGAGTTGCGAGGGAACAGATGATGCCGCAGAGTACAAGGATTAGGATTGATAAAAGAACCAGTTGAAGTGGAGTTCTATTCGTTAAGTCAGTTGCTTGGGGGGAGGTTTGAGAACATAATGCTTCTAAGCTCACGGTGTAAAAGCATAAGAAGTCCCGTCGAAGGCCGAGTTCATGCTGGCGGCCGCTAATATCATCTGTGACACCGTATATGCTACACTCGCTACACCGGCCGTTTGTCCCAACAAGTTGCACCACCCTATAACCCAAGACCAAATTGCGGCATATTCAGGCGGTACAACGTTTTTCGTTACGAAATACATCCCACCTGCTGTGGGATACGCGGATACGAGCTCAGCCACTAACAAAGGTAAGCGATTGAAATGGAGAAGGCCCATGGGATCATACCTGATGCAGAGATACACGAAGCCATTAGAGACCCAACAAACCAAGCCCATACCGAAGCAGCGGGCCCTCCTAGACTTAGTGGGCTACCAAATGTTGCTGGAACCGAACCCAAAACACCAAGAACGGATACAGCATATGAGAGTGTTGACCATTTGTTAAAGTGACGCCGCAAATCCTACCCTCATGTAAATGAAGATGTCTCCAAGAAAGAGAAAGAGAAGCAAACCTGAGTATAACCAATTTGAGCAAGCAGACGCTCGTCGTCATCTTCGACAGTTGCCATATGATCTACTCTCTTTTTTGTCTTCTCTTTAGGAGCCGAGTTTGAGTCGCGGAAAACCGCAGTGACTGTGATCCTATCTTGGCTTTTGTTATTTTCTGGCTCCATCGCGAGAATTGCTCTGGAGATTCACTTTGTAAAAGAAACAGAAGAGTGATATGGCAAAATTCAGCAATTGGCAGTTATGAATGATTCTTTATGAAAACAACTAAGCGGGGATCTCAATCTCGTAAACGCGAATTCGGCAGGTCATCCTCTCTATCAAACTTCCTATGGCTGGGAAGTAAATGCGTCATATGAGAAGATCTGGGTCGTAAACCCCTGAAGCATAAATTGTTGATGCCCGAGTTCAAGGCTTGGGCCTATGGAGAGAGAGGGCTATCCGTAGATTATCGATGTAATTGCGAGATAAGTGCCACTTACTAATACGAAGCCCACCAAATGACAGGAACTTTACCCGCAGAAGGTGCAGAAGGTGCTTGCGAACGTGGCAGAAAGGATGCAGATAGGGGTGGGATGTTCTTGGTCGTGATCCAATAAGCCCTTAGTATCAGTCATGGATGGGCAATGATGCAGAAGTCTAGCAATGAAAAGGATAACAGAACGGTGAGAGACGACGCTACCCATGAACCCACCAGGCTTCTAGTCTCGAGTGAGTACTCCGTAGATACTGCCTCTGGACTTCGTGTACCTCGGAGCTTGAAACCTGGTCTGGAATCATCTGTCGTCCAATTGTTACCAAATTCCTAAATGCTTTCGGTGCGGAAGGGAGGCACGGATCGCGGGGAGGGCCGCCGACAGGAAGACAAAAATTTCCCGTTATTGCCCTATAGGCCTCCAATCGAAGCTCCGAGAAGAGATCCTCTCATCCAGCTTTGAAGGGAAGAGAAGAGGTCAACCGCCCTGTCGACTTGCGGTGTGCCGGCGGGATTGGCCAATGGTCAGTACGGAGAACCACCACACGACGCTCGAAGCGGTGAAGGTTCGTCCGAGGAAAACGATCATCCACATGAGCTCTACAAGATCTGAGCGAGATATGAGCATCGACTCTGGTATCAAATGAGGCACATTGAGCCCTACTCGGACATTCACATGGGTCCATGAGCTGGTGAACCGCTGGGACGAGATTGGCGTTCTGTACCGGGATTCACTGGACTCCCGGTTGAACGGTTTGAGAAATGGCGCATCTATGGAGAGCTGCTGCAGAAAGGTGGGGCAATCCAACACCAGACAAAATAACTGCTGGGAATGCTGCTGAACCTGTGATATCTGGGTGGAATTACTAGATTGTCTCAGCATCGTCCAGAATCGCCTCATCCCAATGCACCGCCGGATCTTGGGGAACTCGAATATAGTCACGAAGAAGCACGGGGGCCAGATGCATGCAGCGAGAGGTCAGCAGCATATGCGGTTTGGCAGGATGTCGAGCGGAAGATCTGACGCATCATTTTCGGTGTGTCAAGACCTCGGGTGGGTTTTCGGTCTCAGATCCCGACATCTCATCGGCAGGCCAGAGTCGGAACAGAAGTAGTGATGACGGCTTGGGAGCTTGAGCAGATGAAGGTGAGTAGCCAAAGAGTGCAGAGGGTTTCGAAGCAGAGATCGCTTTTCATCGAATCAGGTTATTTGCTTGGTGATACGAAGCCAGGTTGCCTAAGGGATGTGAATTGGTCTGGCAAAGATGTTAGCATTCTATGATAAGCTGTCTGAAACGTTACTTAGCTGGAGGAGAGCGAAAAGGAGGCATTGTAAAGTCGCACCGCAGAATGTAGGTTGCGCCATCCAAAGCACTCACGGCATCTCGAGTTGCACAGTACGACATCAACCTGAAGTCGAAGAACGTCAAAAGATGTAGAAAGAAGAATACGAAAAGAAGAAAGAAAAGAATAGGACAGAGGAAAAGTAGAAGACCGAGCGGAAGAACAATGTTACCCGCATAGCGCTGTTGCCGCGCAAAATCGAGGAGGTCGAATTGGGAAGGAACAAACCACTGGTCACGTGTGTTCATGTGCTTCCTTCCTATTCTTGTTCGTGTTGCATTACGTCTCGAGATGGAAGGACTGGGCTATCAGATTTTATTACTTGGAGGTGTATAAAAAAAGTGTTATATTGATATATTCAAATGATAAGATCGAGTGATAGAAGTGTCTGGTAAGTGCGAGGATGGTTCTATCCCGCCACAAATATATTTTAAACCTCCGTTATGTTTTCCGAGAGTCCTTATCAGAGAGTCTCGCAACTCTGGTTGTGGTTTAGAGTTGTATCGATATCTAATCGATCCAAAGTAATTACAAGACTTGATAATGTGCCGTTCATGTTGAGGCTATAACGGCCGCTTGGCACCTCAAAGACAGTTCTGAATTTTGTTCACAAAACTTTCTACAAGATCAGCCGGCTCTTTTTATCATTACACTCTATAGTGTATAAGTCCAGACGTCCTTCTTTTCTTTCTTTCGATTTCTTAACTCTCCAACCTGTGCAAAGGGTCAAGTGGCAGGTCACATAACTTGACTCGAAAACTTTTGTCCCATATACGCCCGTACATGGCTACTTCATTGCTTACCTACTCCCGTCTCTTTTGCATCACAAGACGCTCTTTGGCTCATATCACGAAATTAGGATTTAAGAGATGCCAAGAACCGAAATACAAGGGAGCCTATCTTTGACTCATATCACGAAATTAGGGTTTAAGAGATGCCAAGAACCGAAATACAAGGGAGCCTATCTTCAACTCGGAGTTAATGGGGTATATAAACTTACCACGCCCCTCTATAGAAATAGCTAAAAATCACTAACATCGAGAGACTCCACGTACTCTACTCCTACATAGTAAAGCTCTAATACAAACCTACCTTGAGATGGCAGATAACACCCCCACCCTACACCATTTGAATGTATTTTCCCCCTACATCCCTTACAAAAACTCAACTAATAACCCCAGAACTCCCAATCCCAGCGCATCCTCTGGCTCCTCGAAGAGCTCAACATCCCCTACAACCTCGTCCTCCATGAACGAAACCCTCCTACCCACCCCACACGCCCCTTTCTCAGCCCGCCCTCCCTCGTCGCCCTAGGACCCTACGGCAAATCCCCGCTCCTCATCACCGGCCCCGCCTCGGGCTCCCGCTCCATCCCCGAAAGCTCCGCCATAGCAACCTACCTCATCCGCACCTTCGACGCCGGGGATTCCTTCGGTCTCCGCTCCGGAGACTGGATCCGCGACGAGATTCTCTGTTCCGTCTGCTCCACCAATCTCTCAAAGGCGACGAGTTACATCATGATGATGGACTTCGGACTTATCAAATCTGGCATAAGTAACAAATTCGATGGTCCGGAATTAAGAGTCGTGTTGGGGGATGTGGAGCGGGAGTTGAGGGAGGGGCCGCCTGGGGGTTATTTTATGGGTGAGAACCCTGGGAGGGCGGACATATTGTTAGAGTTTCCTCTGGGGAGTGTGAGGACGAGGAGAGTTGTTGATCTGAAAAAGGAGTTTCCGTTGTTGGATGAGTGGTTGGACAGGGTGTATGCGAGAGAGGCGTGGAAAAGAGCATTAGAGAAGGGAAACGGCTATGATATGAGTGTTTTCCCTATGAGGCCTCGATCTCAGAATTGTAATGCCTATACTGTACAATAGTCACTTACTCTACTTAGATAAATGAAATGCTCAACTCTGGATAATAGCTGGTGTGCCTTATATTTCTCACTCGGCTAGAGTCAGGGAAAGCAAGTATCCTGTTAGACACCATATTTACGACCTTATCTTTAACGTTACAGCAGAAATGGATCGAACCAATTGAGCTTTGTATCAATTTAATTAGCATTCTTCAGTCTTTCGAACGTAACGAAACCCTAATTGATATAAGCAAGTTTGTGCCGAATGCAAGGGATTAAAACGCAAAATATATTGTCACACGTTTTTTGAGATGAGTCTTCAAGGTATGAGGAAAAGAATTTGTATATCTAATCCACTTTCTCAAGAGAATACAAATTAATTAGTCGATTCCAAAAGGCCATACAAGGCAGGATTATGTTAACTGGCCTGTATGTTTTAAGAGTAGCCGTGGAACTTGTAAACTGTAGTACTGATGTTTCTTATAATAAAAACGACGTGACGTTCGGTGGGGGTTTCCAGCGGAACGCTTATTCCGTATTATCCAGGGATGCTTGTACCTAATTTGGGTGAGCTGACCTTACGATTAAGTGAGGATGGCATTGTGCCTCATTCCGCCGTGGCTTTTATCTTCTAAATAGAGCGGCGTCTACATTCACTGCGCCTGCCATGCGCCGCAGCGTATAACTTCAAAACCCGTCCCTACCCTCCCCCATCCTCCTCACTCTTGCCAGCCAATTCCTATCCTTCCTCCAAACTCCAATCAATCAATCGCAATGGCATCCCCGAAAGCCAAAGTGACAATAGCGAGCATCCTCCTTTCGATCCTGTTATTCTTATGCACGTTTAGTACATTCATACTACTCGCTTTGCTCGCGCAAGACTTTCTCACGATTCCCTACCTCACACCCTTCGCTCACTTCCTGAAAGCCATCCTCTCGCCTTTCGTACCATTTCTTGCTCCTTTCTTCCTGGGCGTCTTTCTCAAGTTTTGCCAACATGAGCCCTTCCCTCGCAAGAATACATGGCTGTTCATCAGCGGAGCGTGGTTGTTTCAAGAAGTGCAACGGGTCGCGATGGATGTAGTGGGGTTGGTGGGGTTGGTGACGAAGTTCGCTTATGATAAGGGCGGGGATAGGGGGTTTGATGAAATTCACGCCGTGGAAATTCAAATAGAATTTGCAAAGGAGTGGCTGGAGGTGGGGTTACTTGTTCTCGTGGTGGTGTGCCAGTGGAGGGTCTGGAAGTGGGAGGGTGGGATAGTGGATGGGTGGATAGAACATGTCGCCACATATGCTTTCGAGGAGGAGAGTAAGATGGTTGCGCAGAAGGAGGAAGATGATATGGAGAAGGGAGTTGTGGGCGTTGAGGAGGCTGATAGCACGGAATATCTTCTCGGTGAGAAGAAATATATATGGACTTCGGTTGAGAGTGAGAGAGCTGTTGAGACTGAGGGAATTGTACAGGAGCCGAGAGAAATATTGTAAGATAGGGTTTTCAAACGGTTGGGAACATGGGATTGAGCATGGGAAGATTATACCCTATACTTGAGTATAACTGTGCTATTACGGCCATCAATTTTTTGTATTAGCAGGCATACATTAGACAAAATGGGTCTTTTGTGCCTACGGAGTTGGATAGAGTATGTTTGGACAATTCTAATGAAGAATTGAAAATCTTAAATGGATTATTATATATCATCCATTATCTCCACCAACCTAATTCATGTGTTTGATTATTATACATACAATAAAGTGGCGCAATCAATACTGTATTACTGCTTTTTAAGAACTTCTTACAAAGCATAACTTCAATACGTGGTGTGAGGCATTGCTCCACCTATCCATTCTCCGTTCATAGATGAAGGATTAGCGAAAGTGCAGATTGTCATACACAAGGGTAGTAGTAGTATTTTAAACAATCAAACAGTCGATTCCATTCAATCCATTGACAATGTCTGATAAGTGGCCTCTTCATTTAGCACATTATAACGACTAATTTATTTTTTCCGAACATTTTTTTTAAATCGGAATAGCTTGGCCTTGTTCTTTGATGTTAGCAGTGAGTCGAACCTAAAGTTGTCACTTTCTTCAAAAGCAGAAGATAAGTCCCCATCTCGAGGTTGATTTTGAAGCCTCCCTGAAGTTTGAGCCGGAACAGGGCTCACGAAAGAAGCCCGAAGCGCTGCTACACTCGGTGATCCTCTCCACAACAGATGTTGCTTCCACACCTCATCCTCCGGCCCAGTTCCCAAATCCTTCCATCTCGTAAAGAACATCGCTGATCCATGGCCGTCATAATTTTTAGGGTCAATACGGTATTATGTGCGACAGTGTTGACATCTTCTCACCCCAGACCCAACGTGCTCGCTCGTTGTAAATTTGATATGCGGGCATATCCTCTCAGAAAATTTATCATGTCTGAAAGGCATGGTACTTGAGCGCTTGCGTGAGATGTATACGCTATGCAGCCGATGCAAGAGACATCCTTGAACGATACGGCATTCTTCTTTAAACTGCCGTACATAGTCTCCCATTTTTGTTGTCTTTGCTTCCTTACTAGACATAATCTTCAATAGTTCCGTACACTCCGGTTGTTGGTGATACTTTTTTATGGCCATCTTAAAGGCAGTTGTGCCAAATAGCCCGGTAATTTTCTAAGCGATACTGTCCCGGTCTTGGGACACACAGGCGGGTAAGCGTAAAGGTAGTACCGATATGCTGTACTTATAGCAGTGTAGGTCACACTGTTTTATCTGCGTAGGTTCTGAATATTATGTAGTCTCTTGCAAGTAGAACAGACAACTTGATCTGGCAAATCCAGGGCTAGAAAGTTTAACAGCGCAAGTTTCCCTTTAGTCGAGGAGCTTAATCTTAAAAAATGCTGTGCTCCGAGCAAACGTTTGAGGTACATATATGAAAGGGAGAATGCTACAGCTGCCTCTAAAGGAAGATAATCTATGATATATAGCAGAATTTCTACAGGAGCTTTGTTGAGAACGGACGATGACAACGCAGCGGGTCTCTGACGCTCGGGAGAGCGTGAAAATAGCCATCGAAGGTAATCCATTGTGTATGCGAAAGATATGCCACGTAGTAGGCTTGGTGTAGGATCTGAATAGGAAGTGGACGAAAATGGTACACCGTAGCTGGATTGCGACCCCTTCTGTGCAAACCCCAAGAGCTCCCCTGTCTTTCGCTCTTTGTTCTGCCTCTATTTCTGCCTAATTGTGTTCACCTAAATATTTGCGTATGCGCCACGGTGAGAGTCGTGTGAATTGCGCCAGTGGAGTGTATGGTTGCTCCCCTAAATTGCAGCCACAGAAAACTCTTCGGATACGCCGCGTGTCAGCAGAGCTCTTAAATAGACGGAGAAAGAGCAATTCGTTGTCGAGCTCGGGAGTCTTGATGAAATCCGTTGAAATTTATGAGCTTAGAGTCGAGTCTGCCAGAAGTCTCGTACAGGCGTTCTCCGCGTCGGTGGTGAGGATACACAAATAGACTCGCGATCTCCAACTATGCGATGATGACGCAGGTAAATGTTCAGCTGTCTCCCGTGACGTCTACAGCTCAGATGTAGTATATGTGGAAATTGAGCGTTAACTAGGGATGTGCTGTCTGGTGAGGATAATGATGAAGAGGATCCGCAAGCTGGAAATAGCGATGATTGCAAAAGATAGCCTGAATGGAGATTGTGGGCAATTAAAGAAGGTCGATAGAGGAAGAAGTGCGAATTATTATCCTTGGTACACTACGTCGGAACCATCTGTGAGCTAAACTAGGGCCGAGGCTATTTCGTAGGTGACTTGGATAGCTGACTCGCGGATATTAGTAGTATTCATAGATTCCGAATAGCCTTGAAATAATTGTATTGCTATGGTAGATGTGCTCGTAGACAAACGAAGCAGTGGATATTGCTGTTGCTATTGTTGTAGCTAAGATGCGAGGCTAGGAGCAGATTAAAGCACTGGCAGTTCGCAATATTAGCTCTTCAGCATGAGCAAAGTATAGAAACCCCGAAAGAGGAAAGGATAAATAATAAAGGGAAGAATTCAAAAGTTGCAAGAGCAAAGAACTACCAGTAAAAAAGTGAATTACGGTTTTTTCATGGCGGAGCTCAAAAAGACTCTTACAGTTGGCGCTAAGGGGTAGCTAATAACGGTGTACAAATGGATTAAGGAACTTCCTACTTTCTATAACGGTATTATGTGACCCCTACCTCGAAGCTTATAATATTTTATGTCATTTGTAATTCAAACGCCTTCGGCAAAAGCACATGATATTATTTGCAGCTCCGGGACACTAGAACACAAGGATTTCTAATTTTGTGAATATACACTCCGGGAAAAGGATCGTACAAATTGGTAGATCAAATATACTAGACCAGAGGCTAATGATGAGAAACCTTGGTCTTCTGGCTGAGATGTTTGATAGCCCAAATTACAACACATCAAGCAATGTGGGACCTGAAAAGCTTCATATTTGGAATATTGGACTTCAAGTAGATCGCAACTTATCTAATCCAAGTTCTGTGCTTGATGAAATGGATGAACTCGATATCCTAAAGCAATCAGGCCATATCCCACCCGCCTGGCAACTATTAGGCAAACCAGATCTGAAGTATTATCCCTACCCTGAAAAGACGCTGGTTGTTGATCGAAGTCAACCACCTTCCCGATTTTACTCCTAGCGTGTAAACATGTCTTTAAAACGCCATTGACGACATCTTTGGGACCTCTGTTTTCACTAATAATTGTGGCTTTATAATCGTGGATTTTCTGAAACGAGCGGGAGAGTGATGTGGAATGGAAGACCCATAAGAACAAAAAACTAATGCCTGAGGCTTGCACCTAATGAAAATTCCTCAGACGATCTCATCTGCATCTTGCACAACTACAACGTCCTTGTAGTGCTCCGCAAGTTCATGAAAAGAGAAGAAGATATTAAAGAGGAATCAAAGGATAAGACAGCGCGCAGACCTGATACATATGAGTGCATTGCACGAAAAATTGCGTACTGGACACGAAGGAAAATGAATGCCAGGCTAAAAACGCCGAATGATAGAGTCAAATATGTCAAGTGAAGATTCTAAGCAGGCAGGGAAGCTGGACAACCTCCCTTCAAAGTATCCATCGTGGAAACCACTCGGAGCTGCCCTACATGCCTGAAAATGTACATAACAATGAGCTCAAGAGGCAAGCGAGCGAGACGCAGATTGATCATCTAACTCATAAGTAAATAGCAACCGTACCAGAATCCACAAGATAAATAGACTATGGAAAGCCTAATCATTTCTACAACGAGTCAAAGCGAGGATGTTGAGTGGGAGCGCTCAATTTGGAAGCAATTGCTAGTTAGGGAGAATGCTAGCGAGCCTACTCAGGATTGTTTGAGCTGATGCAAAGAAGCTGCTAGGCCGAACCATCTCTCGATAAGGGTTTCCCTAATAGCCCTTGAAGATGGCTTGAAGTCGGAATCAACTTGGAAGATATCTTGGGGTTGGATAATTTGAAGTGCTCGAGAGAGCTGACGGTTCGAACCTTTAGGGCTTTACAGTCCTTGAACGGTCCTAGCCGAGAATAGCACATGCGTCTACTCAAAATATTGGATACTTCTTGCGGACGGATGAAACAATACAATTTTGCCATACCGCCCGTCCGAAATAACTAACTACAGGCAAGTTTGCCCCTTGTATAGCGGCTCCGCCCCTGGCATCTACAATTCTCATGAAAATTCCACAAGCGACTCGCCATTTCGCCGTACCAAGAGCTAATAACGTACTCCTCTTGCATCAGCATTCTCCTCTTAGACATCTTCCAAGTTCCCGCCCACGCCGAGAATAAACGTTTGTTAAAAGCGCCCCAACTGGTCATTCTCGTTTCACTTCTCCACAACAAAACCCTTGAAAACCCTTGCATCGACCTACCAGCATTCCTCCGTCTTACATGACCCCTGAACCCACTCGCCTGGTGCACCATTCCTCCGTCTTACACAAAATCCATGCGAGCATTGACGACACAACCCCTGCCAAGGTTAAAATTAAGTTAAAGTTATGAACGATTAGCATGATCCCCTAATGAGCCAATCAGCCGCCAATCGAAACGGTCTCGCGCAGGGAAAATTATGGAGAAAATTCCAAATGAGCCCCGCAAGGCACAGCTGCCTGACCCGACTCCCTCTTTTAAACCTCACTTCACTTCACCATCTTCCTTTCTTCACTAACCACAGTAGAATATTTATAATTCCTATCCTTTGTCTTTGATAACAGTCACTCTTTCAGCTCCATTATCAAACTCTTTCACCATGCGTCTCTCATTTATCGCACTTGCGTTCGCTACCTCAGCATTCGCCCAAACCCCTAATTTCGATATACTCACCAGCCCTGCAGAGCAAACCACCTACACCGTTGGAGACACTCTCCCAATTGTTTGGACCCCAGGAACCAGCACTGGAACTGTCACCTTGACTTTGATCGGAGGACTTGCCACCAATGCCTTGAACCCAGTTGTTGTGATTGCTGGTATGATTTCCCTTGCCCTTATCTTGAAATGGGGATTAACCCATGAAACAGCTGGAGTTGAATCGCAAACCGGCTCCTACTCGTGGCCCATTCCTGCCACAGTTGGTAGCCTTGCTACCTACGGTGTAAACCTCACTTCGGATGCCGACCCAAGCAACACGTTCCAATACTCCTTTGCTTTCCACATCATCAACTCCAACCCCTCATCAAGCGCCGCGTCTACAGTTTCATCCGCTGCATCTTCTTCGATCATTGCATCAGCAACAGAAACCGCTGCGTCGAGCCTCTTCTCCTCGCTCACCTCCACACCCGTGGCTAGCTCAACCGCCATCCCCACAACCATTGCTAGCGCCACTGCACTCACCACCCTCGCAACGGCCAGCGCTACAGCTATCCCCTCAGGTATCTTCCCTAGCAACTCGACCACGAGCTCGAACACCACCGCCACCTCTAAGCCGATCGAGCCAACAACTGCTGGTGCCGGGAACTTGAAGGTCACTGGTGCGTTGGCTCTGATTTCTGGGTTGGTGTTTGCCTTGGCTCTGTAAAGAGACGATGGATTCTTTTCTGTGCATGTTAGACATAAGAGTGAAAATGGTGTTCGGAAGTGTAAAATAGTTGGATGATGATGTCTTGCATATGCGGTAGTAGAGTTTTGTGTCTTGTCAGGCTCCTCGAATGGAAAAGGCAAACTTTTACATTGCGACGAGAATTTTGAATATATCAAATATTGAAGTACATGCCGCAATTGATTGTTGTCTGTCGCTTCTCCCCCCCTCTACTCTTGCTTGTCACTTCACGTGCAATTTTCCATTTAAGAACTGAGTACCTAATGACGTGGTACCCGACACTATTAAAATTAGCAGTTCTATAGCCGTTTTTCCTTTTTCTTTTTAATTAGCGCTGAGAGCTTAGAAATACTAAACAACGTAGCTCAGAGACTAGGAATTTGCTCCAAAACACTTACCCCCAAATTCCCTAACTTGACATTTTCTTTCAACCACTTTGGAAATCCCTCTTCATCACTCACATCTCCAGTCAAGTCTTACATCCACACGAAGGCCTTGTATTTCCGATATTTCCATGCACTTCACTTAGGAACTTTGTTTATTAATCTTAGAAAATGTCTTCTCAACCTACGTCCAACCAGCCACTCGGCCCATCCTACAGACAACCTAGGCACCAGTCACACCCGGTATATACTATTAACCCTCCTTACTTAGACATCAACTACCCAGATTACTTTCAACACCTAACCAATAGCCAATCCAATACGATAGCCTCTTCTTCAAACACGCCTCGGCAACCACCACAACAAAACCAAACCTGGAACGACTTCGACTTATCTTCCTCCTCCTCCGCAAACCAACCATCAGGAATAAGTGCCACTGCCACTAGCCCGGGGATGCCATCCGCAGTCTTAACTGCTTCCCCGCCAGCTACCTTAACCCCAACCCCCAAACCAACAGAAGCTACAAAGCCTATAACCTCTGAAAGTATCTCCCAAACCACCCTCGCCAACCGCTTCCGCATAAGGACCCAAGTAATACACAGCATCAGTACCGATCCACGCCTCGACAACGCCACAACCAACGCAGAATTCTTCTCCGCCCTGGAACTTCGAGAAGCAGGCCTCCTAGCTTCCCTCGATCCCCCCACTCCAATCCTCGCCCCCAAACCCCGCCGTATGCACGCCATCAGCAAACAACGCTTAACCGACAGCGACCGCCTCCACCTGGAAAGGAGCTGGGCCACCCAACTCGAGCACATCGAAGCCATAGACGCCTACCACCAAGACCAGCGACGTACAACCAACCACCTGTTCAGACAAAGCCTTGAAAACATAGACCCCCCCATCTCAAACCCCCTATTAACATACTCCGATCTAGAGACCGCCACGGAGGAGCGAGACAGACTCTACGCGCAACGAGAAGCGAGCCGGAAATCATCTCGACCTGTAGATATGGAGTATGCCAGGAGAGTCCTTAATCGGGATAGGATGCAAGCACAGCTCGACCTTGAGAATGATGCTCTGAGACGGGAAAAGGAGAGAAAAGCAAGGGCAGATGAAATAGCAGAAATTGAACGGAAGTGCCAAAATATGAGAACTGAAGAGGGGTGGGGAAGCGACTAGAGATATATACGCAGCTATGAGGCGAGAGAGAACGTGAGTCAACTGTACAAAGACTGTATTGGAAGCCCAGGATAAATATTAGGGGCATAAAGTTAAAAGGAGAAACTGTATTAAACCCATCAGATGTGTAAATAGCAAATAAACTAAACTTATAATATCAACAATGACTTCTAATCGAAATGCCATGCTTAAACTCTGTGGATCTTACTACTTCCCCCGGGCTCACCTCTACAAAACAACTCACAGAAATCCATAATATAACAGCATCAATCCACATTACTTCCAAAGCGATAAGATGAGAACATGCATGAGCAGATAAATAAATGCAAAGCTTCATAACCCAAGCTAGTCGTAAAAAGAGAATACAAAGCCAAGACAACAAAGAAGCCAAGAATAGAACCATACCACGCGAAGAATGCACATATCACAAATCGACTTGATTGAACCAATGAGCCAATATCGACCTGGTGTAAACCCACAAACTCGATCCAACGCCGCCACCATATCCGATCCCATTCCCTACATCTCACTCCAGTTTTGTCCCAATCCGATGCACCATCTCCTATCCGATATATCACGTCCCATCCCATCTAATCCAAACCCTCCCTGGAAAGTTTGAACTTTTGTTTCTCGACATTGGCCACCCATCGACATCGGACCAAAACGTCAAATCGTTCGTCTCAAACCCCTGTATGCTATCCAGATGCCATATCGCATCATATTCACTCCCTATCCTTCACTCGAATCTTCTTCCTCCAACCTTAGCACTTACTCTTCCTGCCATCCCACCGCACAAGCTAATGTTTAGTTCATTTAACGTCTCGCCCAAGCATTCCATTCCATTGAATTTCCATTTCAATTTTGGTTTCCTGGCCACTCCGCCGTCCTTCCAACACGACTCGTTCCGACATGACTTGGCCCTATATGTCTTCCCCATCCCCCAACGTCACCAGCCTCACCGAAGAGCCCCCCTTCTCCCCCGCCTCCCTCCTAGCCTGTTTCCTCCTCTCCACCTCTGCCACCAATCCCTTGAAATAAACCTCCGCTTGCACCTGTCACGGCCGTCAGCGCCTATCCATCCCCACTCCTCTCTCCCTCTCTTCCCGCGCTTCATTCAACAGATTCAATACCTGCCCCTGTGGCCAAAAAAGCAATGAATTAGTCCCCCTCCCCCTTGTTTTCATGTATTTCCATTCTTACGTCTCTCTACTGCCGTCGGTAGAAATGAAATTGGTAGTGTAGAACAGGGCAGGGTAGGATGGCATTGGGTAGAGAAGCAGCAAGAAGGATCAAGAAAAGGAATCTTACAGTAGCACTATAATTCCCCGCAGTCCAGCTCCATACGTTCCTCCTTTCGCTATCGGCGCCGGCCGCAAGTAAAGTCCTCAGGACGAGTAGATGCCCATTCATGCTAGCGAAATGAAGCGCTGTGTTACCATCCTGGACACAACATTAGCATGGTATCGTTCCCTCAAACCCCTCTCTTAAGCCTGCCCTCTCCAACTACAAACACCTCTCCCACACTCGTAACCAACTTAAGAGAGAGATAATTACTCACCACATCTGCATGCCCAAGCACTTCCTCAAGCGTCATCCTCTCCCTTCCACCTCCCCATCTAGGTACTTCCCCCGCCTGCACCGCCGTTAAAATAATCTGCACAATGGTATCATGCCCGAACTCGCTGGCCCCCATCACCGCATCCCTGCCCCTATAATCCCTTCTCTGAATATAGCTCGGACACACCACGCAAAGCAGATGCGCAACCTCTGTATGCCCTGCTATCGCTGCTAGATGCAACGGTGTCTGATGATGCTCATTCAGACTTATATCCAGCCTCCTCTCATTATACCTCCCGCCTACATCCCTATCCATCCCCTTCATCGCCGCCGATTCGCGATTCCGGCTGCGCTCTCCACCATTCCCCCCCGTCCAGCTCCTCGGTCTCTCCTTCACCCCACCACGACGAACCAATCCGAGGGAGGACGCGGTATTGGGACTTGGCATCGGACTCACGCCTACCCCTCCCCCCAAACTAGCTTTACTTGCAGCCCGTGACCGCGTCCCCTCGAATGGCAACGGGATGCCTTCATGACCGAGGCTCAACAGCAAGCGCACGATTTCGAGATGGCCCAGCGAGCATGCCAGGTGCAGGTTCGTGTTCGAGAGGCCTGCGGGGCTGTAATCCGGGTTTTGGAGTAATTCAGGGTGTGTTTTTAGGATGCGGGAAACGAGAAGGGTGTCTGCGGCATGAATTGCACGCCGGAGGCGGAGGGGGGGCTCGATCCTGGTGATAGGCTTATTAGATGGGTTGTAGATAAATAGAGGGGTAGGTAGGAAGGTGAGGTGAGGAAGTATATATATACATCTTTACAGCTCAAACTCCTATCCTTCCTACTCAAGGTCTTATATTTCGAGCAATACCCTCATCGTCTCTCTCCTTGTCTCTGTCTTTGCATCTCAAACAAAAATTGCAATTCGTCTTTTTTGTTGTTGTCGTCATCCAATCGGGCTTGGTGGTTCCCAGAACTTGACGTCGAAATAAAGTTCAGCCTTGCGACATGCTCAGGCATCAATAGCAACCTCAAACACTTGTGGTCTCAACCCCCTACACTTGACAACTTAACCGCTGTGCAAAAAAAGATGGGAAATGGGAAATGGGAATGTTGATTAGATAACCCATCTACCCAGCCCCCTTCGTCTGATCGGCAGTCTGATCCTCCACTCAAAAACAGCTCGTGTATCATATCATCGGATCTAATCTTGTCTGCTCGGTTCGATATCGACATCTACCATGCCGAAAACTTGCTTCTTCTTGCCCAGAATCACTTTCCTCGGGATTTAATTCTTGGAAACTACTGGTAGAAAAGCAAAATGAGAGCAAGTACAATTGTTACCAGCAAATTGGCAGTCACAATTCCAAAAGGCCAATGTGCAAGAAGTATTTCTCTCCAAACATAAGTCTATCATTAACCTAATAAAACACGCTTTACGTTATAAACAATCATCGTATGCCAGCAGCCGACCAAATACAAGTTAATATTTTTGAATCATCATATTGAAGATGGGCCAAAAACACGAAAACACCTTTCCATGCCACCCACACCCTCCCTACAATTATTATACCCCTAATTCATTCAATTCGTCTCGTTCGATACATCCCCGTCAATCCATTTCAGAGCCTTCATCGGATCACCTATGCGATGAAGTTGCGTACTCTTTGCTTCCGCCCTTGCTTTCCTTTCGCAGCTCCTGCCTTTGCGCCGGTAGCGCCCTGTCCCTTTGCACCAGTGCCCTTAGCTGCAGCGGTTGCTGCAGTGGCCGCACTCGTAGCATCAGCCTTGCCATTTCCTGCTTTTGCGGCGCTCGTAGTAGCAGTAGACTCCACTGCTCCAGGCCCAGCGGCAACAGCACTTGCAGCTGCAGCTGCCGCAGCTATTCCACCAGATCCGTTATTCGATGCCACGTTAGCAGTTTGGCCGTTACCAGAGACTTCGAACTTAGTGCAGTCATCTGCGGTTCCACGTTGAGCGACAGGCATGATGACAGGCTGATGGTTTGCTGACGACGCCATAGTGCAGACGCGGTAGAATCCGGCGGGAAGACCACCGGTGACGACAGCTTGGAGCAGACCCTTTCCATTACCAGCGTCATTGATACCCTTGAAGAACGCAAATTGGGTGGCATCCAACGCGGTCGTGGGATTGAAGTTCTTGCCTAAGTCTTGGACCGTGACATGAGTATGGCCGGTGACTACGCCGCCTACGAGGGTTTGAGGGGCGGAGAAATAGGTTGCATCGGCATTGGTGAAGTCACCGGCGGCAAGGTTAGACATTTGAACGGAAATGTTAAAGGTGGTATCCGAGGAGACAACCGACTGGCCAGTAGTGGGGAAAGTGATAATAGAGGAGACCATTGCGGTTTTGGCGGGGATTTGTCCCATTGCTGTACCGTGTTAGATTCAATGGAAGGCAAGAAGAGAGAGCTAACTTACGAATACCGTTACAGGATCCGGTGGTGATTTGAAGACCATTAGTCAATGTCTGGCCGGCGCAAAAATTGATAAAGTTGTTCTGCGACGTCTGGGACTTTGCTTGGCCGACCTCTGCAGCTCCAATCTGGGTACTACCATCCACAAAAGATCCAGACTGTATGGCGTTGGCTAATAGTGTCGTACCGGTCGCCCCTTGGTTATTTGCCGCCGCGGCAGGCTCTGGATTGGCATAGACGACCGAGGTGAGCGCAACGGCGGATGCTATTTGTGTGAAACGCATCTTGGAGTTTCTCGGGTAGCTGATGGGGGTGCTGAAGGATCAAGATAAAGGGATATCGAAGATTGTATCAAAAATATGCAAACTGAATGAATGTAATCCGTCGAGGTGTGGGTGTTAAAATTAGATGCACGGTCAACGTGATCTGCTTGACTGGCAAGGTGAAAGTAAAAGAGAGAATGTAAAGAGAGAAGCCCGCCGAAGATTGATACACAAGTGTAGAGAAAAGCTTGTGGTGGTGAGTGGGAAAGAAAGATTTTGAAATGGCGCGAGCCCAGTACTTATCCCATACTCTTGGCAACGGATCTTCAAACTTATGGACCCTTGAGGATTAGGCAGGACCAAGACGGGACCAAGTTTGCTCCTGCGAACATTGGCAAAGTAGATCCCGCCGTCGCATAGGGACCGTGAAACTGGAGGTGAGGTTGAAGCTGTTCCAGGTACAAGCGGGCTTTCACTCGAATAGAGGCAAGCGGGCGATCGGGTGGATTCAAACTATCCGACAAGAGGCGGGTATTCGGTCTAATCTGATCTCGCTTGAGCCAGTAAAGTGGAGAGAAAACACTTCGGATGCTTTGATTTTGGACGAAATGCATGCTTAACGGCGGATGCTAGAAAGAAGGGGGTGCTTTGACGACGTCTTAAGCGGAAACCCCAGCTGTCTGAGGAGTCCCGGGCCAAACGCGATGCGGGCTTGTCAGAGCCAACAGTTATGTCTAACTGGATTATCAATACCACATGGCTGTAATGGAAGTGACGGGGATGTGTGAAGCTTAATCTGAAGAGATATGCTTATAAGGCTAATGAAGGGAATTTCTGTGTTGGCAGAAGGAGAACTTGGAGAGCCGGATGTCAGTCGGAGGTTGTTGTGTGCTACGGGCGGCGCAGTGTATTTTGGTTGGTGGTTTGGTTTGGCGGGAGCTGGAGTACGGCGGCCCACATCTCCAGCCAACCCCAACTTGCTTAGCTATCAACCGTCACTGCAATCTACGAAGCATTGATACTCACAAGGAGAGGTTCTTCGCCGTAGGTTGGCATTCTTCCATAGTTCATCAAACGTGGGATTAAACTTGGAATTGTGTAGCCGACCAAGACGAGAGACCGTGTACTCACCTTTTCAACACGCAGCCTACTCAGAGTACACGTATAAAGGATTCAACGTTTGTGGCCATCTAATAACTGCCATCCCAGCCTCGATATCTGAAGACTCTTTCTAGTAGATCAGCCCGGGAACGAGTTGAAGTTCACGTACAGCTACCATTTGGACCTTTTCATGTTAAGCTTTGATCCTCACTTAACCTCCTAGCCCCTGCCCACCACCCACTCCCACTTCTTTCTCGTAAACTCGATCAACCCCCAGGGCTTCCACCACGAAACCTCCAAGAATCAGGAGGAGGCAGAGGTGCCGGCTTCCTTTTCTGCCGAAGTTCCCAATGTTGCAGTTTTTGGCAGCTGCCATCCAAGCTTTCTCGTTAGCGTCAGGGGCATTGTATCAGATCAGATAAATTTCAAGCTTAAGCCCGACCCGACCACAAAGCACGGATCCAGAGGGTAACCGAGTATTGCGGGCTGGAGCGGAAGCTGCTTACCAAAGTCGCACTTGGGATGGATGATCTTGTCATCCGGAGTCCATACCTCGAAGAGATATTGAGGGGCCCATAGTTCGAACGCCGAAGAGAGGATGAACTCCCAAGAAGGCCAAGATGAGGATATGCGATGCCTAGAATTTGGCACCTTGGCTGAAAAGGAACCCGCCCTTTGAGATGCTTGGAGGGTTTTGTGGAAGGGATGTTTTGGTCTGGGAGAGGTCATTACTGCTTGGCAGTTGGTCTTGTGCCCGGTGTATAAGGAGAGATATGGACTCCTCGTCTTCGTCTAGCCTCACCCCTCCATTATTTCTCTGTGAGAGGTTGAAGATTCAATCTGCTTATACCCTCCCATCCCTTCTATCAGCGTTATTCTGGAAAAGTTAACTAAACTTATTTTCCAGTGCCAAGTGTTGATCAACAACTCGAAGACAAAGACCGAAAGAGCTTAGCAACAAGAAAGTAGCGACCGCGTTCGAATCCCTATGCAAGAGACTTGTCTTGTGGAGATTGTCAATCTGAATCATGTAGGAGATGATCACGGCAACGTCACTGTGTGTCGTCAAACGGTGTCCAACGAAGAGAAAGGATGAGGAGGTAGTCTAGTTCCCCCAAAACCAAAAGAGCGAATAGCCCAGGAGCAAGCAACCTTTTGTCGTATGTCTCGCAAAACCCCTCAGTTGTCTTCGATACCAAGCCAGCCTTTCTCGCCCGATCTGCGCCAAGGGACCCTCACCGACAACCACAACATAATAGTTCATACCGAGTCGTCCTCTACCTGCGACTAGCTCCTTTGATTACCTCCTTGCAGTTGTATAACACCCAAAAAACGCTCGCTGCTACTTAGTGGGAGCAGGGAGCAGGGTAGAAGAGAATACTTGCCTCCCCAAAATGGAGGCTTGCATTGGAATATCATGTGCATTTGTCTTTAACCGAGAAGGCTTGTGCATCGATCAACCCTGAAGATATCCCACTTGAGGTTGTAAAGAATGATCATCTCTGAAGAGTAATATCGATGAAAACAGTCTCAACTCTGGGAGTTGGTGATGATGTTATAAGAAGTCAAGGGAGGCGGAAAAGAGGAAAGCTCAGGATGACCTCGGAACTTCCTTCGTCATCCCTCTGCAACAACACCAAAACAACCACAACACAACACTAGTTACCACCCGAGAAAGCCAATCAACACATGCCAACAATATAACGAAATGAGACTACAACAAAAGAAGGGATAAAGGCGGCTAAGGTTAATATCGATAATTCACGTGGTGGGTTTAGCGGGAGAAAGACAGGCGAGTCGGGGCGTGAGCGACATTTATTTTTCTTGGGCCACTTTTGCTAGCAATTTCTTCGACGTCTAAAAACCCCTCTCTGCCCTCCCCCGACGTAGTGCAACTAACCATCATATTCTCTCTCTCTGCTCATTCGGTCCCATCGCATATATCCGTTTCTTCAACATCTCAAAGTTCGAATTCGCTCTCCCGCTCGACCGCATCTCTCTGCCTTGGCTGCTGTGTTGCCCGCTAGCCAAATACCTTCCTGTACGCAGTGGTAAAGGACGAGGACCAAGCTTTCTGCTGATAGTCGGTAACAGATATATAATGTCGTCCCCAGAAGTTCGTTCGGTCAAGAGACCAAGTAAGCACCTCTATCCAGGATTTCCTTTTCTTTTTGTTTCGCGTGCCTGAGTTTCGGCCTTTTCTGTAATCGCAAATAAGCTCCCAATCAACGTTTTTCGCACTGCAATTTTTCCCATCTTTACAACATCGTCAACAAGCGCAATCAATCGCCACACAGTCAGCTCCATTGCGAATTATTATTCAACATAATCATATCGCACTTGCTGATCTCTGCCGCAATGTCAGGAACCCAATCTCTGCCACCGCCTACACTCCCTCAACTTGTCGCTGAGCAACATGTCCCGATCCCCTCCACCGACAAAGACGCGAAGCGCTTGATCGTCGTTCTATCCAATGCCAGTCTCGAAACATACAAGGCCTCCTATGGTAGCAACAGACCGGGCGGACAGCGCGAGGACAAGTACTCGCTACTCAACAGCGATGAGCATATTGGCGTAATGCGGAAGATGAACCGTGACATCAGCGATGCCCGACCCGATATTACCCACCAGGTTCGCACCCTTGTGATTCAACATCACAGTGCATGCTAATCGTCATAGTGCCTCCTCACCCTCCTCGACTCTCCTATTAACAAGGCTGGCATGCTCCAGATCTATATCCATACCGCCCGAGGCGTCCTAATCGAAGTCAGCCCAACCGTCCGAATCCCACGTACCTTCAAGCGTTTCGCTGGACTGATGGTTCAACTCCTGCACCGACTGTCTATCAGATCTGTCAATTCTCAAGAGAAGCTACTGAAGGTCATCCAAAACCCTATCTCGGATCATCTACCCCCCAATTGCCGGAAGATTACGTTGAGTTTCGACGCTCCACTAGTCCGAGTGCGAGAGTATGTAGAAACCTTGAAGGAGAAGGAGAGCATATGCGTCTTTGTTGGAGCCATGGCAAAAGGATCCGACGACTTCGCAGACCAATACGTCGACGAGAAGATATCAATCAGCAATTACAGCCTTTCTGCCAGCGTTGCGTGTAGCAAATTCTGCCACGCCGCCGAGGATGTGTGGAACATCATCTAGCTGCCTCGCTGTCTATACCCCACCAAGTATTTGCCCGAACACTTAACACTCGACGACAACATCACGACGACCTCGGCATTTTAGGGATATCAGGTGGAGACCAAGGAACTATGCGATTTCAAAATGCGAAAAAAAGGTGAAAGCGGGACTATTAGCAGATGCCAACGATCCTAACATCGCTGAGCTATGCTGTGGTCGCCGGGCTTGGGCTTCTGTGTGCTCTGTCCTCTGTTTTTACAACCAAAACATCAGGCGTTCAACATCAGATCCAAGACGCTCGCTTTATAGCAAAGTCGTCTTAAGGTAGACCACTTCAACTTGGTCTACATCTCTTTTGTGCTCTTCTCAAGGGGGTTTTTTTTCTTCGTCGGTTTATCCTCGGGCCAGTAGTTCTGGTGAGGATGAGATGGACGGTGGAAAATATTTCCCCTTGACTGGTATGGTGAATGATTGGAGTCGATGTTGCTAAAAGGATAATGGGCTGGATCATAGCGGATGAATTGGATGGCGATATCGGTCTGGTCCTACATGGCCTCGGTCGGGCAAACAGAGGTCGGTACGGCTCGTTGCCAACCAGTCGTTCCGACGAAAAGTAGAATAGCCTCGTCCCATATCCAAGAGAATTAATGGGTTTTTGGTAATGACAAAATGTGTTTACTGGCTGTTATGAATGCAATCCGCCTCGTTTCTTTTACACGCAAGTATAGCCGCATCAACGTTTCTACGTGTTTCTTTCAATCGAGTTACGATGCCTTGAAGAGAGTTGGGCGTGCTTTGCTAGGCACAGATGCATTGGGGCCGCCTGCAGGCCTCTGCCACGTTTCGCGAATAGGGGATCGTGGTTCTGCGTTCCGGAAGATGCTGAGGTGCCGAGCGATCGCCTTGCTGCAGTGATTGGATTTTGTGGTACTTTGCAGAATCTGTTCACCGTTGGGAGTGGCTGTTCGGTTTGGTTTTGGCTGCCCGAACTGTTTGACGAGCTTCTGTTGCATTGCTTATACAGGATGCAATGTGTGAGCGTGAGATATGAGGGGTGAGAGAAAGCGAGGAGGGCCACAGCGAGGCTTGCCATGCATACATTGGATCTCACTGCGATGGGGATGGGGATGGGGATGGGATGGGAGAGTTCTCATATGAGATGTGAGGGTTTGAGGGAGTGCGTGCTACTTGCTTCGGTGCTGTAGGCGTGTCCGGCGTCTCATCTGGTCTGGTTCAGTCGAGGAGGGACCTGCGTATTGTGAACGCATGTGGTCGTACGGCGTGTGACGCCCTCTCTTCGGATGGATGGTGGACCTCTACTCGACCATCGACTGGATGCAAATGACTGGTTTTCGTGAGCCGTGACTGACTTGGGTTTGGTGTTGAGTATGGTGGGGGTAGATGAGACACACCACCACCCCCCCCCGCCAGTGGGAGCACGATACTGCATGGGAGACGCCAGATCACATTTCTCGCGGGCCTCGTTCAGGTTACCTTTAGGCTCGGAGGGGTGGTGATAGGTGATATTAAGAGCCATGCGTTGGGGGGTTGGCCGCCTCACGAGATAGGGGGAGGGGTGATGAGTACATATTATGTGTTGTTGTTCTGTCGATTGTCCTCGATTAATTCCTGTTCCTTGGGCACGCAAATCTTTTGCTCTAGCCCGACCCAACTTGCACTTGCACTTGCACTTTGCTTCTTTACCGCTTCTTGGTTGTCTCACTCTGCATCCTACTTACATGTGCTTAATTCTCGCACACCTCCTCCCGGTGTTTTTGGTTTTTGGTTCCTGACCGAGTCAAGTGTCGCGCCCATACAAATTCACCCACTCACCAGCCGATCTCTCGCTCGTACCCCGCTCCCGATCTTCCCGATCCCGCAATACCCGCACACCGCAGTCTTAAGGAAGATTGATATATACTAAAAGGGCCCAGGAGTGAAATGGTGGTGCCCCTGATACAAGTTTCACACCTGCCGTCTGCGAGTTCGTTCTATGCGTCCCTGACGCAGACTCTAGGGTTGAGGTACCTCTGCGCGGAGCCGTTGAGTCCAGCCTGTTTGCATTACGGGTATAGGGACTTGGAGTGGAGTGGGATCGGTGGGAAGGACGTGGTCGTTTTTTCGTAAGTTTTTTTGTTTCACTGAATTCTGTTTGTAAATGAATTTTTTTCTTCTATTCTTCGGGCATCAATGAGGGGTTAACAAGCGGTGTGGGGGATTGGCGTGAAACGATCTCATGCCTGAGTGTTCTAGACGGAGGTTTAAAACCGGCTAGAAGACAAACTTGGGAAAAGAGCCATCAGCTAATTTCATCTCGACGAACAACAGAGTCAAACAATACGCACGCCCCCTCCTCTCGCGGGTCGTAATCGAAGCCCCGACCCCGCAGTCCGTAGAAGACTTCCTCGCCAAAGCAGAACTCCTCAACACCGGTTGCACACCTACTTTTGAGGTTGAAGAGGACAACGAAGGAGAGGAAGAAGGATATCGAGCTACGACAAAAGATTTCGACGGGAATATTGTCGAAGCTGTCTTTTGTGCGGCAGAGAAAGAGACCGAAGAAACACGTGATAGAGACTGGAGGGCCGAGATGGGAATGGAGAGCCTACCGAAAGAGCAGAGAAGGGTGCTGGAGTGGCAGGAGGGTGTCGCGAGGAGTGTGCTTAGTGATGATGATATCGAGGTTGGGGCGAGGGAGAGAGTGGGCTTGCGGAGAGCAGATACGTTTCCTAGGGTTATGACGACCGGTGGACAGAGGGGAGGGAGAGGGGATGGCAGGTATAGACAGGCGCAGGTGGAAGTCGAGAGAGAGGATCAGCGAGAGAGAGATAGCTTGGCGGGCTTCGATTCGAAAACTGTATTTGGGACAATCATTGGCGCGGCTGCTGGAGCGGCATTTGCGTACAGTATGATGCAGGCGGAGAGCCCGCCCCCCAGGGCTGTTCGGAGAGCTACTTTTTCGAATGCCGATCGAGGGGGGAAT
Source organism: Ascocoryne sarcoides NRRL 50072 (assembly GCA_000328965.1). Classification (NCBI taxonomy): domain Eukaryota; kingdom Fungi; phylum Ascomycota; class Leotiomycetes; order Helotiales; family Gelatinodiscaceae; genus Ascocoryne; species Ascocoryne sarcoides. The sequence goes on from KB205942.1 coordinate 3,563,368, forward strand.
ACTAATTATACGCACTCCCCCGGGCGGGAAAGGGAGAGGATTCTTATGCCGGAGAGGAGTGGGAGGTTGTTGGGTGAGAGGGAGAGGGAGAGGCCGAGGTATGTGCAATATACCATTGCAGCGCCGCCGAAGGCAGCACCCTTATCGAGGATTGAAGAAAGGAGTTACGTCAGTAGGAGGACTGAGGCGAAGTCTGGTGGCGGTGCGAGGGAGAGAAGTAGGAGCGAAGTTGGTCCGAGGTATTATCAATTTGAGAGGAGACCGCTTACCATACTCCCGGCGAAGTCGACTCATACTCAAAATACATCGTATCGGGAAAGAAGGAGGGAAGAAAGTGGCGGGAGGACCGAGTATGAGAGTGTAAGGATTCAACAGCAGCCGGTTGAGTACCAGCAAGTGAGCGAGTATGTCGAGACGAGAAGTCATCATTCCGGAAGCCCGCATACGATGAGACCGAGCTTGAGCAGGAGTCCTAGGGGGGAGAAAGTGGTCAGGGCACCGAGTCCACCTCCGGCGGCAAGTTATCTGAGTACGACGACGATCAAAGTTGTCCCGGAGGGCGTAAGTCCCAGAAGGGGGCAGAGGGAGAATGGCAGGAGAGAGGGTTACCCGGAGCGGGAAAGAGAACGGGAACCTCATGTCCAGCATCGAGAGAGAGAGCGCGAGCGAGAGCGAGAGAGCCATGTCCCGCATAGGGAGCGGGAGAGAGAGAGCAGAAGGGATGAGAGGGATAGGAGCAGTTCGTTTAGCGCGAGGCAGGTCCCGGTGCCGAGGAGTATGGTGAGCGGAGTTGGATATGGAAATGACAATTACGCGGCGAGTGTGGCGCCGAGTGACAGTGTCAGTAGTGTTGGGACGAAACGGGAGAAGGAGAGATTGAGGGAGCGGATGGGGGTTAGGGTTGGCGGGGGACCGTACAATGGTGGTTGGTAGGAGGGACGATCGATTTGACATTTTTCTTTTCCTTTTCTTGTTTTGATTTTCTTTTGATTTTGGAGGAAGAGCTACTTGTTGCGATGTTGACATGCATACATACCTGGATACGCAAGAAAATAAACGTTCGACAGAAATGCTGCAAGGCAGAACAGCGGGATACAGCACGGAACGACGGAAGGATGGGACGATGCAATCGGGATTAGGTTGGATTGGGTGTAGACGGACTGATGTTTTGTGCGAGCATTGGGATGAGAGTCATGACTTTATGATCGATGCATTTTTGGTGTTGTCATTGTTTTCTTTGTTTCTTTGGATCGCATATATATACATATGGTATCAGGTTTGCGGCACCTGTTCTGTTAGCTACTTACATTACATTCTCATCCGGGGTTCTGGATCTGATGCAATAGTGTTAATCTTTAGATTAATGATACTTTAGATTACTTTACATTCCATGTATGTACTCTAAGTTAAACGTGAAGACTTGATATAAATGTAAATTGACTTTTGCATCCTGCAAGGCGTCAACAGCCTCTTATGATTCTTAATGCTGGGGAGTTGAGTGGCAGTGACTTAACTTCGGAGCCTCGTGATAATAACGTTTAAATGTAAAGGTGAGCGTAGTTAGTGTGCGTTTTAACGAAGCTGATGCAAGTATGTAAGAGATTGAGTTTAAGAATTAAGATACTTTTAAATAAAAAAGCTTATTGTTTGTCAAGAGGGATTATACTATGCGGCCAAGTTTCTAGTTCATCCAAAGCTATTTATTATACATAAGTAGAGAAGTATACAGCAACTCGTTATTCTAACGGCCAGGTAGTGAAAGTTAAAATAATCCTCAATTCTAAAGCTTCCCTTTAAGTATTCCTAAACCCAGTTGGTTGTAGACTACTTTCTTAAGCAATCATACACATGAAACAGTCACCTTTTCAAGGTGGGAATCTTTCGTCAACGGCAATTACTTTCATGGTGTCTAGTTTTTATGCCCGAAGTTAACCCGATGTAAAGAAGCTAGCACCAACAACCTTATCACTACCGATTCGTTTTATATATCTTCACTTTATAGTGGTGATTGCACTGGAAAGCTTTTGAGTATTTGAATTCTGAAATAATAAAATAATTCTTACGTTAAAGACTGGTCACAGTCATCTATACGGTGAACAAACACGTGACATAAATACTTCTCTATTGAAATAAATCTCTAAGCAATCACGATTTTGATATAGCCAATTTTAGTACTTTAAAAACGCAAAGCGAAGTTCTACACTTTTTACAGCTAACCGATAAGTTGCTATTTAAAGTTAATTGATCGTAGAAGCTTTCTGTAGTTGGCGCTGGCGACTTAATCGGCCACACATTTCATCCCGTATAGGTCGCCGTCGCTCTACGAGAAAGTCTAGCGAGCACTCGCTTGCGACTGAAGATACCACGTGAAAAAAAATCGGGCGTAGAGGAAGGAGATCATAATGAAGCTAGTTACATGAAGAAATAATTAAAAATAACCAAAAGAACAGGCAAAACTTAATTGCTGTGCCAGGGACAGAGCAATTGAAGAAACATAAGAAGTATTGAGTGGATTAATGGTCAGGGCCCTAACCATTACACCAGTCAACACCATCCCGGTTTTTTACATTCAGCATTTCGTTATTTTGCCTTATGTAGATAGCCTTAGATGGCAGTTATCATATGCATTTCGGAGCATTCACGTCCCGCAAAATTTATATACATGAGCATGTCAGCCAGCTAGATATATCACAACCTTCCCCATCGATTCCCTTGCTCAAAACTCCAACCCATATTTACAACCCAGACAATCCGTTATTTAAAAAGCTCCTTCAACACCAACTTCGCACCCTGCCAACGTCCCCCAGATTTTCCTTCCCACCCCCTCGCAACTGATCGCCAGCTCCTCCCTACCTAACGCCCTATATCCTTCCGCCAACCACCGTAAGGCCTTGAAAACCTCAATATTGACCACCGCCCCCTTGTTATCGAAATCAAGCACGCACTCTTCCCCTTTCACCACCTCTCCCACAAATCCAAAGTTCCTGATTACCTCCAATGCATGCTTAACCGCCTTCCCGTGATTTTTCTGCGCCCTCCACACCTCTGCCAGCCAAAACGAAGGAAACACAAGCAACAGTCTAGGCAGGTTCCCATAAACACTTTCCTCGTGTAGTTCCTCCAACCTCTTGCAAAGCCTCTCAACATGCTTCACGGTCGTGGAACTAGCCCCTCGACTCTTCACAATATCCGCTCTAATCTTCTCCGCCACTTCCTTTCTCTTCTCATGACTGTCTGCCGGCGACTTTGCCTCCATAGCACAAAGCTTGCAATCACACTCAAACTCCCAATGCGTCTTGAACGCAACCTTGCGGGTAGGGTAGTAAGCATCGGGCGAGATGTACTGATGTGTCAACTCCTCCCCCTTCTCGATATCGCGAGTGGCGCGGATGATCATCATATTGCCAATGAACGAGCGACTGCAGTTCGGAAGACAAGAATGGTTCATCATGGCAACGTGAGTCCAGAGCCCGGTGCTGAGATAGACATCTTGTGGCGTAGTACTAGGTTTAAGCAGAGCAGACGAGAGACGAGGACAGCTGAAGCTGTTCTTGAGTCTGATGGCTTCAATCAAAAATCTTTATCCTCGTTAGCTTCGAGTTTAAGTTGATAATAGCAGAAGGGGATGAATGAGAGGGAACATACGTATCCACAACTGGCACTCCATCAATTAACTGGCCCTCCTGCCCGCTCCGATGATATCCACCCCCATCCAACCCAAAAAACCTTTCCGCCAAGTGCGGGTTATCATACACCGTCTTGACGAGCCCCAAGAACAGCGCCGGCTGAGCCGTCCTCTGGGTTCGGCTACTCGTGTTGAAATTATACATCACCAGCTCACTCGACTCATCCCCCGTATACCTCTCCGGCAAGCAAAACGCCCTTTCCACCAACACTAGCCCCCCCTTCGCAATCTTTTTCGCAGCAAACAACCCCCTCCCACGCCCCGTACTTTCCCTCACCACTGTATTCTTGACAAAACTCGCGTGATCGCCGTAGATCTTCCCCTGCTCTGAAACTAGCGCTACCATCTTTTCAAAATCATAGGCCCCCTCTTCCTCTTCTCGGATACGAGCTATGGCCCGCTTCTTCTCCTTGATTGCTTTTACGTCTCCTGGGTCGATTTGGAGCGCCTTTTGCAATAGCGTTTTACTCTCTTCAAAGGCACCTATTTCATATGCGGCCCGGCCGGCACAGTAAAATGTTTTTGCGTCAGGGGAATTTTCTGAGCAAGAAGCTAGTGCATCATCTTTTGCTGGTTGGAAGAACTTGGCTGTGAGGTTAGCAAAGGCGCGTTTACGGTAGGCGTCCTTTTTGAATTTGTCGTCCTCCGCCGGCGCTTTTTCAATGGCTTGTGTGTAACTATATTTTGAATATTAGCTTCCCGGTTCCACATTTTTGAGTTGAAGTAGTGTTTGAAAGACAAACCATTCAATTGAGGATGGGTAGTTCTTGTCTAAATAGGCTTTATCCCCCGCAGTTTTCCACTCCTCAGGACTGATCTCCTTGCTTTCGGAAACGTATTGCATGATCATATTCACAGCGGGGTCATCTCCTCGCAAAATAGCAATGTCAGATGGATGATCAACACGGATGACGAAATCCCCTGGTCCATTGAATTTGCAATAAGGCTCCTTGATGGCTACAGTACTGTTGAGAGGAAGGCTGGAAGGGTCGGAAGGCTGGGTATTGTCCTGAAAACCCAAGACCAACTTTGCTACAGTTCCACTTCCATCTTCAATGATAGAGATGATTTGCGTTGACTGATAAGGCTGAGAAATTGTTCTAGCGGTGATGAAACACCCTCGGTGGTGAGTCTCTAATTTCAAGTCTCCCAACGTGATCTGATCAAGATTAACAAATCTGCTATGCACTAGGAACCGCTTCCCCTTGGTACCTTTTGGAGTGTATTGAGCGAAGAAATCGAAGGTGCATACGCAGCAGGAAGAACAAACTGCTTGACTGGAAATCGATGTAATCTCAACAGATCAAGATTGGCTGCATGTTCGCGAAGCATGTCATCTTTCTCTTTTTTGGGCAAATCCTGTCCTTCTAGACTCTGCGATTTCTGATAATACACTCTCTCCTCATCGGGAGAGAGCTCATATGAGCTCAATGAGTTCTTTTGACTGCTTGACATTTTGACTGGTTTTGGCAGTTGTAAGAGTTGATCGATTGGAGTTGGCTGGCTATGAGCTATATAGCAAACATAGAATAAAATAAACTACTCCCGAAGGATTTATATGTACTCTATTACTTGACATCGTAAGTGAAACCTCTAGAGGACACGAGGCATCATTCAAGAACATAAATGTGGAACGACGTCCCGATTGGCCCGCGGATAAATTGTCCAAGATGCGGTGAAATTGTGTCTAGCCAAGTCAATGGAAAATGAGGCCATGAACAAACACGTTGACTTTTGTTAGGGGACTGCATTCTGTAACGTATCGCTTTCTGTAAGAGGAGATGATGGGAATCAGTAGACGCAAAAAGCGCCTTCTACAATAATGCAGGATATCCTGGTGAGAGTGTAAGAAGTTTAATTTAAGCTCTGTCTATCATATTTCTGTTCACATCTTCCTCTGCCATCTCAAGTTGCGGAATCCAGGTATTCGAGAAATTTACTATTTACGGGTAAGGAAGTCTTTGATCCCTCGTTCCAACCCCTCTGGATCGGGCGTCTGGCAACACACATCCGGATCGAAGCCAAACTTTTCTCGAAGGGAATCTCGGGTTGTAGGACCAATTGTGGCAATATACGTCGTTCTCATACGTAGTAACTCTGGCTTTGCCCTTCCTGTTTGAGGATCAAGCAAATCTAGTCCCCGAAGCATAGCTTCGCCTCCAGAGATCGAAAAGAGGACAACCCACATTATTGCCGAGTTGCTTGTTTCTTGTAATATTTTCTGGAATTCGGCTTCGAAGGATTCCGTTACGCAAGTCCCATACACGGTCAGCTCTGTAACCCCTATCCCGGAAGAAGCGAGACGCTGCGGTATTATATCGCGGTGTTTCTTTCCTGTCAAGAAGAGCAATGGATATCTGTTCTGCGCTTGTAAAAGCTGCTCGTCATAATTATCAACGATAAAGTCTGCCAGCTTCTCTCCATCTCCTGTGTGGGGGCCCAAGATATTGAGCGGTTGATCTAGTGGAATTGCTCGTAGAGCTCGCGATGTCGCAGGTCCAACAACATAAATTGGCACATCGTATAAGTAAGGCCAATCTTCAGGTCCTGCATTCATCAGATTCCGATTGTGTAGGAAGGAGTGGAAGATGACTCTGCAAACCTTTTCCTTCTCTGATCAAATGAGCAAACGCCTCAACTGCACGTTGCGACGTGAAGATCAAGCCTCCATAACTTTGTCTATCGTCGTTCCCAAATTGCTTTGACTCTAGCAATTCCCTTACTTCGCCTAGATTCTTTTCGTCGAAGTAGTAATCGAGAACTGGTAGATAGATGGGACGGTAGTCCAAGCCATTCTTTGCAATACCAAGCCGGTGCTGGTAGCCATCGTCCGCCGCTCGTGCCTTCAAAAGCACAATTGGCGTCCTGTTATCATCGCGTTTGTTATAATTGCTCATTTCGCCGTTGTATGAGGAGGAATTTGGAGATGGCCTCGGAGCTTCGAAGCTTGGCTTCATGAAGTATGATGACGCCGGCACAGTGGGGTACCGGGTCGCCCGGATTTTCTACCCTTGCTTTCCGCCTAGTGCCTGACAAATCTAGAGCTCCCGTCAACCTGGTATTTAATCCTATGAACTCGGGGGATATATTATTGGAAATAACACAATGGTAGACGATACGCGAGACCATGAAAAGGAGGGAGCTACTGGAACTACTGCAGGAGCGGCTTCGGAGCCAGCCAAGAGGTTTCCGAAAGGCGTGGTTCTAGGGAGGGATGGCAAACCGTGAGCTCTTTCTAACAGTTATAATCCTATCCTCTCAAGGCCGTGACTGACTTTTTTGAAGCTGCCGATCATGTACCACCTTTGCAAACTGGGCGTCGAATACCAAGAAATTCATACAGGGGACTCGTGATGACCCTCAAGTCGCAGCTCCAGAAGACTGCCCTCCAGATGTCTCGGAACTCGGTCGCTCCTCTTGGACGCTGCTCCACTCCATAACCGCACAATATCCTGTCACTCCTACAGAGACCGATAAAAATAATGCCCAGCAATTCATGGGACTCTTCTCGAAGTTATATCCGTGTTGGGTCTGTGGAGAGCACTTCCAAGCGTTTATGGTGAAAAATAAAGTCAGGGTGGAGAGTAGAGACGAGTTTGGACAGTGGATGTGCGAGGCACATAATGCGGTCAATAGGCACCTCGGAAAGAACGAGTTTGACTGTTCGAAATGGGAGGAGAGATGGAGGACAGGTTGGAAGGATGGGAGATGCGATTAGCGTCGCTTAAAGTGTATATTATGTACAATAAGAGGATTGTCTGAATATGGTAGGTTCCTTGTTTTGCATAGCAGGTTGGTGTTATGGAAGAGCGTCTCAACTCCAAAAAAATTGAAGCTCGCCTCTCTAGCCTAAATCTTAAATTAATTATACAATTCAAGATATTGTACATCTATGACGGTCTTAGCCATACGAGAATGAAATAAGTAGCCGATTAGTCGCCAGCGCAACTACAAGAAGCTACTACGATCGACCGACTTTAACATAAAAAGTTATACGTTAGTTATAAAAAGTTTAAAACGACATTTTACGTTCCTCAAGTAATAAAAACTACTAAATCAAAATGGGTGATCGTTTTACTGTTTATTTCAATAGGAACACTGCTCTAAGTTTCTGATGATTTGTATTGTTTGCTTCAATGCAATAAAAAGCTAGTCTGGAGCTGGATCTCGTTCCGAGACAGTCTCTAGCTCTAAGTCTTCAAAGCCGGCTTTGTATCTTGATGCGTGAAATCGGGGGTTTTCCGAAGCTTCTTATGTCTATCCGTCCGCATGTAACATGGTCAAACTTCAAGTCCTGCCGTAACCTCACCTATTTTGTTCTGGTAGGCGGTTGGCACGGTTGACTGAATAATAACCTTGTCTTCCAAGCTTGCAATTGCAGGGGCTACATCTAAGTCAAGGTGGAAAGGAAGTTGATTGATATCTCACGCAGTGAGTAGTAACGTAAATCTTACCGGAAGACGCATAACCCCTCTCCTCGGCGCTTTCTTCGCTTAACATTTGGGGCCAGCCTCCTTTATTCCATGTTACGAATTGGAGACACCTATCTCATCGATAACCAGCCCTTTTCCGCACTGGCCAAGGGTACCATCGTCACATGGGAGGAGCCTTGAGCATTTCCATTCCATATGTACACTTGATCCCCATTCTCAACCCCGTGATAAGCCCAAACAAACCGAACGTTCATGCCCTGCCGGGCACATCGATGCCATATTTCTCTTTAATCCGCTGTGCTCTCCTCTCTTCCCAGCCTGGAGCATATATACCTAGAATAAAGGTTAATTGAGGACGGACAGCCCCACAAACGAAGACTTACCTCTTCCCTCTCCCACCTCCGCAATAGTCTCCTCAATTGGTCGACGCCGGTTCTTTCTCAAGTATTGCTTCCGCTCAAAGTCGTCAATTTCATGGTCTTTCTTAAACCCACGGAACCCTCCAGTATAATCCGCGGTACCCAATACTGTGGCGCATAGAGCACCCATCCCGAGAACTCCTGCTGTTGTGCCATCTAGCAGTCCGGTTAGCCTCAGCGCCTAGCCAATCTTAATTATATCACTCACATCTCAGTCCTAGGATCGATCCCGCCAAGAACCCACCTATTGCTGGATTCAGGCTGTCGTTCCTTTCCCGCAGGTTCGCAGATGCGCATCTCGCAAATTCATAGGTACCTCCAGCCGCAGCTGTCAACTTATCAGCACAACTTCTTACTTTTCATGGACAATCCAATTGAGCGAACCGAAAACGACAATTATGCCTCCCGACCTCGTAAACACTCCCCAAGGTCCAATGTTACGCTTTACCAAGGCGTTTTGAATGGCGGACACTGCCAATCCTGCGCCTCCCAGGAGAAGTGAGCCATTGACGGCTGCTTTGACCGTGTCTTGTGGAACGAACTCCCTAGGTTTGGATTCCATAGTGAAATGTGCGGCCCGGGGATTAAGGTTGGAGTTGAGATGTCGTTGGCTTTGGAGGGACTTCAAGCTCCGCTACGTTTGGGCTTGCTATCGGATTGCCGGGGACTGCGCCCGAGACGCTAAACCAACTTAGGATGTATACATCGTCTTTCAAATCTTTGATTTCGAATTCAACATCAAACCTGCAGCAATACAAAGTTCTATTTACTTGGATCAGGCGTCCCGCGGAAGCTCACATGTTTGCGATTTACTTGAAGTTTTCATGAAATGTATTAGGTTCTGCGATCACTGCTATTGGGAGACCCCGCCCTATCTATCTTCCCTCCAGCAATAAGCCCAGTACCTGTTCCACGACACCTCAGTCCTGGATCCAAACTTATTTTTACCATTTACCAGCGCGCCGAGCTACCTGTCAATACACCTCCATCTGATCTCACCTTTGCAATATATACTGGTCTGGATGAAGTACTGCTGAAGACAATAGAACCTGTGGATCTTGCAGCGGCACGACTCGTGGGGTAGAAAGGCCACCGCACTCGCGGAAGCCTGAACTAGACGGCGGGATCATGGTGACGACCACAGTGATGATGGATGTCCCGGGCTTGCCTCTAGGGCCAGGTATGCATCTGGAGTTGCTTTTGCATTCTTTCTGCTGCTCTCCAACTCTGTAGAAGTTTGAGCCCAAGCTGACCGATGGCGTTCGCAGGAAAAACGGCCCCAAGACTAATCAATGACCTCCTTGATCATGACCCTAGATACAAGTTGAAAGATGGAAGAAATATACTGGCGGATCCTGCGCCAATATATCGCACCGGCGCTGGCAACGCTGTTGCACGGAAGCACCCTTTTGCGTGTCGACACCAACTGATGGCAAAGGATGGAAGGATTATAGCTCCTGCCTCTAATACCGAACGCCCAAATACGTCGACAAAATACGTGATAAACGCTTTTTGCTCGGACTGCAGTTACCACTTTGAAATCTCTGTGAAGTTTTGGAAGACAGGGAATGCCCAAAGTCCTTGCCAACTTTCTGATGAACTAAACCCGCTGCATCACTTTCGTCGCATTGAGTCAGCCTATGAGGATGAGTTGAGGAGAGAGTTTGGGGACAACAAGTACCTAACTCCCCTCGAGAGACATCGTTTCGAATGCTCGGGCGCAAAGTGTCCAACAACGTTAGAGATCAAAATATTCTCGCCTCGTCTCTCGGAATCACTGCTTAAACTTGTCACTGATCCGAAATTAGTTTATGAACGGAGCAAACATGAGATCGCTAATGATCCTGTGAGGTTCGAAAAGCAATCACCACTCGAGATTATCCAGGTAATAGGATATCTTCGTCAGTACCTTGTGGATGCGAAGTCGGGCAAGGGGCAATCGGGGCGTAAGCGCATTGCAAAACGAAACAAGAAATATGTACTCGCCTTCTCAGACAAGTGTGAAAGCATATTCGAATATTTGGACTTTGAACCTGCAAAGGAAGAGGTGACTGGTCTTGATGGCGAGGTAAGCATACCGCGTTGCTTATTTTCATCTACCTTACTGCTGTTTGCTGATCTGAAAATACATATTTTTGTTTGAGCTTCAGCTTGCTCGCGTTTCGGATGAACATAGCTAACAATACGTTGAAGGTGGAGCAATCTTACTTTTGGCAGCTACCTATCATCACAGAAGCCAACGAAAATTTCATTGACGACGTTATTCAGGAGCTCAACATAATAATCTTCGACCGACCGCTGAACGAATATAACACACTTAACACGCAAACTACCTTCAACCCACTTCCTGCATTACAAGATATTCAGCGAAGTCTCGGCTGTTGGGACTATCCTACGCGTTCGAGGACCGTGGACCTTTCAAAAGAAGAACACCCCTGCTACGCCAGTTTGGGTGCTGTTGATAATTTTACTGACAAGCTGCTGGAGTGGTCCTACGATCGGCAATGCGAATGCGACCCTTCAAATAGGCCTTACTACTTAGATTGTCTGGACAATCTCGCTACAGGACGAAATAGCGAAGATCTGCAAACGAAGGTCGTTATGGCTATATCTGGCGGTGAATTTGGGCTGAAGGCCATTGAGGATGCCTACAGGTACTTTGGCTTGGAAATCAATACAAAGGAAGCTAATGCACATATCATGGGCTTATATCGGTCACGAATCGAATCTGCACCGCGCCAGAAGGAAGACGCCAAGAGTGCTCTCCTCATAATTGCCAAGCATAGGGACAGCCACGAAATCGAAGCACTTGCGAACAATACTACTATGACTGTGGAAGAGGCACTGAAGTTGCTCAATGTGACGGCCGATGCTGCTTCCGATAGCATTGAAGCTGCAGCTGTCGCTGCGGTAAGTCTCTTATTGCATAGCTCTCCCATGTCGCATATCTTTTGCCGCGCTTCTTCTTACCCCCAGCTTGTCTTTTCCGAAAATTTTGAGCGCAGGCTAATTATTGCTTAGTCGCTAGATGAAGATAAATCCAAGGTAGTCCAAGCATTAGAAATCCTTGCAAAGACTCGCGACAATGATATGGTCCTCCATCGAGCTGCCGAACACATCAGATCAGGTTCTGGAGGCACTGCGCTTGAGATTGGTGATGCCTACGCTCGCCTCCAAATTTCCGAGCGACATGTTCCTGATGAGACAATATTTGCCTACTACAAATCTCTCTTAGACCAGGCCGGCTCGGCCTCGGGATCCAAGGAGAGCTATGCCGAAGCACTTAGAGTGATCGCCATCGACCGAGGAAGCAATTTCCTGCTGAAAAAATTGGAAGACCCAGATGCGGATGTACTCGGCAGCAGTGCTGAACCCGTTGGTTTAGAAAACATCGGCAATACATGCTATCTGAACAGTTTGCTCCAGTATTACTATACTGTGAAACCTGTTAGAAACATGGTGATAGATTTTCAAAATCATCGCATGTCCTTGGATGAAGATGAAATTAAGAGTAAAAAAGTCGGTGGGCGTAGTGTTACAAAGTCAGAGATCATCAAAGCTCAAAAATGTAGGCCTCTAGCACCTTAAACCATATATATACCTTTACTAACAAATCAGTCGTTGATGAGCTGCACGATCTTTTCGAGAATCTCAAAACCGCATCCAGTCGTTCAGTAAAGCCGACCAAAGAGTTAGCTGAGTTGACCATATTTAGCTCAGCTGCAGAAGCAAATTTTCGAAGACAATCGATCAGCAGTCCTAGCGGTCCTCCCCTTCTATCAACTATTCTTGATCGCCCTGTTTTCGGCCCACAGCTGCCTCCCCCAGTTGATGAAAAAGTCTCTCCTAAGAACGTCGAAGACGATATCGAGATGGTCGAGAACCCAATTGATAAGGACATGGACATGGGCGATGACAGCAGTGACTCTACACTTGTCAACGATAATGATGTACTGATGGTAGCGAGCGAGAAGTATGATGACATGCCACCTTTGATTACTGACCATGGGACTCCAGTCTCAGACGAGATTGTGACGGACGGGGATTTGAAAACGACTCAAAAGTCGCCATCTCCTGAGAATGCCAGCGAGAAGCCACCTCCCATACCACCTCGGAACAAGGCTGGCTTGGTTATACAAACCAATGAGCCTAGAGATCGTATTTCCGATGATGAATTATGGAAATTTGGCTCGCAGCAGGATGTGACTGAAGTGATAGGAAACGTCATGTTTCGGCTTCAATGTGCTATCAAAGCAACTAGTGTCGGAGATGGAGATGGAGTACAAAATGATATAATCCGGGACTCTTTTTATGGAACGAATGCAGTTTATAATAAGAAGGATAAGGCACTGGAGAAGAAGCTTGAGGCCTGGTTAAACATCATTGTGTTTCCAGGTAAGAGTGTGGCGGGTGACATTTACGAAGCACTCGATGTCGTTTATGACGAGATCATGGTCGAGATCGACAACGCTCCTATTCCACAGTATACATCAATCTTCAGATTGCCGCCAGTTCTCCAGATACAGATCCAGCGTACAGAGTATGATTCTCAACTCCAGAGGGCTTCGAAGAATCGTACTCCGGTTATCTTCCCAGAGACCATTTACCTAGACCGTTATATGGACTCTGCCGACCCAGACTCGGTTGTCATGCGCCGGAGACGGGAAACTTGGAAATGGAAGGCGGAGCTAAGGAAGCTTGAGGCAAGGCAGGCTGCGCTGAGGAACGCGGAAGCTGAGATCAATGTCCCCGATGCGTTGAATGCTACCAAGGAATTTGTCAACGCGCTTCAAGAAGAAGAGATTGACGGCGTATTGATAGATCCAGCTCTCCCCGAAGCGCTCGAAGAACGACTTTCCGAAGTGGCGACAGAGCTAGACCAGATCAATGGACAGATCGCAACCTTTAAGCGGAATCTAGCAGAACAGTTTACGGATATGCGGGAGTATGAGTACAAGCTACATGCCGTGTTCATCCATCGCGGTGAAACAGGGGGTGGACACTATTGGGTCTATATATACGACCTCGAGCATGATGTCTGGAGGGAGTATAATGACGAGCATGTCACGGACGTGAAGGACCGGAGGCGGATATTTGATCATCAGGCCACCAATGCCGAGACGCCGTATTATCTTGTCTATGTAAAAAGTGCGGATCGGGATAGCTTAGTGAATGCGGTGTGCCGCGATGTGCAAGAGGTACAGATGGTAGATGTACAGCATGAATCAGAATCTTGGGCTGGGCATATTGAGGATGGGTTGGAGGTAGTGAATGGGGTTGGCGTTGGGGACGACGAGGAAATGGACGGTGTGAGGCATGTGGAGCATGTTAGGCCCAGGCCGTTGAGGCCGAAGCCGGCAGAGGGGGGTTGGACAGCGGTGAATAACCAATGGGATCCATCTGATCATCAGTTCACTTCGGAATATGATGCAAATGGGAATCACTGGTGAAGAGATATTAGGCACAGATGAAATTAGTTGTACAAATATAGGAATCTGCGGTTCTTAGGTGTGAAGGATACATATCAAGAGAGCAGGATAGCGAGGGGAAAGCGGGGGGGGAGAAGCGCCAGTGTCATCCATCTCTGGGCGTGTTTATGGGTTATGAAGCGTGGCAACCGAATCAGGAAAGCAAGAGAGCAAGCGGGTTTGATGATTGTTTGAAGTCGGTTCAGGGCATTTGCATAACATGCGTGCATACAGACATACATGGACGGTATTTATCGATTCACGAAATTAAATGATGATGGTTGCGCCCGAGGCTCAGGTAGGACATAGCATAGCAGAGCAGAGAAGAGCAGAGCAGGGCAGAGCAGAAGCACTTGAATGAAGACTTGATTTCTAGCGAGCACACATACTCTTCTGATAATCCTTTACCTCCTACTTTGTGCAACAGGTAAAGCCCCTCAGATTTTCCCTTCCTGCCTCGCCTCGCCCCGCAATCCTCGCTCGCTTATCACTACATACATGCACTAAGCTCACTTACTCCTCAGCTACTTCGTAGTTATAAACCTAACAATCTGCTCGGAACTACGCAAAATTCTTCTCTCAGTCATCTACTCGGATTGTAGGTAGTCCCAATTCGCCTCCCACCTATTATAAATGCTTCTAGTCCATGTCTTTCCAAAGTAATTCCTCAATCTGATCTTCAATCTCTCTCCTTTCGACTTCGGCATTCAAAAGACGTTATGACTTAGTCTTTATACCATGATTAGTCACTTAAATGTCTAGGCTAAAAAGAGAGCGTTTAAGAATTGAAGGATCGGAGGATCGGCTTGAGATGATGTTGCAGACTCCTACAAGGGGGGGAAGGAATTGATGCATCGGCTATTACCCATACGTTTTTCAAAAGAAAAACGGGCCAGTATCGAGGCTATGACTATGATCACTAAAGACTGCGAAAAAAAGATCCAATCAAGTTATCATTGTAAAGCAGTACGTTTCAAGATAAAATCTCCTGCTTCGATATTATCCGTTCCCAAGCCTTAAAATACAAAAGGCTTTGCTTTGTCCACTTGTTTGGTTTCCATGTTTTACTACTTACGATTTTCTTCGCATATTCTGGGTTTTCATACCAGGGCAAAAGGTTCTTTGATTTTTGTGTAAACGTGAAATTTCGGCATTGGCTTTGATAGGAAGAAGAGAACGGCAAGAGAAGAGAAACAGGAAGGAAACTTGGGAAGTATTAATTGGTTATAGGACTACATCAAAGAATAATTTAACTCTTGGGGTTTGAGCAGGACCTCTCTGCAACGGCGTGCGCAATTTGGTTGAGATGGTACCGTTCAGAAGAAAACTATCCCGGTGTCGAAAACGCCGCTCCTAGCTTTCAAGCACCGTGCTTATTTCGGATTCGGCTTCTGTCCATAGACGGTATAGCTATTGCGAACCGTCAGAAAGGCCTCGAGAGAAAGAGAAGGAATGACTCACATTTCCCAATAAGCATGCAATTTCGTATCCCTCATCTCATTCATGACCTTGATGAGGAAAATATCGACCTCTGGCTTAGACCAACCCAAAGCACGAGTGAAGAGCGCAACGCTCATTGCTTCTAAACCTATGTTGGTATTTTCAAGTGCCCACATTCCTAGTTAGATTTTAGCATTTTTGTTTTGTTAAGCCCGAAGACCAGGAAGTGGGAATCACATACCTAACTCCTTCAATTTCTTGTCTTTGGGCCAACGGTTTCCCGGCCACAAATGCACCTTTTCAACTACATTCTCATATCCTGCCTCAATCATCTGATTCTTGTACTCTTTCCCCACGTTCGGGTTTTTTCCAGTCTTCCGCACAGCTTCTTGGAACAGCTCGCTCCTAATCATTTAATTAGATGCCTGGGCCATTAATCTAGAGGGTAGATTTTTTCGTACCATTTCTTCAAAGCTGAGTCCTCCGGCCATTGCCCATCATTGAGCTTGCAAGGGTAGACTATATCAGCCATTTCAATCCACCCTCCAGGGGTCAGATTATCAAAGGCCTGCCTGAAGAACTTGGGAACATCATTCAATGACCCAATCATCATACGACTGTAGATAAAGTCAAACTTGTTAGCATACTCCCAGTGCTCTTCCACGTCATCGACCATGAAGGACAAGTTTGGTGGGACGAATTGGGGCTCTAAGTGTTGTCGAGTCAGTCACGTTCTTCCCAAAGATCATATTCAGAGTGCGAGAGTAGGCATGCAGTAGAAGGTATGATGTTGAGAGTTTGATATACGAGATTAAAAAATTCAAGAGCACAAAATCGATTGACTTAGAAGCTGGGCTGACGTACGAATGGGACTGAGGTCGATACCGGTAACGGCTGTCTCGGGATGCGAGTCAGCGAAGTCGATCGCCCAGATACCAGTGCCGGTTCCAATGTCGAGCGCACGATGGATCGTTTGGGTTTTAGCAATTGGAGCTATGTGCAATTCTCCATCGTATGTCAACATGAACAAATGGTGCTGAAGATCCAGGCGATCCTGTTCAACCTCATCATTTGGAAATACGTAAGCCCCATCCTAATGTTGGTGAGCATTGAGACTTTTCCATTCAAGTCGTCATCAATCGGGAGCATTTACGAGAAAGGGTCTACGAGTCTGCTTACTTTATAGCCGTGGTAAGTTCTGCCATTCTCTTTCCTGTATCTCATGACTTCAGAGTTGAGAGACGTAGTTGAGCTTAAAATGCTTGTCGCGTCGTAAGCCGAGTCATTCTCATAATCATCAGCTTCGGCCTCAATCGCAGCTCCAGCAGGATGCGTAGTCGCCATTGTGGAATGGATTTGCAATGCGATTTTCGATAAAAGTGAAATAGGGTTGTGCGAAAGAGGGGAGAGTGGAGTGAGGAGCCGACGTATTCATACACGGAGTGTCCGCGTTTCGTGTTGGTAAACGGCAACTATTGATAAGAGTGCATAGAGGGGCAGGAGAGATACGCACACTTGTCCTGTGTCACTGCCTCACCCCTCGGGGTTGTTGACCAAAGTGAGCTTCCCACCGATTTCTGGAAAGGAGCTAGACGCTGCGGGGAAGGCACTAAGCACTCCCGATCGTCAATGAAGCCGGAGTGAATAGCTAAAGTGCCGAATGGATACATTCCGATCCTTGTCTGGATACCGCTACTAAGTCTCTTTTTATCATTGGGCCCTATAACGGACATCTTGGCTTTACGGGAGGAGGTGGTGTTTTCCATGGCAGCATTCCCTCCAACCACATGTCTCCCTAAGCCATAGTTTCCACAATTAACACTCTTGCTTGTGCAACGTTCCAGCCACTCCGAGTGAGGAGTTATTACCGGGGGACTGGATGGATACAGGAGTCCGCACATTATGTATTCAACCGGAGACGAACGGAGAAGATTATCCGAGATGGTAACTCTCAACATAACAACTGTTCAAAGGCACCTTGCCCCAAGCACTTGCCGATTAGGTAGTCTAGTTGAGCCCATCACACAATCCGCGGGTCCCCTTGGACTTGGGGATGTTTGGGATTGATATTTGACCTTTGTCAATCGGCCACCTATCACACATCTACCGTAGAGGCTTGCCTAAAGGATCGGCCGCTACGGTTCGGCCCGAGCTTGCTTAACGGTAGTTTTGATATGCCGTACCAGCATCGACAGTTCTTATTGCATATAATTGCTTAAAGCCATTAAATTAGTACCGTTTTAAAATGCCTTTTCACATATGAGAAGAAAAGTCACAAAATACCTTAGTTCGATAACAAACTTGCAAAATTAAGGTCTTGCGACTTGGTGGGGGGCTCGCGAGGACCGGGCAACCTGCACACGTCGAAGTCAGAAAGGACCACTTAAAACCCTTCTAAACACTGAAAAAAGAAATCATACTTCTGATTAAATGATGCGGCCGCAGATGCTACTTGGCTGGATATTTGCTCGATCGTGCAGGTACTGAAGTGACAACCATGTACATCGATTGATACGCTAGCTAGCCGGGTTTAAGGTAAGCTTATGTTTACTAAATATGGCCCAAACAACAGAGATCAAGAGTCTATGTCGGGAAAGTTGTCACAAACTCTTGTAAGTTTCGGCAAACTGTGGCGCTTAAAAAGTTGATCTAACATGCTCATCAAACTTCGACTAGACTGTCCTCACGGCCACACTACTCTCATATGAAAACAGTATTAATTGTTATCTATGCTTCATTCCCTATCAGGAGCTGTGGTATTGTACGCTAATGGCAGCCTCAAATAGATGGCGCCGCTAATGTATATTTCATGGTGTGTGTAGTGGGACAATGCCCCACATATTTGATATTCGATCATGCTTTCGCCTTTTCCTTCAATTCCTCACAACCGGCCTTAAATTTCTGAGTTCCTTGTTTCGAGCTCTCCGCAGGCGACGCAACTCCTTGTCTTCGTTGGGTTCGGTGAAACCAGCTAGCTCATAGGTGGCGACAATTAGTAAAATGGGAGCCCAACCCAAACCATACATCAGCCCGAGGTTTGTCTGGTTATTCAATGGAGATATTGAGAACTCAAAAGAACTTGCTGCTTCGTAACCGATCATGACCAATGAAAGAGCCAATGAAGCAATAAACTTAAGTGGTATGTAGTGAAACAAGCCGGAAGCACTGGCTAAAATATTGCTGGATCGTGGACCGTAGTATTTAATGTAATGGTGAATGGTGAAGGCAGTTACCAACCAGGAAGCAAATAGAACGAGAGCTGCGAGCTTGGAAAGAAGATTGGTAGCTGCTGGCTCGGCGCTGAGTCGTGTCTGATCTGCATCATGCTGCAATTCGATTTTGTTCCAAGGCCGAATTCCATTCATCAAGGCATTCTGAAGAAGGTTAGCCAAATCCATGTCAGTGGCAAGTTATCCACGTACAAAGAAAATACACATGTAAAACACCATTGGTAGACCAATCTCCCTATTACTTCTTCCATCATCTGGCCCAAGTTCAAACGTCTCATCGACCCTCTGTCTCCGCTGCCATTTCCCCCAAGTTCTGACACTCTCGAATATAATGCTCATCGTGGCCGACTGCATTAAGAGCCAGAAGATGTTCGATATGACCAGGGGTAATTGAGACAAGTAGTACCGATCAATATCGATAGACATAAACCCACTGATGATAGCACAAGCAGCAACGATCATCATCCAGTTCCATTCCAATGTTTTCCCTACTGGGGCTCGTCGAAGGTCGCGCAAAGAGCGTTTTCTATGCTTTTGGAGATTGTACAGTGAACATATTACGCTGACGGCAAAGAAGCCAGCAAAAACAAGCCCAAACTTGGCGCGGGTTCCCATGGGCTTGGTTGGCGAGTAGCATGATGTGCTATTGAGAAAGGTCCCATCCTGGAGTAGGCTGGGTATGTACGGTTCAAAAACGAGGAAGCACGAAGAGCCGTTGGAGATCGTGCCGTTCGAGTAATAGTTGTAGTACCAGTGGTCCAGAGTGGTCAGGTTGTAATGGACCCCGTTGATAACTGTGTCGGTTGAATTGTCCCCAGCTGGGAACGAGAGAAGGCTCGTGGTGTTGACCGCCCGAGTAGAGAAATGGTCCATATTGATATGAAGCGAATGAAGTGGTCTATGTCTGCAAAGGTAGGCAAAGAATGTAATTGAAGATGCAATGGAGATTTATTATCTGGTGAAGGATCAAACAGCAAGAAAGATGCAAGAGGGAAATAGAGGGAAATAGTGGGAAAGAGGGAAAGAGGAAAAGAGGAAAAGAGGAAAAGAGGAAAAGAGGAAAAGAGGAAAAGAGGAAAAGAGGAAAAGAGGAAAAGAGGGAAAGAGGAAAAGAGGGAAATAGAGGAAACCCGAGGGAAGAGCGAAGAGGTTGCAGTATTAATGGCCATATCGAGACTACTTCATCTCAACCTCAACCTTCAAACCGCAAATAATGGTCCTTGAGTCTCAATGGCCAAACCAGTCGAATAGTGACAGTTACTTGATGTCAGAGCTGAAAGAAGTAGTTTTAAATGAAGTATATTAAAGAATGTCGCAACCCGCTGGCATGCGGATCACCGCGCTTTGTGACATTAAGTACGGTAAATGGTCTCAGCAGGTACTCTTCAGCTGCGGTATCTGCAAAGGTTCAAGGAGCGTATCAAACTGGTATGCTGTAGACAGAATAATTATTGTAGAAGAGGTTGATGTTGAACCGAGGCGAGCACAAAACGTGGAAAGCTAATCGATAAGAACCGTGCACTGCCAGCCACACAAGGCTGAACACCTTGCAACTTCGACGACTCTCGATTTACTCGTACAACCCAGTCCAGGCTAGAGACCATAAGAGACCATAACGCAGAGCTACAACATCTCAATGGCACAATCCCGACCTCAAATATACACCTCAAGATGACCACCGAGGAAGAGGACACCTCCTACATCGACTACGAAACCTTTCTCTCCCCCTCCTTCTCCCCCGCCTCCTTCGCAAATACCCTCGTCCTCGGAACCAACAATCCTACTGACAGCCCTCTCGACCTCTCTACGCCCCTCTCCCGGGTCCTCTTTGATACCCAAGAAATAAACACACACATCGATGCGCTAACCACCAAAAGCGCCCTCCCCCTCCTCACCCACACACAAGAGCAAACCGCGTCCAGTGCGAAGATTGTGCATGAAGTCGACGCTCAAGTCGCCAGCTTAAATGATTCGTACAAGAGGCTAGAGAAGGAGGTGTCGGCAAGGTATGAGACCGCAGAGGAGGTACGAGCCGTTGCGACAAGGTTGTGGGAGACGGTCAGATTAGGACGAGCCGTGGGACGATGTCTGCAATTGGGACGACAGCTGGAGATACAACTTGCTGAGGTAGGGGGAACAGGAAACCCAGTGAAAGTGCCAGGACAAAAAGAGGACCACAGAGCTTTGGTGCGATGTTCGAATACACTGTTGAATTTGCGGGACTTGTTTAGCAAGAAAGCAGAGGGGGAAGAGGGCTACGGATTGGAGAGGGTGGAAGTCGTGCGAGCATTACAAACCTCCCTCGTCACGCCTGCCGAACGCTCGATCCTCACAAAATCGCAGCAAATCGTCAGAGAATTCTCAATGTCCAGCTTAACCGCGGGATCGAACACCACCACATATGCCCAAACGGCGGAGACCAAATCTCGAACCACATCTGCGCTACTATCCCTCTACCTACTCTCTCCCATTCCAAACGCACCCAAGAAGACCGAGAAGTGGGACCCGGAACTCCTCATCAGCACCTTGAGAGATTACCTCCATACATCTTTGACTTCTTCCCTCGCATCTCTCGCCCGCTCTCTCTCCACGCTCCCCACACTCGACAGGACCCTCCTCGAGATCTCCGCCCGCTGCCAGAACATCCTCGCTCTATCCAGCCTCCTCTCCTCCACCAACCCCCCCTCCCACCCATTCCTCCCCTCTTCCCTCTCCCCACCCGTCAACTTCCTCACGCCCCTCCTCGCCAGTCTCGAAACCGGCTCTCTGGCGTCTTATTTCTGGCGATCGTTGGCGGGGGCTCTAAGCGGCAAGGTGACCGAGATCGTGAATAAAGGCGGCGTGAGCGCTAGGGCGTTGAGGAGTAATAGAAAGAGCGTGGGGGATGCGATTCGGGAATGTGTTGTTAAGGGGAGTGTGCAGCCGGCTGGGAATGGGGGGTCGAAACCGGGCGGGAATCCGGAGAAGGCGTGGGAGAGGGAGATTGCGGTTATGGTTGGGAGTGTGGTTGGTGCGTTGGGGAGGTGATGGTTGTTGATGGGTTGTATAGGATTGAAGAAGGGGGGAAGCGGAGGTCCCAGCGATGAATGGGATTAGATGTGAAAAGCGTTTAGGGTGGAAGTATATTTTAGAAGATACTTCTATATAATATCGTGCCGATTACCAGTACATTTCAAAGATGTATAAATCCTCTTCATCTTCATCTTTATCTGAACATAACAGACTTTTAGTATTTTTCCTTGTTAGTTTAGCTTTATACTTTAGTCTCCCATATATTTCCTTCTATATTTCCCTCTACACTTCACCTGTGTTTATACTTCACATTTGTTTACACTTAACTTTCACTTATATTTATTTTTCTCTTATATCTAATTTCCTTTTATGCTTCTTTTACTTTTATATTTTACTTCCTTTTTCACTTCACTTCTCACTTTTGTTAGCTCGACTTCGAGATATACTTTATTTACGCCTCATCCCAGATTATATATTACTTATTTTACAGTTCTCTTCTTTTATAGTTCTCTTCTTTTATACTTTAGTCTCCTCTTAATATTTTAGTACCTTTTATATTTTACTATTGTTTACTCTTCAGTTTTCTTATATATCACTTTTACATGTTATCTCTTTTATACTTCTGTTTTTTTTTATATTTTACTTCTTTTTTACACTTTACTTATTATGTCTTTTACTTTTATTAACACTTCACTTCTATTTATATTTAATACTCTTTTATACCTCTCTTCTCTTATCCCTTACCTATTTCCCCTTCCCTTCCATGCCCATTTCATTTCCCCCTCCCCCTCTCCACCCTCTCTACCTCTTTCACCCCCTTACACCTTACCCCCCTCTGCTTCGCTTCACCCCTAAAACCCCTCCTACCACCACCTAACAATATCCTTTATTATTACTAATCATAAATTTATACCTTTTATAATACCCCCCCTTTATATATCCATCCTCACACGTTCCCATCTTATAGCCTCCTCTACCTTTCTAACCTTTCCAGCCTCATTCTGCCCTTCTCATTTCCCCACCTCATGCTTTCCTATCCTCTCTCCTCCCTATCTTCTCTCCCTATCTTCTCTCCTCCCTCTCCTATCTTCTCTCCTCCCTCTCCTATCCCATCCTCTCCTCTTCATCCTATCCCATCCCCATCCCTCCTTATCCCCCCCCCGTTCTCCTCCTCCCTAAAACCTGAAAAAAAAAAATAACAACCCATAAACCATCACACTTCCACCCCCCCCAGAATCACTCCAACCCATCTACCTATTCATCCCTCCAATCATCTCTCTACATTCAATTAAACACAAACCCCCAACCCAAACAAGCAAAAGCCCCCTAGATAAAACCCCTAAAGAAACACAATCAAATAAATAAATCCACGATTTAATCCCTCCTCCCTGAGTTAGCACACCTTTTCAATCCTGCTCCTCACCATTTTTAAATCACTATATTACAACACCCCACACCCTTCCAAATCCAACCTCAATCCAACCTTGATTAACAACTATCACTCAACCTCCACCTTCCTTAAATCCATCGCTCATTCTTATTTTCGTTTCCGTTTTGTTTTGATCTAATCTAATCTAGATTAATTTCCTCACTTGGGTTTACCATCTCTTACTTTTGGACAGGTATAAGTTTTGGGATTCTTTCATCTATTTATATATCTAGCCTTCTCACCGTCTTGGGTTTCCGCATACTCACTTCGTTCTCTTACTACTATCTACTATTATTATTTACTATCTACCCCCTTGATAACATACCTCTCACTTCACCTCACCACACCTCCCTATGACAGAACCCGCACCCCCCTCATCTTCTTCATACCCCCCTTAACTTCATATTCTATTCATCTCCGCTTATAACGCTAATCCTCTTCCTCCTCCTCTTCTTCTTCACCTTTTAGCAAAGGAATAAGTACATTTAAATAAATACTATCGTCTTCACTCAGAAGTACAAGTAAGAAAAAGGGGGGTTTTAAAGTCTTTTAGAAGGGATTGTAGATTGTTGGGGGAGGAAGATGGGATTAGGGGGAAGAGATAAGATTGGGGAGGAGAGGAGATAGGGTAGTAATGTAATAGCGGCGTTAGTGGTGAGTGACGTGTACGACGGATGTATCCTAACAAGGCAAGGGCGATTTGGGAATGAAACGATGAAAGGCGAGATTGGGGATAGGACGCGAGTGTGCAGTGTGGAGGGTAAAAGGTTTCGGATAGAGACTTGGTTTGAGTTGGCTTGTAGGGAGTGAATCAGGAAGAGGTGGATGGATGAGTGTTGTATTATAATTTTGTAAGTCTACAGGGACTGATATCAGTTATATATTTTCACAAGCATTCAAAAGCACAAAAAACCTATAGAGAAGTAGACAAAACACAAGGAATACAGGAGCGGAGATGGTAAGCAATCTAGGGAAAACCAAAGACCGTAAAAATCCCGACAAACGAAAAACCCCCAAAGGCACGTCGAACACGTAAAGCACGTGACACAGATCGACCAAAGAGGGGTCACACTTCCCGCCAACGCCATCACGAAGTGGACGAAACCTTAAAATCCTTCGAAAACCTTATTCGGCGCCAAGAATATTGAAAAGGGTCCACAGTACCCTTTTACGACGGTTGGCGGTCCATATGACTGGAGGGGAGGTCAGCACCGAGGAACACTATCGGTTGGAGAACATGATGGAGTCCCTGACTAGGAGGCCGTGAATGGGATCGGATCGGGGGTGGTATGTTGGTTCCTGGAGTGTCCCTCGAGTGTGTCTGGTGGAAATGATGCCCGTCAATGGAGGACAGCAGTCTAGGACAGTGATTATGGGGAGAACAGGCGAGGGAATTATTCGACGCGAGACAGAAACTAGATAGAAGAGACCATAAAAGGACGAGAGGACGTTATACTTCTCTGATCCTTGGAAATTAGAAGGTCCCAGTGACGGGAGAAGAGCTGCAAGTGCCCTCCCTTGTCAGATGCGAGGCCTACGGTTATGAACAGGTCCGACTGAAAAAGGTAGGCTGATCTTCGAGGGCAGTAAAATAAACACATCGATAGCGTGTTGCTGTAGATCTCGATGACTTTAGAGTTTCGTCGCGACCCGATTCAGGTGGTTGGTTACTCCCGCACCGTGCCAAAGAGGGGACAAGATCCCAAGCAAATGAGTAAGACGAGCAAAGACCGACATCGAAGCGACGAGACTTGAGAAGCTGCCCACCTTTTGGGTCCTCGGGGCGAGGCAATCATAACATGGATACTCGACCATGTCAACTCTTGAAACTCTCACGGCAACGACGTCGACCGGACGAACTCACAGCAGGTGTAATATATGATGACGATTCGGCCCTCACGACGCTTCGTGATGCCTGAGGCGGCCTTCGGACCAGCTCTGGCCCCGACCCTTCCTCCGCGGCTTCACCCTCTCCGAGTCACACGCAGAAATGACCGAGGCGCTCGAGTCGCACGACAAGTGAGACTGAAGATGTGGGAGTCG
Organism: Ascocoryne sarcoides NRRL 50072; assembly: GCA_000328965.1. NCBI lineage: Eukaryota > Fungi > Ascomycota > Leotiomycetes > Helotiales > Gelatinodiscaceae > Ascocoryne > Ascocoryne sarcoides. Next base: position 3,588,527 of record KB205942.1, read on the forward strand.
AAGCCGTCATCTCGATACCAAGTAAACATGTCCCACGTCCCACTTAAACGTCGATCCAGGAACCAGGCACACATCGCCTCCTCCCAACTCGGAAGGCAGGGTCGGAAGCGACGTCGCTCGCAGGCCGATGGCCGAAAACGGTGACAGGATGGGATCCCGGTCCGCCGAATGTAGTGCGACCCAAGGCTCCGATCACGTGGGCACATTCCAGAGCGTCGCGAATAGCTTCGTCTCCCGCATCTGACCACGTTGACCTCCGTCTCGTCCTGACTGTACCCACTGTCCCGCGAGGAGGCCGAGGCATCTAGGCAGCGATAGAGTTTCATTCTTTCACCGACATGCTGCAGACACGCGTGCCTTGCTTCGCGCCGAGGTTACCGCGTCCGAGCTGGAATCGGTAGCGTACGGTCCTGTACGGTCCAAGTCGTGCCTTGCGTCTGCAGACGGGGAGTGGGAAGGGAACTGACGAGCACGATGTACGATGTACGATGTATGAAGTAGGCGGACGGGGCATCTTGCTCGCTCGGAATGCGGGCGAGCAAGCAGACTGGTGGGAGAAGTGAGCGGGGGAAGGATGAGAGGGGATGGATGACGAGAAGTCGGTCTCGATATACGACGGCGGTTGGTTGGGCGAGGGATCATCTCCGACTCTCCATCGGACTCGAGATGTCATCAGTGCAGAACAGGGAGAGCAACAGAGGCCGAGACGGAGACCAAGCGAAGCAAATCATGGGAGCAGGCTGGGCAGAGGGAAGAGGGCGGAGGGAAGAGGGCGGAGGAGGGCATTCAGAGCTGCTGTCCTGTACCGTCCTGGTCCCGTGACGCCGATGGGGCACGCGGGCAAGTAGGTACGAGGTACGGTGCGGTGCTGTACCGATCCTGCCATGTCCTATGTACTGTACTGCGCGGCCGGGGGAAAGGTGAGACAAGCATATGTTTTGCGGGTGATGCGACGGGCCACCAACGAGTGTCGAGGAGGGGCGGGGTCATCCATGGTGGGAGGAGGAGGGGGCGGGTTTGATATCTAAATATACAAAGGGTCGCGCATCTCGTCGGACCGTCAGACATATCGATATCCCATGGGGCGAGTTGATAAGAAGGGGTCGACCCCGCATGATGTGTGCGTGTGGTTGTGGTGGTGGTGGTGGTGGTGGTGGTGGTGGTTGTAGTGGCTGGTGGCTGGTGGCTAGTGGCTGGTGGCTCGGTGGGTATGGTTGATTGGTCGAGTAGAAAGAAGAGGCAAAGATGTCGAGGTGGAGATGGATGGGATGTGATAGGAGAGGGGTGGGAGAGGGTGATAGGAGAGGGGTGGAAGAGGGGGGGGTGGAGGGGGATTTGAAACGTTGAAATGTTGTTGGAGGGCGGTGAAGGAACAGCAGAACTGGTGCCTTGGTGCAAGGCCTTTGTGCTTTGTCAGCCCCCTCCTTTTCTTCCCTTCCTTCCTTCCTTCCCTGCTTCCCTGCCCGGTCTTTCCTTATCGGCTGGATCTCTTCTCATACATATTTCATGATCCGTGGACATGTATCATAAATCTTTCACCATCCGTGGACATGTATCATAAATACTTCACCGTTCGGCCAGATATATCATAAATCCTTCATGATCGGTGGACAGATATCATAAATACGGTCCTTCGTATTCCATGATCGGAGCCGATGGAAAGCACATGCCACATCCGAAGGTGCCGTGACGGCGAATGAGACGAAAGCGTGACGTGACATGGCCCTGAGCCAGGGCCAGGGTCCGGGGAATAAAGTACCCGATGATGATGCCTGTGCAAGCTGTACCTCTCCGCCGCATTTCGTCGTCTATGATACTGTACAGCAGCAGCAGGCTGGCCGATGATTCCGTGCGCGGCGTGCAGAGATCGCGACGCACGGGATTCTTGACACGTCCGACAACCCGGGAGAGAATGAGGGTGATGATGATTTGCATGCTAGGTCGAGAGCGACGAGACCTGTTGTACCCATAGATAGAGGGGAGTTTGCCATGGTCTGCATGCCCATAGATAGAGGGGTTTGCCATGGTCTGCATGACCCCCCACCCCTCCCCTTCGCTCGTTTTCGCGGTAAAAGGAACAAGGCACCGACACCAGCACCGACCCCCTTTCAGGAACCGTGAAAATCCCCAACCACGGCGATCGCCCGCTAAAAGCCTCGAACCCGCCATCCATCCTTCAGCGGGGGAGCATAGGGGATCATACGATGGGCCACTCGGGCGTCTATCGAGGGGGGGGTGTGGGTTTGGATCGGTCGGTGCGACTAGACGTTTCCGGTTCAGATCTCACCCCCCTCGACCTACCCTCCCCTCTTCTCGACCTACATCTCGGCCTACATCTCGACCTACCCTCTCTCCTCTCTGCTTCCTCGGTCTGCATCTACCCATTCGCCCTCCATCTGCACTCGCCCGTCTCTTTCTCGTCAGGTACCACCACGACCGTACCGTCTGGAACCCCCATACATGCATCCCACCTCCACCGTCCGACCGTCGACTGTTTGCTCCGTGTTCGTCGCCAGCAGATCCACGCCCGTCCCGACACTATCTCACCTGAGATCACCTTAGTTGGGGCTCGAGATCCCCACTGGTGCCATCGACCGAACCGTATTTCCTCCGCATCCCAGCCCCTCGCCCGCATCCAACCATCATCGTCACGATCACCAGCGCCGGCACCACACCAACCAACGCGCCAACCAACCTCGAGTATCTATTATCGGGGCCGAAGAGAAAGGCACAGACTCCAAGAACCCCCCGTCCTCTCTGTCGCCGCGCCCCTCCTCGCCCCTCCCCCCTTACAGAGCAGACCAACGTCGCTATCCATCCTATACCGTCTTTCCCTCTTTCCCTCCTGCAGATGCCAATTCGTCAGCCCGAGTTCGCTTATCGTCACACTAAGCAGGCCGCCCCTCCATCCAGCCATCAAACCGAATCGCCTGCGCTTGTACGCACTGCACTCACGCCCTACTGCCCTCCATCTATCTTCATCTCCGTCGACAGCCGCCATCAGACATACCACTTACTCGCAACGCTGAAAACGAACACGACCCCGACGTCGTCGACTCTTCCAACTCCACGGGATTTGTGCGTCCCCAACCCTTCTGCCGCATCGGGTCTGACCACGCTTTGTCCAAAACGGCCGAGTTTCTCGAGGGAAAGGGTCGATCCTGGTCGTCGATTACTTGACGGTAGGCGGGTCGCATAACTAAGCCTCCCCTCCTCCTCCTCCTCCTTACCTCCCCCCTCTCCTCTTATCAACTTCGATCCCCTTCGCAGAAGATACTTCGCCATCCGGGAACCCACTTGCTCGTAGACGACTCGATCCTGAGATCCATCTGCACGGGACGCGACGTTGCTGCTGGCCGGGCTGTGCCTCATTTCGCCCCGTACAACCCTCCTGAGTCCGGTTGCAAATCGCTCCGACTCGTACCTGACTCGACCTCGACCAGCGACACCGAGTCTTCTCGATGGTCTGGACGCACTGAGGCGGCACATCCTTTCGTGACCTCGATCTCTCCTTCATCCTTCTTCCGCCGGCGCTCGAGAAACCCATCGACGACACCGTTCCTCCGAGACCCCGCAGCCTCCGTCGTCATAGAGGCGCGCTTTCCGAATAACCTCGTCACACACGATGACCACCTTTCGCCCCGTCAATACCACGCTGATGCCGGAGCCGCAGAAGAGCCATGGCGAGGAGTCGAATCCGTTGACTCCGAGGCCCAACACCGCACCAACGTCGGTGCGACCATCCCCGCTGCGAGACGATGCGACGACCCCGACACGGGCGAACTTTGGCACACTGGCAAGTCAGAGGCCCCTCCCCCCATCCGCGACCTTCCCGACGGTGCCCACGGTTCCATCCAACGACACGCGGAAGACGGGCCTCAACCGCAACAGTTCACAGTATTCCGCCAAATCGCGGGGGTCGGGAGAGATGGATGTGGATGAATCCGACGAGGGTGGCGAGGACGGTTCAGACGACGAGAGCGTCGATGCGGATGGGAGCCGATCCTCGAAGAAGAAGGGGAAATCGCAGAGATTCTACTGTACCGACTATCCGCCGTGTAATCTCAGCTTCACTCGCAGTGAGCATCTCGCTCGCCATATCAGGTGCGTAGGCGGCCAGGTGAATGCTTGACTATCTGCTGACATCGAGTAGAAAGCATACGGGAGAGCGTCCATTTCAGTGCCACTGCTCCCGACGATTCTCCCGACTGGATAATCTGCGGCAGCATGCCCAGACGGTGCATCAGAACGAAGAGATCCCGCCCGAATCTCTGGCCGCCAGCGGAACCCGATTTCAGCGGCAGGTGAGAAGTGATCGGGTTCGACCCCCCGGGAGCAGATCGCGGGCCTCGACGGCGGGGAGCGCGACGGGTGCCATGCGAGGGCACCAGAGGAACTCCCTGTCTGCTTCGAGCATCGGCTCGGTGAGTTCGACATATAGCCAGGTCGCCGATAGGAGACGCCCGCCGCCGCTGGTTATGGCGGGGGAGCGGAGTAGATACTCGCAGGAGGCGTATCGGCCGGAGAGTCCATCGAGCCAATATCCATATCGTCCCTCCTCCCCAGGTGGTTTCAGCACACCCACCTCTGCAACCTTCTCCAACGCCCCCAATAGTCCGCGATGGGGCTCGGCCATGCAATCGCCAATCTCATCACATTCGCGTTCGAATAGCTACGCGGGCCACCGAACTCCTGGACGGCGACTCTCCGTGCCGTCGTCCGGAAACCCATTTCAATCGCCGCGTGGCAACTCTTACGGTCCCCCGCTCATGGGCCAGTTGAATACTTCGAATTCGGGCGCATACTCGCCAGCCGGCAGCATGATCTCGAGCCCAACATCTGCAACCAGTTCGGCATGGTCGAGAAGAGAGTCTATCACTAGTGCGGCTGATGAGGCGTGGAGGCGTAGAACCTGGCATCCAGAGACATACTCCACGTTTAATACCAGTTTTACCAGCCGCCTACAAAATGTCATGACTCCCAACTACTACTCGACTGGTACAACCCTCCCCGAGCCTCCTGTAGTTCCCAGCAATGCCCCTCCACCTCAACAGATATTCCGTCTTCCTGGCATTGCTAGTTTTGACCTGCACCCTCGCCCGACCACTCCGGTTCGGCGCCAGCCCAGTCCGATGATGATTGATACGCCGAGCAGGACTCTTCCCCCACCCGAGCCAAGCCAATATGAGAGACCCGGCAGTCAGAACTGGGATATGGGCATCGATAGAAACCTGAATCGACTAGAGCTTAATCAGATCGTTTCCAACGATACAGCCAGCTCCTGGGCATCCGAGGCTAACCAAGCCGTCCAGGCGCAAGCCGCACAGGCCGATCAAGGCAGGGCGCCTCAGGTAGTTCGATTCGAGGAGGCCTCTTATTCCGCTAGACCACAGACGAGTGGTGGGGTGTACCATTCTCACCATGTGAGTGCTCCTCCCGTCACCCCCAGGGAAGCCAAACGCCAGGCCTGGTATCATGGCCCGGTGTCTCAGCAAGTCCAGAGAACATCTCCGGCCGCCGAATCCAGTGGCTCCGAAGGAGGAAATCCAACCACGCCTAGTAGTGCACATGTCGCAGATTATAACCCCGGGATCGTTCATGCTAGCGGCTGGGTGGAGAACCGGCAAGGAATCCCTCCACCACCAGAGCGTCGGACAAATGGCTATCCCTCTTACCCAGCCCAGCGGGTCCCAGATGGAGCATACACCTATTCTTCAGCTGCACCCCAGGGACAAGTACAACATCAACAGCAAATCCCAAAGAGCAGCAATAATGACACGTTGAGATTGGAGACACTGGTGGCGGTTGCTACGAGTGAAGAAAATACCGCCGCTGCGTATTGAAGCCCCCGCTCTCTCACACTCTTTCACAGATTAGACGAGCAAAGGAGTGGGAAAATAGACAGGAACCAAATTGTGTGGTATATACACATTCTTCAGAGATACCCGCGTTTTTATTTACGCCACGACGTTACGAGATTCATACGATATACATGACAGTTTCATTTAGCAACGATATGAGGCGGGCCCAGGTTGATTGACGCGCGACGAGGTGATGGGGATGGATGGTGGTATTTTGCATTCAATGGCGCTTGATGGGGGAGCCTTTGTTTTGGGTTGATGTTGCATGAACTGTTCGTTTCTGCGCTGTTATTGATGTGAAATTTTATTTTTTGGGTCGCGGATATATATATATACCTCTACATTCGTTCGAGGCATTGGACAGGGAAGACGGAAGAGGTTCAAGATGGCTATGAGTTTGGTCTATAACGAGGATATACGCATGGGTGTGATGACGGCAATTCAAGGCAATGTAACTGTTAGCGCGGGCAGCAGGGTATAGGTTTGGATGGGATGAAATGGGATGGCATGGCAATATATTACGGTTGTTGGCGGGAAACTGTCGTTTGATATATAATTATATACCCCTTGCTATGGTGGGTTGGCTGGTTTTTTGGGATCTGGCATTGGCGATTTAGCTGTATTACACAGGGCAAGCTGGGTGGGTGGAGAGCTGCACTTAATAGTGGAATTGAGAAACTTTGCAACGAAAACTTTTTTTTCTGCTGATTTGTATGTGTGTATTAGTTTCTTGAAGTGTGGGGTTGAAGTATAGTGGTGGGTTATTGATTTGATGGAGAGATGGATGGGTTCTAGTGGTGTGTTGAAGTTGGAGTTTTTCTTTTTTTGTTTACAAGGAATGGATGGGATAGGGGTGTTGCATATTCTTCTTTTTCAAGGTGATACGTATCTCCTCCTCCTCTTCTCTTGCCCTTAGGCTTTTTGAGCTGCTTCCTTCTGCTTGCTTAGATAGTAGCGAGAACGAAGGAAGGCCTCTCTTTCAGAGCGGGTTGGGTCCCGAGCTCCTAGAGCTATATCTTACTCTAGGAGGGAGGAGTGGGAGGTCCCATCTTCTTTGTTTTATATTTCACTTGTTCGGAGCTGTAGAGGGTTTAGCGGTGTTTATTCGTTTTATTATCTATCTGAAAAGAGAGAGAGAGAGAGTGAGTGAGATGAAGCTTTGGGGGTTTTTTTGAGGTGCATTTGATTTGTTGTTGTGGTTTTCTTTTTCTTTTTGAGTTTGTTGTGGTGGGGGATGGGGATATAAATAACTGGCTGGGTGGCTTGGCTTGGCTTGTAAAGAGGTTAGCTTGTAAAGAGGTTGGTACACCTATCGATGGGTTTATTAGAAGGGGATAGATAGATGGGTGGGAATATAATCATGATGGTCTTCTCGCTGTTTGTGGGTGTTCTCGCTGTGGGGTGCTGTAGCTGTTATGGCACTAGAAAAGGTATATCATCATCTTCTTAGGTTGATATTCCCCGATCAAGATGGTTGTCATTAGAATAAACTAAAAAGGAAGGTGGTTGAAAGGGAGAGAAGGTCTAAGGTATCTTTTTATCTCAATTAGATCACTCGACTAGGCGCTGATCTGATAGTGGCGCGGCGGCTTAAACAAGGCTCGCTAGTCTAGGTGGGTTTATCTTTTGATTTATTTCACTTCTTTGATTTAATTGAGAATTTGTAAAGACAACGAATCAGCTGTGCTGAAAGTTTTATATTTAATATTTCCTTGGATATTTAGAAGGTTGGTGAGGGTAGAGAGGGTGTTAGACTAGGTGCGATATCTCGTGCATTCTGGGGCTTTGGGAGGGCATCGAGAAGAGTTGGGATTGTTGCTGCTGTTGGATTGGTTATTCTCTAGTTGGCTCCTTCCGGGCTAGTTTTAGCATTGGTGTGAATCCGTCGCGTGTGACGAGAGATGTGGTTATTCAAGTTGGGATGGAAATGGAATGTTGGCTGGGTGATGTTTGGTATTGGATTGGGATTGGATTGAATCGAATAGGGCGAAGACTTAAATATGGTGAAGATTTCAATAGGAGGCTTTTGGAAGCTGTCTATATATATATATGAATATATGAATAGGTTGCCTTAGGAGGTAAGCATATAGGTGTTACTCGCTGTACGAATACCAGTTGATACAGGTATCTATTCAGGGGAGAAACAAACGTCGGAAATCGACAGGCCCGTGTATCTACCTATTCACTTTCTAGCTTTTATAACTTTTAAGAAAATCTATAATCTATTCATGAATTGTCTATAATAAGCTGTCTTGTCACCTATAAGCCTAGAGTAAGCTACTTTACACCTTGGTCGCATTTTTACAAAATTCCTTACATCTATTCCCTTTTTCCCAGCTTCTTTTCCAGATAATACTTCCTCTATTCCAATGTTAAATCGGTAGAATAATAGTATTAATATACAACAAGTACAGCTAATTCCACACTTTCTCGAGGTGGGTCGTTTGGTCCGCTTCTCAGATTTTTAAATAAGCTCTAAGAGCAACCTATACAAAATTGAAAATTAATTAAGCCAAGTTATTAAACAGGATATTGTAGTAATGTATTGAAATTCAGGTCACGCTCACTTTTGCATACTCCATCTACGGACTCGAACTATTTAAATATCCAGATCTCATCTTGCCTCTGTTCGTCTATGAAATAGAACTTATAATGAGGGCTGAAATAGAAAAGAGTATTTTCTGAATGATAGCCCGGTTCTGGTTGCTAATCTGAGATTGACCATAAAGTGAGAATTTGCATTTCAAACTACATCAAGTAGAAAATGTCAACTGGATGTTGGACTTACGAAGGCAGATCGAAAGTAGAAGATCCGACTGAGGAGTGGGTAATGGTGGTGCTTGGCAGCTCAACAACGGCGCCGCTAGCATTGCTTGCCATGAGGCTGTGGAACTGTTTTCGGTATTTCCTGTTCTTTGATTAAGAACTACTGGAGCGAAGGCCTTATGCTAACTCGATTCATCCACCGAGAAAGCAGTGCATTTGAAAAAGATTGATATGGAAGAGTTTCGTAACCCCCACGCCAGAGACTCATGCCTGGGGTGCCACTACTGCGTTTTACAGCAGGTTCTCAGTTGCCTGAGAATCAAACGTCACTGACCGTCAAGAGCCTACAGCCGAGTCGTCAGGTTATCAATAAGAAGCAGCCTCGTCCCAGGCAGGGCGCCAATGAGACAAGAGTCGAATGCGAGTGGCTGATTAGGTAGGTTTTTAACCCGTCTGAACAAAAAGCGAATTAGACGAAACTACCGCAGCATTGCTTGCCTAAATTCCATATCAAAGCGGCAAGTACTTATTACTGTATAAATCCATCCCCATTTGACAAGGCGTTTCTTTTGTCTAAGAGTTCACAAGTTTGTCTACAGTTTGGATAAACCTCTGAACCTCTTGTCCTGCTATAAATATCAAGTTAATTTTACCTAGATGGAGTATCTTAGAGCTGCCTCCTCAAGGGTATTGAAAGGATGTGTCAATGGATGAGATGATGGAGAGGTTTCAATTCAAGGAAGGGTATGGTAATTACATATATACACCATATAGTAAACCATCAATTGTTGGTTTAACAGTCACCTAACCATGCGCTACATCCCTCATATATTTCATACCCTTCCTATATTTATAGGTGCATTCATTCAATGCTTGTATACAAGCCCCTTCTCAAGGGTCCCCTCGGGCGTCCCAAATACATACTATTTGTATAGTGTTGTCAATCTATCTAATTATATGCTAGCTCGATGATTCCAGCCAAGGAATGCCATCTATTCGGGGGAGAAGAAAGCGGTAGAAATTGACATAATTATACAAACAGGTGACTGAACGAGTAGGTGGTGATATGGGTGCTTTTTGAATAGGGATGAATGTTAAATGCAATGAGCTAAGAAAGAATAACCCCTTTTCAAAATGGACAATGCACCTGAAATAATTCAATTCTGTTTAATAAGTGAGAGAACTTGGCTACGATCTTGTAGTTGATGTCTTTAGAGACACTGGGAGTAATAAGCGCTGAGCTGCGTGCAAGTTGTCCCTGAGACGCAGGCTGTTGCGCCCACCCAGCCGATACCGCCACATTGACCCCATTTTGCTACGGTTCCTGGTGTGCTGGCTGTACTGATGGTAGTTGGAATCGTGGTAATCGTAGAGGTGGTGCTGGTGATCTGAATTGAGCTCGTGCTACTACTTGTCGTCACAGAGGTAGTTGAAGTTGAACCCACCGACGTTGTGCAGGTTGGACAATCGCGAGAGTAGCATCCAGTCCCACTACATGTCAAATCGAACCAACTCAACACTACCGTCTCATTCGTCTGGATATTATGAGTTACGCCCGTAGCATTCGTGGCTTGGAACTTGGGACCGTAGATATACGTAATCCAGGATGAATCGGGGTAGTTGTTAAGAGTCTGGATAGGGGATGTCGATTGATCCAACACCGCTGTCCATTCTTTGATCTCCTCCCAGAGATTCTGTGGGTAGAGCGTCGTGTCTACGGTTCCGTGGAAGACTTGCAGTTTCGGGCGGAAACCAGAATATCCCGGATACGCGGCGTCGACAATGGCTTTCCATTGTGCACCTGTCTTGATAACCGTCCCAGTCGCGCAGTCATTGCTCCAAACATCGTATCCGTCGCCTGCAAAGCAGCCAAATGCCACGCCGGCCCAAGCGCTTCCTGCCGCGAAGACATCTGGGTAGGAACCCAGCAGAACATTCGTCATCATTGCCCCAGAAGATGTTCCCATGGAGAACACCCGACTAGCATCTCCATTGTATTTCGCCAATGTCCATTTCACCATGCTGACGATACCGAGACTGTCGCCGCCGCCGTTGTGAGTTAAGGTCTCGTTTGAGGATACATCCCAGCAGTAATCCGCTGTGTTGGGGGAGCTGGGGAAGATCATGATGTAGCCATATGTATCGGCCAGTGTTGCCAATTGCGTGCCCGTGAAGGCCGCTTGGGCGGTGCCATGGCACCAGTGTGGGTTGACGAGAACGGGAGGGTTGGCCTGCAAGGTTGATGGTACGTAGAGGTAGAAGCTGACGTTTGTGGGATTGGGTCCGAAGTCCTCGGTGATCTGGACGAGGGGGTTTTTTGCTGCGAGAGTGGTGGGTAGTGTAGAGAGGAGTGAAATAGAGGTTAAAAAGCCTCGCATCGTGGTTTTAAGAGACGGCATTGCGGAAGAGAAATTTATCAGAGCTGCTCAACACTAGATGAGTAGACTGATAGAAGTAGAGAGGGATATATAAACAGCATCAACGGGGGCACCTCGCTCCCGCCTTTATTCATAACATCATAATCTCGAATGTAGTATTTTTCAACGTGTTCCAGAGATCCACAGTACGGAAAAGAACCATTCGCAATAATAGCCTCTTCGCAACTCGACGTTCCGCTGCTCTCAAAGCGGTAAAGTGGACACTTGGGTAATATGGAGGTCATCTGAGATGTTCCGAGATTTGTGGATGGGGACCCCGCGATTCCTGGAACCTTTTTCCTATTGGCCCCGTTATTAGACGGCTTCCATATAACTCGTGCTCACGTGATCATAACTGGCTAGACAAGCTAGTTCCAATATTTCTGTGCCAAACTTGTTCAACGGCCTAAGCAGAACATTTACCTCACCACGCTTCATTTGTACTTTACCGTCTAATCATCAGAACCATCACTTCTGCTTGGTTAAGTTATGCAGTCGAACTTCCAGGATGATCCGCTCGAGAGCTACTCGGAAACCGAACTCGTAGGCCATATCCTAGCATCTCCGCGGTTCAGATCCATGCCTGGCATCCTCCTACTGTCAACAAATCTCATAGCAAAGCATAGACCTGACCCAACATGCCCACAGGAACTTATAAAGTCACTTAAAAAGGTTGCTTATAATAGAAACTTATATAGAAAATAACCTTTAAATCTAAAGTCTTTTTTTTTTAATATTTCACAACTTTCCAGTTACTCTTGACTTCACATTTATTTTTAACTTTATAAGAAGAGACCTCATCTACTTACAAACTATTCGCCGACAGCTAAATGCGTGAGATATATACTAGATCTCATATGGTTTATACTATAATCTCGCTAATTACTCTTTTGTTACTAAAATTACAATTAGTTGTGACTTTTCAATTGGCTAGCGAACTTACCTGCTATGACAACAAAAACTCCACTATGTTCTTGTTTTGGCTGACACTTTGCAGTGTAGTCACTTATTATAACTTAATTCTCATAAAATATTACTAAAACATTGCTTAATATATAATAATGATAGTGTCATTGCCAAGGAAAAAATTCCTTCCTCATCTACTAACCGCCCACTTCGATTTCTAATCTCCAAGCATTTCGTAACCACTGCCAAAGCTCCACCCAAAGCCAAAGCCTCAAAATCCCAACACACAACCTACCCCACTCATCTTTCTTTTTTCAGAAAGCGTCATCCAACCTTATACCACCGAACCCGAAATGCGGGAATCCCCATCAACTGCCGTACACCTCCACTAGGACCCACAACTCCTTCCGCGGAACAGTGCCAGCTCTCCCGATCCAAGCACCTGGAAATAATGATCGACACCCTGCACTACGTATCCATTTTCTGGGTCCGGACGGAAACACATACGGTATGTCACTGCCGTATCCCAGTACCCGCCCGGATACTATGAACTTGAATCTGCCATAGCTTTGTCTCACTTCTTCAAAAGCTAAGCGCACCTGATTCAAGTAGTTGATGTCTCAGCCTTACAAATCGCCGATGCCGGTACTGAGATATGAGACACCGGCATCAAGAATTTAAGCGACCCCTCTAAAGGAGGACATAGATCACAAGGTTCTAGATCGTTCAGCACAGGACTTGGAATATCAGAGCGCAACAATGACTGTGGAGAAGTTGGAAGACTTAATCAGGGAATAAAAACGTCGATCTTTACAACGTTGGGAGATCTCGTGTAACTTCCAGCTGTCCAATCTGAAAGCGGGGTAGCACAGCAGAGAGACCCGTTAAAAGGTTGAACGAAAGTCCAACTAGGATCAAGTACTAACTAGCATACCATAGCATCTTTATCAACTTCAGATTGCTGTCTTCCACCCTCTACTACTCTTAGAATGCCGGGTACTATATAATGAAAGATAAACAGTCGACGAACCCAAACCCGACATTCAAGGATTGCTATAAATACCACGTAGACATTGAAATAGTCTCTTCACAACGTCGTCATTTGTATAATGTTTACCTTACACATAATTAATTTATTTCCGCCTAGACAATCCACCCAAGGTATACAATACACTCCCATTGTCTTTACCGCTGGTTGGGTGCATTAGAGCCTGCCAGGGAGGGGGAAAATCATAGATAAATTCTAAAACATTACCACTAATATCATAGAGTAGCCGGAGCTTTAATCCGGCATGCTTCTGTCCATTTAAAGACCAATTTACCTTTCTGCATACTAAATAAATTTCCAATTCTGACATAGCATAGCATCGTGTAACCAGGCGGTGTTACTTTTGCGACTCCTGTATCTTCACATGTCGACATCCAAATTACTATCAACCCCCCTGTATGATGGTCAGGAATCCCAACCGCACTTCAACAACGGTAGCCCAGCCACATGAGTCCCAACACCGAAAATTCTAACGGCAGTACCTCTATAATTTAACGAAAACTTATTATCTATATTGACGATTAACTTTTTTAACTTTTTGAAATTAATGCCACCTACTCCCTAACTTGAGCAATATAAAGCTTGCCGCTATCAAGAGGAGTTGAGGACAGCAGACGGCTTGAAAATATCCCGAAAGATGTCCAAGTAAGCCCTGACACCACCTCCAGCACTCCTACTACTACTCCCCTTACTGCTCCCGCCCTTCGAACTGCTGCTGTGACCCGCACTAGAAGCTCCCTCCATCGGATCAAACGCAAATACCACATCCTGGAAATACCCTACAAATTCCGGATCTTTGAGCAGAGTTTCTCTCCACATCATAGCAACTTCCTCGACGGGATTTCGAAACCCGGAGCCGAGGCCGAAGGTCCCGATGCAGAGCTGCGTGTATTTGTAATAGATGGCGATGCGGAGGGCGGTGCGGATCTGGTCGTGCATCTGGTCGCGCTCACATTTGAAAGAGTACTTTTTAGAGCTGGAGTCGAGTTTTGGCCGGCGTACAGGGGGGACGGATATTATGGGAAGGGCTGGTGCACTGGTTAGTCTTTATTGAGGCATTTGGGGAGCAGTGGTATGCTCGAAAATAGCCGCCATGAAAGGCTCTGGATATAAGTTGGGGGTTGTCAGAATTCTTTTGGCTCGCGAGCGTACCTTTGTATTCTTGCCAGGATTCATATTTATCAGGACCATTTCTGAAGACAACTTTAAAGCGAAGTTAATAAAGGTTAGGCAAGAAGGCCCAAAGGATGGACTTACCAACTTTTTCGGAATAGATCCCTGCTTTTTCCGGAATGGGATAGTTTGTGCTTGTTGAGTTGTCGGCAGCCGGGGTGGTGAGGGTCGCGAAGAGGTTACTGCGGCGGCAAAGACATTCTTCAGGAGACATTACCCCTATTCAGTATAAGCATAAGTATTGAACAAGGGCCTCTTCGCGATGCCGACCCATATCTTGATAGGGCACATACCAGCTTCCCAGTCGCCTCCTGGTCGTTTGTCGTTCGCGGGCATGATGACGGGAATTTTGAGCTCAGCTTCGGGCTCAGCCCAATCGAGTGCAAGATCAACGGGATCTCGCTCGTAAAATGCTATGAGAGATTGTCAAACACTATCGTCATGCATGCACCATCTTGTGTGGCTTACCGAATCTGCATGAAAGTGCGCCTGTCTGCTTTGGCTGAGCTACCATGGTATCTGAATAGCAGAGGTATGAAGTTGGAGGCCATTGTGCACTGAGATTTGCTCCTATATATGGTATATAAGTCTTCTTTGCCTCTGTGGCAATCTCAGATGGCTTTAATTTAGTGGAAGGCATGAAGGAAGTATAAAAAATCAAGATTTGATCCCTTGGAAGTAGTATGAAGAATAAAGTGAGAAAGAAGGTACTTGTATGAGAGTACTTCAAATTTTTCGATTCTATCTCCTTTAACTGCAAGGACATGGGTTTCTGTTATATATCCTTGAGAGGTTGCAAAAGAAAAAAACAAGAGACCGGGGAAGCCACCTCGTCAAAAGGCTGATTCCCATTCCAATCGGAATAGTTTGATTGTGCACAGGCATATTTCCTGTGATTTTAAAGCCATATGATTCCCAAGGCTTGGTTTCTTGTCTCGCTTCAAGCGGAGAATTTCTCTTGTGAATCACAATCACAGCGTTCATCGAGATTGAGGGACCAACATTCCAAGAGGGAACGGACTCTGATTGCAGTTGCCCCAGCCGAGTACAAATGTACCGATGCAGATTGCCGGTCCTCGAGATCTATGTATCCCTGTGAAACACGATTGGCGAGCTGGGAAGATCTGAAAAAAGAAAATACAAGTGGTGTCACTCTGGAACCGAGTCTGAGAACCGTAGCACACCTGGACTAGCACCTTCAAATGCTTGGCGGGGAACCAAAATGAGCATTGCCGAAGCATATTCGAAGAACATCTGTCACACGTTGGACTAGAAGTCAATTCCTCCTACATTCCACTAGTAAACAGCGCCAGGATAGAGTGCTTAATTTGGAATTGATGAAAGATGGGTCAGAGGGTCGAAGAGTCCAAAGGAATCAAGGGAGAAGGGAGGTGAAGAAGAATGTAGAAGAAAGGAAGTATTAGAGCATACTGAGGTCGGTGGGTGTGAAAAAATGTGTTTGTACTTTGTTTTTCGAGGATCGACGTCAAGATGCATCCATGAGGATATATACACGTGATAAAGACCCCTACCCGAATCTTTAGGCGCGGTCTAGCCGGCGCCTATTGTTTTCTTTTACCGCGCGTTTGAAACGACCTCAACCTCAACCTCAACTCTGTTTACTTTTGCCTCTAGAATCACCAATTCTTATACATAACTTCCTTTCTTGTGCCAATCTCCTATAACCTGTTCTTAGACTTATAAGGTCAAGGTGCCCCAATTGGGAGACTTTCCTAGTAATGGTTCGTCCCCGTCTCGGGAGTTGCATACGAGGGGTATTTAGCTATTCCAGGAGTGTACACACCCATCCAGGTCTGGATTCTATTCCCATCGCACATCTTCTCGATGCCGGGCCCAAGGATGCTAGGAATGTGGTTATCGATGGTTTCGTGAGATCGATTCGCAATCAGAAAAAACTCTCGTTTGCATCAATTGGAGACGGATCAAGCTTGGAACCTCTCCAAGCCCTCCTCGCTCCAGCACAAGCCCAAAGGTAGAAAAGACGTGCGCAGTCCTTTTGCTGCCTGAACCGGCCGGCTGATTGATACATCTATAGTCTCTCCAACGGAACAGCTGTGCGGTTGAGAGGCGCATGGAAACCTTCACCGAACTCGAAACTGCAAAGTCATGAACTTCACGTCGAAGAGGTGGAAATAATTGGGTCATCGAATGCTGAAGTATGTCAGGCATGATCACGGCGCATCTAATGAAACATACTGAAGAGGTTTGCAGACATATCCTCTGCAGAAGAAATACCAGAGTCCAGAATATCTCCGAACTATACCACATCTGCGAGGGAAGTTGCCGTTCAACACGACCTTATTGCGGTTTCGGTCAGATGCTATATCGGCCATTACACAATTGTTGAGCAAGGAGGGTTTCACGCAGACCCACACGCCCATCATCACTTCGTCTGATTGTGAGGGGGCAGGGGAAGTTTTCGCAGTCACTACATCAGAAAAGAGACCTGCCAGTTTAGATGATGACGAGCCATCTACTTGTGCTACAGATGATGGGTCTTTCTTTAGATCACCCAAATACCTGACAGTATCCAGCCAACTCCACCTCGAAGCCTTGGCACAGTCTGTCGGCAAAGTTTGGACACTATCTCCTACGTTTCGAGCAGAGAAGAGCCATACCGCCCGCCATCTAAGTGAATTCTATATGCTTGAAGCAGAATTACCATTTGTGGATAATATGGACGTTGTAATGGGGCTTGTTGAAAAGATCTTTGTGGAGGTCCAAAAGATATTGCAGCCAGGTGTATCTCGGGTTGCTGACGAATTGTTGGAACCGCTGAGGCCCCTAGGAGAGCAAAAGCTGCTGCAACGATGGGCAATAAAACCGCCGTTTCCCCGAATTACTTACGCCGAAGCTATCAAACTGCTCCAGTCAAGTAGCCATTTCTCTGGACAAGATCTGACCTGGGGTGTTGCGCTCCAGGCTGAGCACGAACGCTATATTGCAACCGAAGTTGGCGGCAGCCCAACTGGGTTCAATCCAGTTTTTGTCACTCACTATCCGAAAAATATCAAGCCATTCTACATGCTCCCTTCAGCCAACTGCGAACAAGGTCAAGAGACTGTCGATTGTTTCGACCTCCTCGTACCAGAAACATGTGAGATCGTCGGTGGATCCATGCGTGAGCATCGCCTTGAGCCCTTCATCGCTGCAATGCGATCAAAGGGACTAATCCTGCCGGGCAAGGGACATCCCACAGACGAGGACCTCGGTGAACTGAAATGGTATACAGATCTTAGACGGTGGGGCAGTGTACCACATGGTGGGTTTGGGATAGGTTTTGATAGATTGTTGGGATATATGGCTGGCGTCCCGAATATTAGGGATATGGTTACTTTTCCCAGATGGGTGGGACGTTGTGATTGTTAAAAATGCAAATCGCAGTTGTGTTTTGTACAACAGGTTGTATTCCATATATCCCACGATCGACGCACCTGGGTACCCTGATCATCCCACGAAAGATGATGTAGGACCAGATTTGGTAGCCATCTGTATTCCACGAAAAATGTTGCATTTCATCCGATATTTCTTGGTTGTTTAAAGTGTCTCAGCCTTGGGGCTATCATATAGTTAGTTGTAAGTCTGACGTCAATCTCGCCGCATCTTTTTCCGGGTACGACTTCACCGTCATATTTCGTTTGGATTTGTTCCTCTATAGGCACATTGTGCTGGTGGTAGGTAATCTTGATTCCTAGCAAGGCCCAAATGGGTCTGGAATCAAAATCTTGCTTGCTGGAGTCATTCCAACATGTTTTGCGCTACTCGTATGTTGGTGAGGCGAATGCAAATTCTGCAGAGACCCTCGGTCAAGTGGTACGTAGCAGTTGATAGAGTGACGTTTGGAAGGATCGGAACCTAAAAAACGGATCAAGAGGAAATAGGGCGAGTTGCAGGTTGGCACTGCTTCGCCTTCAATAGGAACAACCATGGTTGACCCAGGCCGGGCGCTACTCGTCAGGGAACATTCAAACTTGAAATTTACCACCAACTCTAGCATTCCTTAAAATGCCGGCTTAAAGAAGTTACAGTATAAGCGGCAAGAGAACATGATATGCGGCCTTCTCTCAAATTGTGTAGGGACTATATAGTCTGGCAAGGCATTTTTGGGGCCGGGGGTGTATCCCGAAAATGTCAAGTCATGGGCTGAGTTTGAAGGAGGTGGGGCATTAATTGGCTTTCGAGTGGGAATCGATCCTTGGTCTTTGCGGATATCTCAACAACCCCTTCTATTCTACTTGAAATGCCGACATAAATTCCTGTATCTCGTTTGCCTGGTTTCAATCGAGCGGTTACACACTTGGTACAATTCCGATAATTGTTTTTGTTGAAGTGGATCAGTGTTCAGGGGGTATATTTAGCTAGTTATTAGTAGAGCTACGCTGCTAATTGCATTGTTTAGGCCTTCTAGGCCGAAGTTTGTAAGTTCCTGTCTTATTTCCAAGTCCAAGCTGTTTCTCCTTCACATCCATCTTCATCGAAGACCATCCTGGTTTACGTCGCATGTTGACGTTGTTCAATCGGAGTCTGCCAAGTCAGGCGTCGACTGGAAAATCTGCAAAGCAAACACCTACGCCTCCAACGGCGGTCTCGGCATAATCTCAGGCACGAGGTTGAGACAGGATGGATGCTGCTATAAATGCTTGGTAATCACGCTTTGCCCCTGGACAGCCTCGCTTACGTCGATATTGAGGCGGATGCAACTCTGACCTGCAGATGGGTGGCTGACCACGTCACTATCCTTTCTACATCTATCCGCGTAATCTATTTTACCTACCCCACTTCGTATCGTGCATACGAGATCGAAACATCCGGTTGGAAACGAAAGGAGCTGAGGGTCGTTAAGTAGAGTTAGAGTTAGAGCCCCCAACCTTATATATTTTTAGGCTTTGCTAAGAATCTGACACATTTGTTCAATTCGGTTTATGAAAGACTGCTTTAGCATTTGGTGGAGATTGTTTACTATTCAACTAGCTCCCAGTATACATAGGTATTCATGGACCGGCTAAACAAAGTTGAAAGTGAACATATACAATGGACAGACATTTGAAATACTATTTTTAAAATAACATTTTCCGAGACTTGTCATGTTCTCCGTTTACGCCACAGCCGTGGCTGCGTTTATGGCCCTGAGGCTGAATCTGACCTCTGTCAAATTGGGTGACGTGTGAGTGCAGGAGTGGCAAAATACCAATTGGGTTCTTTGGTAGCGCGTTCAGGATGATATATTACAGACTAAATGGGATACTAGTAGAAGAATAGCAAGAAGCTAGAGGTTTTTTCGTATATAGAACACCGAAACGAATACCAGGTGATTGCTCCGCGACCTTTCATTGACCGATATTTGTTTTCTGTGAGCGATATAGTGTGGGTACAAAAGTGTTCTTAGTTGAACATCGTTGGAAGAATCACTGAGGTAGCTATCCAGATACAAGTGCAGTATATTGCTTGCTATCGCATGCATATCTGGACTATTTATCATTGTGCACTGCGAATTTTCTGTCTTAGATGGCGTTTTCTCTATTATTGCAGTATTATAGTTGTATCTCAGGGTTTTAGCTATACTTCAAGGTGGTTTTAGCTATACTTCAAGGTGAGATGGTTTTAAACTAGAATACGTGTTTGAAGTTCAACGTTATAACTTTTTTTTCTGAATCAACGCAAGCTGATAGAAAACTCCACGCAACTCTCCACCGTTCCAGTACTTCCCGAAGTTACCATATCTCATATCCAACATCCAACCCTATCCAATATCTCCCTCTATCTAACAACTTGCCCCCCCGCCCCCATTCAACATCTCCACCTATCTCACATCTACCCCTACTATACCAAACTAGTCGTAACTCGCCTCTCCGCTCAAGATAGCATCTTCAAAATCCTCTTCCTCCGTTCTTCTATCTTCATAACTGGGCGGTGCTGGTGGTTCCTTCTCTCTTTGATCTTTTTCCTCCAACCTCTTTTTCAGGTCACTCGCCTCGTTCTTCTTCTTGTTCTCCACATACTCCTCTGCATTTCTGTAGTCCTGCGCTGCTTCAAGTGACTCCGCTATAAAACGACGTATCTTAGTTGACTTTCTCTAAATGATCTAGATACAAAGGGGTGGGTTATGAAGTAAGAAAGAACTTGTGGATGGCAAGCAGCAACTTACCAAAATGCCCTACTTTATTCTTGCCCTTGTTTGACGTTGTGGTTGTATGCATAGTAGATTCTCCTTCGGTATGCTTCGACTTTTTGGAGTACTCGCCCACACTGAATGTGTCGTTGAACTTGACTGAAC
Source organism: Ascocoryne sarcoides NRRL 50072 (assembly GCA_000328965.1). NCBI lineage: Eukaryota > Fungi > Ascomycota > Leotiomycetes > Helotiales > Gelatinodiscaceae > Ascocoryne > Ascocoryne sarcoides. The sequence continues at coordinate 3,608,993 of KB205942.1, forward strand.
GTTTGGGACCGTTGCCCGAATCTTGGTTCCCCTTGCCTGACATTTTGTTCCGCGATGTATCTTGTGCTTTTAGAAAGGCTCTTGTGGAGTATGAAATGGGCTAGTGACGCTGGAGAGAATTGAATCACTTATGGAAAAGAAGATTTGTTGTGTTCTTATCGTTGTAAGTGTAAGATATAAGAAAAAGATAGGCTTCTCCGTATGACTACAACAGAGTGGTTCATTTTTGTGAATCTTAAGTTGTCTGAATTACTGATTAAGTGGAACTGTATGTGGCAGTCTTAGATAGGTGAGAGTTACGAGAGTTGTGAATCAGTAGCGGGGAATAATGGAGTAGCTCGCATGATTAAAGAAGCGAGGATGATGGGGAGAGAGAAGAATGGATTTATTTCATCATAAGCCATATTAAGATTGCAATGCTTTCCTGCAGGAACGGTAGTCAGTAATGCTTTATTGGTATTCATATAGCATTCACTAAAGAGTATGAATCACATGATTTGGATTTTTCAGTGATTCAGAGGCTGTTTGTCACAGATAATGATTGCCAAGTACAAAGTTTCTAGCTTAAGAACTTCAATTAAACTATACTAGTAGACCTTAAGTCAAACAGAAATGATTCTATCCATTCTCGAATCGCTTCTTCACAAATGACCTTTACACCTCGATTTTACTCCCAATCTTCTCAAGCCGGGTTGGTTCTGAACACCTCTCGCTTGTACCCTAATTTCTACAGCCTCTCTGCTCATAAATAGTAGAAGCATCTCCCTGATAGATACAAAAACAAGGCTCTTTATCTTGTATAGAAAATAAAACCCTTCAACTTCTCCATCTAGGACGGCCCATCCCCATTGCCGATATATATTTTACTTTTTGTATTTTTTACAAAAGCTACTCATCTCCTCCACGGTAATTCAAATGTATACTATTGAAGAATTTGGAGTGCTTTTTGGGGTACGATTGAAATGATATCCTCAAATTATAAGAAACTTAGAATCAACAAGGAGCCGCCTTGGAACTAAAATTTCTACCAGAGTATACATAATTTCAGGATATTCTATAACTATTGCAACTAAGCATTAATTTTAAAACGAGCTTATATATCTTAATCACTGACGCTTACCTCTCTATAATAATTTCACTAAGACTGCACAAACATTAAACTCAACTGTGGCAATGGAGATAAATACCTCACGTTAGGAAACCAGTATGTTATAAGAGCATTCCTATCTAAAGCGTTTTAGATTGCTACGAAGCACTAGAAGCTGCATTTGCTTTCAAAGTGTCAACTGTTAAAACCTCAAACCCACTTCTCTAACAGTTCTCGCTTCTTAACTCTAGGCATTGCCAATGCCATCGTCTAGTTTATTTTGCCTAAAAACATGATATCGAAAGAATGAAAATCAGATTAGTCCCTGTAGGAGGAGAAATACTAGTTTGAATATCAGGTCTGGAGAGTCATCACTGCTTTAAGAGGCGTAAGCATCAAGTCTCGTTACGTTGGAAGAGTACTTACTACCACAGCCCACCCCAGTCACCCAAAGAACATTAACTAAAAATCAGCTTAAACTGTCTTTGGCAACGATTAAAAATATATCACATAGTCAATCCTCCTTGAAACTTCGTTCCTCTGAACCTACACTGTATGTAGCGACATGGTGGTGATAAATTCTTTCGCTTGACTTATACCCTCACTAAGGAAGCCTCAAACCACTTCTGAAAATAAACTTATTGCGAGCGGATAAGCATCCCATTGATTATACACTACCATATATAGATTTTGGAAACACACTCAATCTCACTCCGTTACCACAGCCATTAGTCACGGAATTTCCGGAGGCTGTATAAAAACCACCCCCACAAAGCGAGGTTTCACCAGCACTAGCCCATCCGCCCTTCAATCCGCATTTATCGAACCTGAAATAACACTAACTATACAACATTTCGACCCCCAAAGCCCACTACTCCTAACCAGCGAGTCAGCCACGACCCAAAACGCAGCCCTATCTCTATCGTGTCTGGGCCGCAGAACCTCGACCCGCCCCAAACTAAATCCTTCCGCCCCTCCCGTTCGCTCTCCATCCATCCATATTCAACCGCAGCTGGTTCCAGCAGACGCCTCAAGCGCCCCCCTCGTTTCCAGTAGATTGCCTTTCGCGGCTCCGCCTCAAAAGATGTGCATCTCTCATAACTTCCCTTCCCTCCCGCCACCACCTACTACCGGCCTCCGATCAGGTGCGTAATCCTGCATCCATTCAAGCCAACCTAAACCAACTAACTTACTTCCAACCCAGAAAAAAGACATCCATCCATCCAACCTCGATCTGCCTGCATCCCTTCCCACAATACCAAATCAACATATTCCCCCCCGAAAACCCCCCCAAAACCCCTCACCCATACAACCCCATACCTGTTGATACCAAATGGCCAAATGACTAAACCCAAGCATCTGACCAACCCATCGTCATCACCACAAACCAATACCACAGGCACGCCATCATCTAAATAAGCCAGCCAAGCCAAGCCAGCTAGCTAACCTAAGCTTAATACCATCCGTTCCGTCAGCATAAGCTGACATTCATCCATCTCCCTCACTCCCTGCCCCCTCACTGCCGAATACGTGAGCCCCAACCGAGAAATACCGTAGCCAATCCGGTCGCCACCCAACCAACAAAGAATAGCAGGGCAGTTAGTTATCCATTCAACCTTACCTTCCTTCCATCATCCACCCACTCACCCACCTGATCAGATCAGATCAGATCAAAATAAGGTAGGTAGGTGTTGGCTAGCTCCACCACATTCGTGCATCCGAAGACACATATTCACCCATAGTAGAAGCTCACTCCGGTTGACAAATGCCAAATACGAGCCGTCATAAAAGAAAAACATTTTGACAAAGATCCCTTCCATATGCCTGCCTGACGGGAAGGAAGCACTTTGCCGTAGCCGCCGCCGTAACTAGTAAACACCTGCATACCAACCCAACCCAACACTTCCTCGCTACCCATCCGTCTCTACACCTGAAGACCCGCTCACTCCTAGGACATTTACTCCCCAGGAAAAGAAAGATCCGGGATACTACCATTCATTCACTGATAAAATTCGAATAAGCAAAAAGTTGAACGAGATTTAAGAGGCAATCGACCGATTAATCCTATCATATATTTATTTGCTCCTCCACATCATCTAGTGCTCATCTCGGCCCAGCCCACTTCCCACAACGTGGACTCTAGAGAATGTATCTCTCTCCTTTTTGAATAGATCAATCCCCCATCCCAGACGCCAAAAAACAATGCTCAACAGCCCGCTCGCACGTATGCCGAATGCCAGGAACTATGCTTTGTTTGCTCCCATGTCTTTCCATGCCCGAATCCAGACCCAAAACCCCAATGTCCACCTTATCCATCCCATTTCGCATGCAAGTAAAAAGTAGCCGAGGAAAGAATAATTGTACACGAATATAAAGAGCATGCAATAGAAGAATCTCGCTGCTTTTGTAAATAATGCAACGAATGATTCCCATACTTGGGAATCACATGCGTACTCGTCGCCGTTTTTTCTATCCGGTCCAGGGTATCGCATCATACATCTCCCCCCTCGAAAGGTGAATCCCAAGATATGCTACCAGCCACCAGATTCCTGCCGTAGCGAGTAAATTGATTGACTAAATGCAAAACTTTCGATCCAGCACCCGAATCGCCCTCTGATCTTCGTCAAGACTATTCAACTTATTGTGTGGAATGTCCTTTGTGTCTCTTTCACTGCTTCCATTTCCATTACTCATCTTTGGACTCTTGCTCTCCGACCGCGAGCTATTGCTTTTGTTATCGCTCATCACGGACACACTATCCGTAGCATGGACCAATGCGCTGATACTCGGTATGCTTTGAGCCGCTGTTGATAGGGTATCATGCGGTGAAGGTTGCTGAGTTGACCCTTTCATGTTGCCGTTGGATGTTGGAGTGTTTTGTTGCGAAGAGACACCATTCTGCGGCGGAGGGGTAGCATTACGTGGCTCTTCGTTGAGTTGAACGGGAGGGAGAGATGGAGGGGGTGCGGATGGTGCTTGTACCAAGCGGGGATCGAGCATGGGTGCAGATTGAAGGGCCCGTTGTGCCATTTGAGCCTGCTGCTCAGCAATCATCCGAGCTTGAGCGACGCGGGGACTTGGGTTGGGTGCGTAGACTGGCATCATATTCATAGCCGTTGCGGTGCTCATACCTCGTTGAGATAGAGGGGGAGGAGGTAAGGAAGTGTCGGAGAGAGGTGGTGGTGGGCGGTCAAATGCAGTTTGCTGGGGTTGGGGTGGTATAGAGGGTTGAGGGTAGGCGCCTGGATGGTAGAGGGCCTGTTGTTGATATGGTGAGGTATTTGCAGATCCCGGAGGAGGTGGAAGTGGTGAATTGTACATCGAGGCTACGTGGTGAGGGTAGGGCGGGGTGGAGATAGGTGATGGCGGCCATGCGTAGCTTTGCTGTATTTGGTACGAGTACGGCGGACCCCCTCGCTGTTGTGGTGATTGCTGCATCGGATGAGATTGGTGCATGTAGGGGCTTTGCTGCTGCATCGGTGTTCGAGTTACCGCAGGTCCTTGCTCGTGGACAGTTGATTCTGGGTACATTCCTTTGACTGGGATAATGTGTCGCAAGGCGGGATCTGTGGTAGGCTCTGGGAGTGTAGGACCACCTGGGTGCGGCCTCGAGTAATAGCTGATCAGATGGAGGTGTTGCCCATTGGATGTTGTGATGCTGAAAGATTGCTTCATCAACCCATCCGGTTTGTACCTGTACCCATCTGGCCCCTCCCCATCCAAATCTTGATCCCCATCGCTTCCTCCTCCACTGTCTGGCGTCTTGCCTGCGGCTCGTCTTACCGGTGTCGGTACGAACTGTCCTCCCCCTCTTTTGCCCTCCATTTCTCTATATGTCAGAAAGCTTCCAGACACTCTGCTCGCACTCCATGATTTCCCATCGGTCCATCTTCTCATTCCTGCTTCCCTCTCGTCCCAGACAAACACCGACCCCGACTTTATCGACTGTCTCTCCTTTTCTGATAATCTGCGTTGAACTCGAGGTAACGAACCTAGCCGGCAAGCCTCAAATAGCTTGATCGCATCTGCGGGCGTTCGTACGTGGCCGTGGTAGGTCTCCATTGTATCTATGTGGTTGGTGAATTGCACAATCGATGCTGGGAAGTGTACAGAGTATATGCACACGCTTTCGAGAGGCTCAGCGACGTAACCTGCGCCCTCGGAGTCAAACACCCGGAGGTCGGTCCACTGTCTCCAACCTTTGCTTCAACTCGCTGTTCGGTATGATCTCTGTGGAGTCTATGCCAGCCTGCCAAGTGGCCCTGAATAGTGGTACGTACGCGGCCCTGGTAGTCAATTCCAAAGCTTGGTAGCCGAAGACCTAGAATGCGACAACAGTTGGCGAGATGCTGGGTATTTCTGCAAGAACAATCGGCGCTCCGAGACGTCCCGCGATTGATCTACTCTGCTTCAGATCATTGTTAGCTACAGATTCGTCCTGAAAGCCAAAAGGGGAAGTCGGTGCGAAGCTAGAAAAAGATGAGACAAGGTGAAGCACATGGTGATAGAAGCTTAAACCAAGCTTGTATCCATCCATATTGCGCGTGTTCTTGCCCGCCAGATGCTGTGATGCGGGGCGACATCATCTGAGGTGAATGCAACACGAGCAACTTTGCGCCGCATCTTCGCCTCGATGCTCATCGTCTCGATGTATAAATAGAGACTCCAAAAAGATCGGGATGGAGAGGTGCGCCGATGACGCAAGGTTTAGCGACAGCGACTCTGCTCGGACAGCACCTCCAATGGAAAAAGGCAGCGGGGGGTTAGGGACGACGAGATGGAGATGTGCATACCGGTTGTTCGAACGATTTAAAAGGATGAAAGAGTTTTCCGGAGAAGAGTCCACTGGATCTGGGATGTTGACCCAGTTTGCTCGGTGTTGTGGAACGAAGGGAGAGTTGTTGATTCGAGAACGTTGCTGGGTGGGAACTGCAAGTCGACGATCGAAGTATCGAGAGGTCACGGGACCCGTCTTTTTTGCTTGGCCGGGACTGAAAGTCGAGTTTCGTCGTGGGCCGTTGGATTCCGGGGATTCCTATTATAATCGAGCTTTCCAGGAACGAAGGTTGTTTCTGTCAGATGGGCCGTCGATGATTTATTTGGCTGCCGGGGCTCAGTTCATCCCAATGATGATAAACCCCCGAGGAGCCTCTGGAGGTGAGAGTGTGGTGTGTAAGTGTGAAGATCTGGCTGTGCGATGCGAGACGGGAGATGTCCCAGTAATAGCGCTGGCTGTACGTGGGCGGTGGACGAGTCTGGGAGGAAGAAGCCGTTGCTTAGATTAGGTTTTGGCAGCTGCAGGGTTCCAGCAGTAGTGCGTGTGGATGTGGATATCAGATGTGGATGTGGATGACGGGTGGGTGATGGAGGGATGGACGCAGAAATCCGACTGTTGGAAAGCCGGCTCGATGGGGGAAAAGATCTGACCGGAGGGTAGGGCAAGACGGGGCAGGGCAGCGTGAGTTCGAAGAAGAGGCCAACAGGTCGTGTTGTGATGTTGGAGAGGTGAGAAAGCCTCGTTGTCAAAGGCTACAGGACCTACCAACCGGCAAAAGACGTATAGGACCAACAAAGACTTCACGTCTGGGGCGGATGAAAATAGAGCCAGTGGATAGAATGGGAATGGAAATGAAGATTAGACTAGAAGAGGAAGCTTGTTAGAGGTTGGGTCGAGAGCTTCTTGCAAGTGTCGGTCCTCTCTTTCTCTCCCTCCTGTTCGGTGTCTTCAAGTGGACTTCTATCCTCCCCATCACGTTCGAAATAAAGTCCACCGAGCAAATATCAGAAGATGGAGTCGTCACGACCTAGACCCCAAGTACGCGTTTGTATCGATCCGTCCTCAAGTCCGGCGATTCCAGCTCGCGCATTCGCTCGCTCACCACGGGGGCACGAGGCCGGGGATGGACGTGGATTCGGATTGCGATGAGCTTATTTCGAGTCCCCACCACCCCTTCGCAGCGAATCCCGCATTTAGAAGATTCTGCTCGAGTCAAAAGAGACGTCGACATCAAGGATTCATGCGAGAGCACCGGCAGCCACCACGAGGGAGAGCGAGAGCGCAGCGCCGCCACCACTGTCAGCGTGTGAGCTCAGCGTTACAGAGACGCCCCTCATCCCCCAGCAAATCCATCCCATCCCAAGACCGAAAAAGACCGAAGATCACATACCCACCTCGACCGGCCTCGTCTTTACCTTTGCCTTCAAGCCTCGCCGAGTAATAAAGTATTACAAATCCCGCGTCGTCGATGTTCGAAAATATCTCCTGGCTGGAAACGGAATCGATCGAGTATAATATTCTTATTTTTTGACAGGTTCTCTCTCTCTCCTCCTCTCTCCCGTGAACTCTCTCTTACCCCGTGTTATCCAGATCCTCCCCAAGTTTCATGGCATGTTTTCGCTGTTCTCCGACTGACGAGGCCTGTGGATCTAAGGAGGGAATTTAAAATAATGTACACGAATCCCCAACAAACTTTGCCTGATTCATTTTCCGTCCACTTCCTCCTCCCCGCCCTGCAAAGCTTGTCTGCCCAGGCGTCGCACGTCGTGGTGCGCTCTCTTCCACCGGGGCTGTTCAGGCTGGCTGGCTGGCTGGGCTCTCGTACTGAAGCTCGTACGGAAGCAGTATATCGCGGGTTCAAGGGAGGAATGGCTTGTGCAATGGCTTGGCTGTGGAGAAAGATTTATTCCATGGCTGAACTGGGACCGGATTGTCATTCGGTTTCACGCATCAGGTCGTGTCTCGAGTGTGTCGTCGTCGTCGCCCCCCCCTTGTTGGTTCCATGTCGAGATGGAGAAAGAAATGTTAACTCGAGCCGATAAGAAAGCTGTTGATGCCGATCTCGAAGGTCGCGATGTTTCGAACCCCCGTCCGCCTATGCTGTGTTCACAAGTTTATCTCAACCCCCAAGCAATGGTGGACGGGTACACGGCCCTCTCTTAATTTACCGTGCTCGAGGGTCGTCGAGGAGGAATTACCAAACTTACTTCCGGCTCTACGCCCTCCACATCTACAGGTCCTCGATGTACAGGACGAAGGATGGACGTACCGGAGTCGGTCACACGCAAGCCTCGCTCTCTCTCAGATAGACGAAACCGAGTCGAGGGGCCCCGTCGTGAACAAGTGAATCGACTCTGCTCGGGGCCGTCTCGATATAGTACCAATAGCCGGATATCCATTCCCTCGGGTTCACACCTCGTCACATCGTCACACGTTAATTCAATGGAAAAGAGATGCTATCAACATCCCAACCTCTGTTCATTTCCTGGCGATCCATCGTGCAGCGCGCATCCTGCATCCTCGTCGTCGTCGTCCTCATCCTCGTCCTCATCCTCGATCCAACTCTGTCATCTCATGCCATCGTCGATGCAAGGGCGAAGAAAGCAGAGCATCTACTCGGAATCTGCTCGGACGACTTCGACTCGTCGCTGGGACCCCAAAGAAGCAAGAGCCCCACATCCAAATCAAAAAAGTCCACGCACGCCCCGCCCCACCCACTCTTTTGTGGCGTTGCTTGGCGCCTAAGCGAACCGCGATCAAGTCCGTGTCACAGTTTTAAGCATGATTTTAACTCATCGGATCGGCCGCGCCTTCCTTGTCGGTCTCCTTCTCTGTCCTCCCCTCCACCCAATCACACTCGCTCATGAACTGGTACGGTCGCATCATCCTTTGCGAAAGGAACAAAGGAATCCATCCTCATCCGACTCGGGGCTCCCTGCCATGCCATCTGAAGATCGACTCCTCCTCGAACTTGGCCATTCGCAGCCCAGAGTCAAGTGCCGACGTGGGATGGAGCCGTGAAGAAACTGTCGGTGGAAGGAGGCGGCGAGGAGGCTAAGATAGAATCCTGCCACTGGACGAGCAGCTCATTCTCTTCTCGATTCGGCCCTCGATATCTTCTATCTGCAGCACCGGCGCCGTAGACGCTCAGCCAGCCCCGAGGTTGCTCATTCTCACACCGTCGTTCGCTTTAACCATAAAACCTTATCCATAGCGTCCCCTTCGCCAAAAGTAGGCCCAACCTTAACGCGAGCTGCTGCCCTTTAATAACCTCATCAACCTCATCAACCTCATCTCATATTGCATATCTTCATCTTCACCTAAGAAACCGCCTCGCCAGACCGACCTAGATCAACAAACGGAACGAATCTACCTGGCGAACACCCCACTTTACGTTGAAAACCGAAAACTTCAAGTGGAGGTCGAGCCCGGGAAAGAGGCTGAATGCTGATTGATGGCGTTTGTATGCACCCTGAGCACGCGTGGTCGCCAATCTTTTCGATATCATATTTTTTTTCTTCTTCGGGTCTTGGCTTCCATGTTTAGAGCGCGGTGAGCCAGACGAGAAAGGTCGAGGGGACCGGGGTTGGGAGACCGAGCTGGCCAATACTCTGCCTCGAGACCTCGAGAGATGCAGCAGACAGGTTAAGGTTATCCGTCGAGGGTAAGCAGAGCAGGCTTAGTGACCTTGGTGTACATGTTACCGTAGCTGGCTAGCTCGCAACTATATCTCGGCGTCGCTCTCGCGGGCGGCGCATTTGCTTTGCGTCTCTCTCTTATTTCGTATGTTGGATGTATGGAGCCCTCTCCCCCTTGATCTTGATGATAGGCAAAGATCCATGAGAGAAGCCAAACTTCTTGTTGCAGAATGCCAAAATCATGCGAGCTCGAGGCCAAGGACCGAGGTTAAAACTACCGAATGTGGACGAGATGTGCGGGTGAGTTGAGCCAAGGGTGGAAACGCTGTCCCATGTATGCTGCCAAGCTTTACGCCACAAAAGTCTATTTGACGCCTCATTTCTCCGTGCTGCAGCGAGACACTTGTCTCGGGATTACGGACGTGGACACCGGCCGGAGTTTCTGAGTCATGCATTACTTCTTGTGGTTGATTTTATGCATGTGCTGCATTAATGTTGACAGGGCGTTGAAGGCGTCACCTCGAACACGAGGCTGAATGGAGCAAGTAAGTGCGCGGTGGAGGCGGCTGAAAAATGTGAAGAGGGAGAGATTAATGAAATAATGATCGATGATAAGCAAGCCTTTTTCAACAGTGAGTGCTGTACTGTACGTACGAGAGAGCGTGAGCTTAGCAACGATATTTCCCGTTTGGGCATGTGCTCTCTTGCCTGGAATGGCGAGATTAGTCAGAGACTTATTTATGCCCGCGAGGGATGTCTTAACAAGTCAAAAGTCGCGAATAAAGTGCCGATGTACGTAGGACTGGCCGATCCTGGGTTTCTTCAAAATTAAAACGACACCCAAATTTGAAAATCGGTGGTTGAGCATTTTACGGCGTGAAAAGGGTGCGGCGTATAAAAGAATTATTAGTCTACGCTTTAGATAGGAGGAGACAGGTCAAACAAGAGAGGCAAGGGTAAGTTGGTTGTTGCGGTTCAGGTGTACAACGGCGGGACATTCGGGCATCAGATTGTGATTTCGAGAGAAGCATGTGAGAGGGAGAAAATAATCCTCCGAAATAGAAATAGAAATAAGACTCTTCGCATTCTACTGTGTGACTCGAACTTCATACGAGTATCGCGAACGGGGGGGATGAAGATCCTGATTGCTCGCCTTCCACCAGACTGCGGGGAAGCCCAAGTCGGTGGCTGAGTGAGAATTATATAATCCGGCTTTTATGTCGTGGTATCCCATGGCTGCTAGATGACATCGGTGAGAGGAGCGCGTCGAGGTCAGCTGAGAGAATGGAAGGGACGGCAGTAGGGATGGCGTTGGTGTTGGTGTTGGTTTTGGTGATGGTGATGGATAAGCATATCGTTGCAGCGTGCAGAAATCGATATCAAACTAACAAATAAAACCGGAGAAGGAAAAAGGGAGAAGAGAAGGCTTTCGAGGGCCCATCGCCAAGCTTCGTCGTCCTACACGTGAGAATCAGCAGTCAAATGCCCTCGAAGGTTTCCTCGCCGCAGCCGACAAATCCTACGCCTCTTGACCTCTGCGTCATCCCGAATTTAAAAAAAGAATCATCTCTGTAACTCTATGCTGTGCCATTTCCGATTTGTATTCTGCATAACTCTGAACCCTCTCCTGCGGAAACCAGAAACACACATCCACACACATACGTCCCCCGTCTCGCCATCTGTACGAAGCCTTTCGTATGCACCAATCACTCGCGTCACCAACGTCGTAACAAGCTTATAACTTAATTCGCACCTCTCCCCACTGATGACGCGGCCCTCTTCCTTGACGCTCCGGGTCCCCTGGTACTTGTAGCTGGACGCGCAGGACAGGACAGGACTATACACCCCCTCGGAAGGTTCGGCTCTTAAGGGGGATCAGATAAGGAAATGAATGGGATAATTGTTCAGCCAAGGCGATAATAACGTGAGAAAAGAGTGGGGGAGAGATGGGGACCGGGAGTCGAAGTCGGGATTTGAGCATGTTTACAGAGAAGGACGATTGGGGGGGGGGCTTTGGGGTTGGTTTTGGAAGTAATGTTTGGTCTTGTTTTTTTTGAAACAAGATTGTGTGAAGTGACTGATCTATTTTGGGATCTGCCTGGCTATGGTAAGTAGGAAGGAGGGAAATCAGGTGTTTTGAAAGACAGACAGGGTGAAAAAAGAGTTCTCTTTTTTTTGGAGGGAAATAACCTTAAATAGCACGTGAGATAAGATTAAGAATTGCCGTTTTGGGAAGGACCAATGACGAGGCGGATATTTGACATCGATGGGGGTCAGGTGCTCGAATACGTGCTTCTGAATAAGTTGTTTTTGAAATCTTGGGAAATGCAAATTAAGCATCTCACCGAACCGAGGAAGCGTGAGGGAGGCATGGGTTGGGATGGAGGAGGCTTGTATAGGGTAGGGCTTAGGTGAGAATATGAGAAAAATAAAAATAAAAGAAATTGAAATAAAATGACAACTCCCATGTAAAGACTTTTTCCTGCCGAGTGGATATGATAAATCTGACAGAAGTATATAAGAACAGGGAGGCTTGCATCAGGATGTATCAGAGCAGATCTATTCCATAATCTTCGGTGCTTACTTCTTTTCCCGTTCTCCCGCTCTGCATCGAGCTGCTTGCGTTCAATAGACGAGCCTGGGATGGTTATTCGTCGGCTATCCGAGTGGCTTCCAAGTGCAAGCGATCTCAAATTATTTGATTGAAATTTTTATAGCTAGGGGGTTAGGATGATAATTTCTCAATTAGAATCAGCTACTTGCTCAACAGTTTGAGTATCAAGTTCTTTGCTCCGGGGTTGTTAAGCGAAGGCTGTACTGCAGCTTAAATAGACGATTCCTATTTTTTGATTGTACAAAACATTTTTATACTATGTGGATAAATAATACCTCTCTCTAATATGAAGATTGTATAGGTAAATCACGATTTAGTCTGTTAGAGATTGATTAAACCCCGCTAATCTTCCGATTGAAATTGAAATAATGGGGAGAAGTAGGCTCGCAAAGGTATATACCACGTAAGATACTTATGTACTGAAGTCAATCTCCTATAGCTTTTTGGATCTATAAAATACCTATTCTATAAATCGTTTCATGAAAATAGGTAGAAATGTTCCCCAAACGCTATATCTAAGCATTTTTAATATCCTACTGTTGAGCACTTATAAAAGCTTTACTTTCTTTATATTAATATAAAAGTAACAAATATAAAAACAGATAAAAGTACTCAAGAGGTAATCAACAATTCAATGAAACATGAAATATTCTATCAAATAGCAAAGAGAACTTGTTATAACTAAGTGCTGTTAGAGAAGCTTAAAATATAGAAGAATTTGTGTTTTACATAAGCGAGACTCCTCTTCCAGTGTTTAATCCTAAGAGGTGGTTTGATAAAGATGTAGTTATCAAACAAATATATAATGTATAAATTTAAACAAATAAAATTATATGGTCTAGCAATTTAAATGGTAATTTCTCAAAAGCTCAGCTCTTACAGGGTAATTAACTATGGCTCATCTCTACGGAAGATGGGTCGTAGCATTCCCCGATGACCGAATATCTCCATAGCTTAACTCCACGAGTGGGCTTTGAGCTTCTCTAATTGTAAAACATATGTGTCAAATGATAATATATCATGTTCTCAAGTCAAGTTAGACTTCGGTGGTGATATTCACCGATCGCTAGTAACTCCATGGCTTAATTTCATAAGTGGGGTTTGAGGCTTTGGGATGGTAATATATATAATAAATAAGATGATATTGGTCTCCCTTAGTTTTATAGGTACAACTCAAATCGAGTCAGAAGGAACATTCTCCAACGCTTAACATTCAGACCAAGCAGAAAACTCAACATGCCACAAGAAACCCTTCAGCTAGCCTACCCCGACAAAGCAACTCCAATCGTCAGCTCCGGTCTTCCCTTCACAGAAGCATGTAGTAAACATGTTAAGGAGACATTCAGAGCCACTCGAATCTACCTCATCGCTTCCGGCTCCATCACCAAAAACACATCCTTTACATCGGACCTCCAATCTGCTCTGGGTCCCATCCTCGCCAAAACAAGAGTTGGAATGACACCCCATACTCTTATGTCTGAAGTCCTTGAGATCGTCGAAGACTACAAGACTGTGGATGCTGATTGCATTATAACTCTCGGTGGCGGATCCCTCAGCGACGCAGCAAAAATAATTGCATTTGTACATTGCCATTCTCTACTTTATCCCGCCCTCCATATCTATACCCAGCTGCTGACACTTGCACAAGGCCTTGGCCAACAACGTCAAAACCCAAGAACAGCTCGTCAAGTTACCACACATGGGACCCACCACTGAAAATCTCCCCGCAAATCCTTCCACCATCCCCATAATCTGCATCCCAACTTCCCTCTCAGGCGGTGAGTACACCACCTATGCAGGTGTCACTTATCCTCAAACCGGCGAGAAAATCCAGTTCTCACCCCCCATTACCTCTCCTTCCCTCATCATCCTCTCAGGAGTCCTCGCTGCCTCAACCCCATTATCTATCTGGCTTCAATCTGGATTTCGGGCCGTGGACCACTGCGTCGAAATCTTGGCAGGACTACGAAGCACGGACGAAGTCGATACATCAGCTACACAAGGATTGCAACGTCTCATTCCCGGGTTGTTGCAGACAAAGAAGCTGTTTGATAGGGGTGAAAGCGGAGGGGAGGAGGATATAAAAGCGAGAGAGGAGTGTCAAAAAGGGGTTATACAATCTATATTGTGCGGTCATAGGCACATTTTGCCAGGGGCTAGTCATGGGATTGGACATATGCTTGGCCCGATGTATAATGTAGGTCATGGCCAAACGTCATGCATCCTCCTCCCTGCAGTTTGCAAATATAACGTCCAGCATGGCCCTCCTCAGATCCAGAGTAGGCAACAAAGTATCAAAAACACGCTTTGGGGGCTTCCGGAGGCCAAAGAGCTGTTTGAGAGGAAGGGACTTGGGGAGGATAATGATCTCGGTGATCTTTTGGATGCGATCATTTGGGAGTTGCGATTGAAGAGGAGCTTGAGCGAGGTGGGGGTAGGAAGAGAGAAGTTTGATAAATTGGCTGAGATTAGTTTGCGAGATCCCTCTTTGGTCAACAACCCGGCGCCAATTGTGAGGGAGGAGCAGGTTATGGAGATTTTGGAGCTTTGCGCGTAAGACTGAAAGTGATACTTGTGAGGAAGAGGGAGGAAACATGGAGTTCTATAATGTAAGTATTTATGAAAAATTCTATGAAATCATAGCTTGGTAAATTATAATTGACGTTTTTCTCTCTTTCACCCCAACGATGCGCATTTTTGGCATTACTTCAGGGCCACAAGCAGTTTTGCAAAAGTGAACATCTCAAGTATTGAGTCTGTACTAAGAACATGGTTACAATATGTATGTGTCGCATGTGTTATCCAAGTCGCTGTGAGCTTCCTGCCGGATTGAGGGGCTAAAATATGACTTCTTAGGTCCTGGAAATTGTTAGGGAGTGTTAACGAGACAAAAATATTCAAATCAGTGAACTGGTTGAAGGAGATTATTTTAGATTATTAATAATCAGGAGCGTGGCAAGGCAATCAAAATTTGAAGTGTTACATATTTCCTCGGTAACTCACTCGGTCGATTACAATTCTCTTCATAGCTCTGTTGGCGACATTTCGGTTGTTGAAAGCATCTCGGGCCGGACGATCAAGAACGATGCCGAGATCAGTAATCGAAGGACCGCCTGGATTTAATCTTCTGATTATTAATCACCTGCACAAAATCAGGGAGAGAGCTGGATATTAATGAGAACACTTTGAATTGTCATGATAAATCGCATAATTCTTGTCGAGAAACTTGAAAATGATTGCTCAGCACATGTGATTCTTCCCTTCCTAACACCGCCTCGCCTCTCCCGTTGATCGTTGACATAGATTTCCTCTGCATCCTCGGTAAGTAAATAGCACAACATATTTTCCGAAACAAAGATGCACATCGCAATAATTTCTTCTGTGCGTAAGTCGGTTGGCTCTAGCCTGATGATGGCGATAATATAAGAAGCTGTTCTGCACGTTGTTAAGTGCTTTTTCTCTTGTTCTCAATCTCACCACGACTACTAAATTAAATTCCTACCTTCCTTCATACATCATCATATTTCAATATCAAGCCAGTACTGAACCATGCAAGCAATCGGCGTCTCACAATATGGACCCCCTTCCAATCTCGAAGCCCGCCAACTCCCATTTCCTAGTCCACCAACCGGCCGCGACCTTCTCGTTCAGTATGCATCCTCTCCACCTAGTCAACCTCTACTAATATTCTCTCCAGAGTTAAAGCGCTCTCGGTAAATCCCATCGATACAAAGATACGTGCAGGCACATACGATGATGCTCCAGACTACTACGACCACGTACCCCGCCCATTCCACATTGTTGGCCCCGAAGCCTCTGGAATCGTACTGTCTGTCGGTCCCGATGTGAAGTACTTTAAGCCTGGAGACTCAGTGTTCTATGTAAGTGCGCCTACTCGGCAAGGAGCATCAGCGGAGAACCACCTTGTAGATGAGCGCACCGTAGGGCACAAACCAAGGTCTTTCGACTTTGTGGAGGCTGCTGTCATGCCTCTCACGTACGGGACTGCTTGGGAAATGGCCGAGAGGCTCGACATCAAAGAGGGTGAGCAAGTTGGTATTTTGATCATCAATGGAGCAGGAGGGGTCGGGACGATGGCAACTCAACTTGCACGTAATGTTCTAAAACTTCCAATCGTTGTAAGTTGAACATTTATACTTCTTGGGTTTTATCAAAGGCTCGGAGGGGTTATCTTTCGCCATAGTTCACAATCTACTAGAGAGTGGCTTTCATCTGACTGAGTACTTTTTAATGCTGACCTGCAACAGATCGCTACAGCTTCAAGGCCCGAGACAAAAGCTTGGGTTTTGAAAACGGAGCTACACATGTCATTGACCATCGAAAGGATTTGAAATCCCAGATTTCCGAACTGAATCTGGATGTACCTATCAAGTAAGTCGCATGCCTAAGGTGCTCATTGAGCTGCAGCTGACATTTTAGATATATCTTCATATTAGCATCAACAGAGCAATATCTCTCCGTGGCCGCCGATATTTGCATGCCACTCGGAAAAATCTGCTCAATTGTCCAGTCGTCTGTGAATTTCTATGGCACTCAGTTTCTCTCAAAGTCGTTGACATTTGCCTGGTGCTGGTTGGGGACCAGGGGGTATCATGATTGGGATAAAGAAGCACAGCATTTTATGATGGAGGGCTTGGCAAGGTATATCGACGAAGGCAAAATCCACTGCCACTTGACGAAGCGACTGAGATTGACAAGAGATGGACTTCAAACAGCGCATGAGCTTATCGAATCCAAGAAAACCATCGGGAAGATTGGGCTGGGCGTTGATGAACAGGGTAAAGGTCTACCATTTGCTTAAAGCCAGATGGAGAAGAGGGGAATGTTATATAACATTATTTTGCCGCAATTTTCATATGTATCTGTAAAGTATCTCTGGTCATTGAATACTTGTAGTCATTAGATAATACAAAAAGAACATATTTCCGCCTCTGCATACCTGAACCAATAGAGGGATGCGGTACAACATCAATTTAAATAAACCTAGTAGATATCAATCTGGTAATGGAGCCAATAACAATATACCACCATACATATTGGGAGTTGCGACATGGAACTTACCAAGGCGATTATTCAGCACTGACACCACCTCGAATTTAAATCCGACGCCGCATTCTACTATGCTTAAGTTCGGACGTAATTAACAGTCTTTTTCTCTACGAATGTCGTGGAACTTGATGATAAAGCGTTGTGTGAGTGTTGGTCCACCATGGTTACATAGAATGCCAACTTTTGATTATTAATTGCTCCGTTCCCGATCGATTATAGCTCGGCACCCAAAAGTTTTGGCGTCTGATTAAATATCATTCCCAATCTCTTATTCCAACCATAAACACAGAACAAAAAAGCTACCTATCAAACCAAAAACACCAAGTTTCCCTCAGTTGGCATCTCATCCTCTCTATACCGCAGCAGAAATAAATAAACTTGCTCTCAACCAGTACTCGAAATGACGACAGTACTTACAGGTGAGACTATCACACGCATCTACCCCTCATTTGACCAATCTAGATATTGACAAGCATTTAGGCACCTCTGGAGGACTCGGAAGTGTGGTTATTAAAACCATTTTAGCAGAAAATCTAATCCCTGTGAAATCTATGCGAATATCTGCCTACAGCGAAAAGTATCTTTTGCCAGAAATTAAAGAAGCTGGCATTGAGGTACGATTTGGCGATCTCACCAAACCAGAAAGTCTTGTGTCTTCATACGAGGGAGCTGAGACCCTTTTTCTTGTTTCATTCCCGTCGGTCGGCGAAGAGCGCTTCCAACTTCATAAGAATGCTATTGATGCGGCGAAAAAAGTGGGCATTAAGCATGTTATCTATACATCTTTGTCGTTTGGAGGTCGGGATGGCAAGACTTCATCTGCAGGAGTCATGAAAGCGCACCTGATGACGACTGAATATCTCAAGGCCTCAGGTCTGACATGGACCATCGTTCGTATGGGGACATATGCTCACTTATGGAACAACTTTGCTGGCTTCTTGATTAATGATGAATCAAAGGAGCCTTTCGAGGTAGTTATATCAGGTGACGGTCCCAACCATTGGGCAAGTCGGCAAGATCAAGGGGAGGCTACTGCAAAGATAGTTGCAAATTCTGTATGTCCAAAACGCTTTGCATTTCCTGATTGAATCACCCAAACTGACAAAGATAGGCTGAGTATGCCAACCAGACGATATCTCTTGTCGGCCCGGAACTCCTCACAATTACAAACATTGTGAATCTCTACTCTGAATTTTCGGGCCGCGACGTTACTGTGAAAATACTTCCGGTAGCTGAAGTTGTTGCTTATCAGACTGCCAGGGGATTTCTGCCCACGGGACAGCTGCCTTTCCTTGAAAACTGGGTGACATGGCATCATGAATTGAGTCTAGGAAGAGCCGCTTGGTTAGATCCTGCTATGGAGCAGTTGCTGGGTAGGAAGCCCAAGACTGTGAAAGAGCAGAGCCAGTTGTTATTTTCGAGTAGCAACGAGCTGGATACGAAGGATTTCGCGGACGTCGATTAGGGCTTGATCTATATCTTTTGAATGTTAAGAAGTGGGCGAAATTCAAGGGGTAAGTGTCTTTTGTTTTTAGAAACTACAAATATTCCAAAGCATTTAAAGTATAAACATTTGACGTCTTTACTACTGAAAAGAGATAATATGTTAACGTCGTTTAAATTATGGGTAAATTAAGAGAGAGAGGGTAAATTAGAAGATTTAAGTACTTTAAAAGCTTAAAATTGATAATATTTAAGACATTGAATCTCATATTATGTTCATAATAGATGTAGTTTAGAAATATAAAACAAATAAGGTTTTAAGATTTCAAAATGTTTAATATCTTCATTAAAATCTCTGTTTAATTGCCGCACGGAACGAGTTAACGACCGGATAAGCTATAAACCTAATTCTAATTCGGGTAGTGAATTGGAACCACCACTGAAAATTAATGTGTGCTGATACCAATCTATAGAAAAGCCTGTTATTAAATACTAGATAGCTTGATGCAATTTG
Organism: Ascocoryne sarcoides NRRL 50072; assembly: GCA_000328965.1. Lineage (NCBI taxonomy): Eukaryota > Fungi > Ascomycota > Leotiomycetes > Helotiales > Gelatinodiscaceae > Ascocoryne > Ascocoryne sarcoides. The sequence continues at coordinate 3,628,136 of KB205942.1, forward strand.
AAATAGCTACTACTTATTTAGTACCTACTTACATTTTTACCCAAGCGACATTTTTTACATCTACCATTTTTAGTGATTGATTTTATGGGAGGTGGAAACCTTATAATTACAGTTCCCCGAAAATGCATAGCGCCGGAATGTTGGTCAGCGCAAACTCCCCGAAACTAATACAATCTCGCTTGACCACCGGAATACCGTTGTTCCCATTTATCAGCTCGAATTGATATAATTACGTTGGTGATGCTCCTTCTTTAAGGATATAATTATTGAACTTGAAGTGCTTCATAAGAAAAATCCAAGATTCACGAAATCAGCATTCCGAACATGTCCAAAATCATTCTTACTGTCTTTGGCGCCACCGGCCACCAGGGAAGTTCAGTCATCAACTACGTGCTGAACGACCCAGAGCTCTCCCAAAAGTACCAGATCCGTGCCATCACCCGCGATGTCAATTCTGAAAAGGCAAAGCAGCTTAAGGAGAAAGGGGTCGAAGTCGTCCAGGGTGACGTACTGAATCGGGCTTCACTCGAGGTAGCTTTGGCTGGCACACACACTGTCTTCGCCATGACAACTCCTTCCTTCGGCCCCGATGCATTCGATGTTGAGTACACTAGTGGCAAGACGATTGCCGACGTCTCCATCGAGAAAGGTGCCAAGTACATTATCTTCAGTACTTTGCCGCCAGTCAAAGAGATTTCCGGTGGAAAGTACACCCATGTGGTTCCATTTGATGCCAAGGCAAAAGTGGAAAAGTACATTCGAGGCCTTCCTATCAAGAGTGCCTTCTACTCGGCCGGGTCATTCATGGAGAATTTTCAGTCCCAGCCATTCTTGGCTCCACGAGAGGCTCCCGACGGCACCTGGATTATTGCCCGCAACAACTCTCCCACAGCCCAGTTTCCCTTGATCGACGCTGTCGGGGATACTGGCAAATTTGTTGGTGCAATTCTTGCCGAACCCGACAAGTATGATGGCAAGACGTTCTGTGCCGCAGTAGCAATTTACACCTGGGAGGAAATAGCGGCCATCTTGTCCAAGTCCACCGGCAAAACCGTCATCTACAAGCAGGTTCCGCTTGAGGACTTCAAGAAGAGTCTACCGCCACCAGTGGCTGACATTTTTGCTGACGGGTTCAGCTACTACGAGGAGTTCGGCTACTTCGGCCCAGATACTAAAAAGTTGGTTGCTTGGGCTGCTGAGAACGCCCGAGGCAAACTCTCCAATTTTGAAGAGTTCTTGGAGGCACATCCTTTTTACTTGGAATAAATAGGTAATTGGGGAACATGCATACAGAGAGGGAGATAAGTGTAACGAAAGTGATATTGTATTCAGTTGTGTATTATTTTGTAAATAGATGTACTATGTGAGGGTATAAAGCTTGTTAAACAACCGAAGAAATCCCGGTCGAGTTCAGTCGGTGAATCAGAGTCAGATAACTGCATCAGTGACTGTTATCAGAAACCGCACAAGCAGGATATAGTTCTCAAGTTTTAAATAGTTGTCCATTCATGACTTCGTCCTATGTGTATATACAAATTGCGACTAATATATACATTCACCTCTCGCACTAAATAATACACCCCAGAAGGTAATCATCCCCCTCTTCCCGAATCTATACTCGTTCCCCTTGTCCATCTACTCGCACTGGGACCACCAATCCCCTGTGGCTACACAAGTATATGGGCTCGCACAGACTGTTGGGCCAGTATAACCCTCTCCGCCACATTGTCCCCACTGCGCTACCCCAGTAGTAGAAGCTCCAGAACTTGTGGAAGTTCTAGTCACTAGAGTCGTAGCTGTCGAGGTGGATGGAGCTGTGGTGGTTGCAACCCTGGTTGTAGTAGTTCCACCACCTCCAGTGCTTGATCCCAAATCGGCGGATACAGCGTCAAGAAATCCTGCGTTTTGCCACAAGCGACTGGCTTCCCAAATCATGATACCCCCAAAGCTGGAGTATTGTTGTACAAAGGTAATAATAGGCGCAAGGGTCGCAGGTGTGACATACGATCCAGCGTTTGCGGCACCAGTGGCTCCAGCTACACCCATCAGAACCTTGACTGAAGGGTTCTTGCTCACGGTCTTCGCCCAGGTATCCCATTGGTCGAAGTTGAAGTTCCATTGAGTCGTTGCGCCAGGGACGTAGCTTGAAACTCCACAACCGTTATTGTAGTATTGAACCTGGACAAAATCGAAGCTCACAGCACCATTCAACATGTCGTTATCGGCGGAATCAGGGTAGGGGCATTGAGGTGCAGCACTCAAGTAATATTGTTTTCCGGTTGAGGCAGTCGACGCTGTCATCAAGGTACGGAGCTGGTTGGCGAATGGAGCCATGTTACTGACGGTAGATTCAAAGTCAAAGTCAAATCCATCAATGACGGCAGTTCCAAACGGGCGAGGAGCCGAGCTACCGGAGACTTGAGGACCGAAAATGCTCCACAAGTTTGTAGCGGATGAGACAGCTAGTGCAGAGCTCGAAAAGCCACCCTCGGTGTAGGTTGCGCCACCGATAGAAAGCATGACGGTCTTCCCATAGGTCTGTTGGCAAGTCACAATGTCGGCTTCGACTTCAGAGCAAAAGACGACTGGTGGATGTTAGTAATTATTTAGTGGGATTGCTCAGGAGCCGAGGGTCGGGATAAAAGAATTGGAAAGTCTTACGGGTTGACCCCGCGATGGTAGTGCATGAGTTGATTTGGTTGGCAAAGTTGAGAGTGGGAGATTGAATGACCGTTAGGAAGGCCAGATTGACAATGTCGAACTCGGTGTCTATTTTTGTTTGTCAGTAAGTCTCATTGCTTCGCGGTGGAAGAGGGCCCCTCACTTGCGCAATAGTAACTCAGTCTTTGCTGGGCAGTAGAATCAAGTGTCCCTTCGGAATTTTGCCCCCAGTATATTGCGATATTACTCGCAGAACTGGAACTGAATCCTGCAGATGCAGACGTGATGAGATAACCGCCTAGGGCAGCTATCGCAACTTTGGAAACCATTTTGTCGGTTGCTTGCTAGCGTCAAGAAAGTTGGATATCCCTTATTAGACTTCTGTTGTTATTTTGCAAAGATACCGGATCTCAAATGTGATCAAGATTGATCAAGGTGGTTAGCTTAATTGCCGTTAAGGAGAGTGTGAAAGTGTAACTTTCTTCCAATGAAGGAGGCCCGAGAAAAGAGTGTTGTTGCTGAAGAGCAGTTGAACCTATGATTAGTAGGAATGGGGGTGAGGAGGGAAGCTATGAGAAGGGCTATGAGGTATGTTATATATGTAAAGTTCCTGTTGGCCGAGGCCCATCAAGATCCTGCCGCTGGGCTATCACACTTCATGATGCAACGGTCCAAGGCGCCCATCCATTTCTGACTCCGTATCTGGTTACTCCCCATAACTCTTTCACCTCATTAAATCCTTCGAAAAAATGCTAATGCTGTAGTGTTGTGGAATCCTTCCAATTAAAATAGGAAGGTGGTTTGGTGGGGAAACATGTTATTCGACACACCAGAGCCAGGCGCACGGTGCGCTTGCGGGTATGGTAACGTCGCATGAAGGAACATCCCAGGGCCCACGTTTGAAATTTAAGGTTACTAGTGCTCAGGAATCGGAAGATAAGCATTAGCTGCAAAGCTGCAAGACACTCATCTCACTGATCTCAGGAACCGGGTCGCTTCGTAGGAGTTAGTATGGGGATTATCATGTGCTGCTGTTAGTAATAGGTAACAATTTTTGGAGAGGCAGAGTTGAATAGGGGCAGGGGGATTTTAGGAAAGGCACGTCCCATGATTCAATGCCGAGGGAGGGTAGCATTATAAATGAGCTCTTTATAGACCCTGGCCTGAACCTTCATTCTCCTATGACAATCGTATCTGCCTGTTTACTAAAGGGTAAGAAGACTGAGATGTTAAACTTATTAAATAGTAATAAAGAAAATATTTATCAAAGTATGAGAATACTTATAAGATTTAAATACTTTATAAAATTTTAAATATTTTATTGTATGAGTTATAATATATAAAATACTAAAGCTAAAAAATATAATTATATAAGATTTAGAAAGCTTAAAAGGTATAAATAATAAGATTTTAAAGTAGAAAAATAAAGAAATATTAACAGTTTAATAAATAAGTAAAGTTAATATTTAAAAATTAAACTTTATTATATATTAAAAACTTAGAAAAACTGAAACTTTATAATTTAAAAGTTAAAAGACTTTATATTTTAAAAACGCTAAAAGCCATGGAAAATAGAATTTAAATATCTTTTTTAATATTATATTATATAGCTTATAATATATAAAATACTAAAGTTAAAAAATATAACTATATAAGATTTAAAAAGGTTTAAAAGTATAAATGATAGGATTTTAAAATCTGTATATTATATAGTTTAAAAACATTAAGATCTATATATTATATAGTTTAAAAACATTAAGATCTATATATTATATAGTTTAAAAACGTTAAAACTTATTAGAGATAAATCATTTAAATTATGAAATCTAGCCTACATATTTATATTCTTATAAACGGCTTTTGCATTACATTCAAATCTGTGTTATATTAATGCTCTTTAGCAAACGCCCTTTAGTATTGTAAGCTTCTAATCTTCTTATTATCTCTATTATATTATGCAAATTCGTTAAGGAAAGCTCAGCTAGAGCAAATAGCTTGCCTTCTAGAGCAATCTCTAATAAAACAAGTTTGAATCTCCAGCAGCCGGCTATTATTCTTTCATCAGTCAAGCACGCAATTTTCTGAACCGACCACTGTCTTACTGTCTCTTCAGTCTTTTCCTCGAGTTTTCCTTCCACTATTGATTAATTCGAGTTGTGCGCTCCCTTTCGGCACAGGTCTCCACCTTTGCCTTCGGCACTTCCCCCACGCTTGAATTGCTAGCAGCCTTGCCCTCCTCAGCAGCCCGTTGACCGTTGGGCCTCTTGGGCGGATTATCCCCCTTGACCGTGCGCCACTCCATGGCAAGTGCGCCTAGGAGAGCGAGGCAAGCCATAATGAGACCGATCCGGAAAATTACTCGTAGCGAGCTGTTGTATGCCACCAGCGCAGCTGCGTGATACTGGGAAGGTATAACGCTGAGGAAGTTGGTCACACCCATGCTCTGGATCATTTTGGCACTGATACCGGAGATTTCGGCGAGGCGTTCAACAAGCTGGCTGTTGAGTACATTCAGGGAAACCGAAGTGAAGATGGCACCGAAGAGTTGTAGACCGAAGAACATAAGTGACGCGCCAATCGGCACGTCTTTGAGCGGCAACACTGTCTGGGCCGCTAGATTAGGCGCCTGGGCGGAAGCGCCAAAGCCGATACCGTATAAGATCTGGAAGCCGATCCACTTGCCCTCTTGGGTGCCGACTTGGAAAGTAGTGAGTAAGCCGGCGTCAATCGACGAGAGGCAAACTCCAACAAGCAAAAGCGGTGTATAATAACCGAGACGACCGACTATAAGACCGGTGGAGATACCACCTATCACGACAGACAAAAGCATAGAAAGGAGGTGAATACCACTCGTGATGGCTGAAACATTGTCAATGGCCTGAAACCAGATGGGAAGGTAGTCCACTAGTAGGCTCGGATTAGTACTGGACAATGCAATTGTTCTTGCGTGTTTGGCCGCGGAACGAAGGGATTTTTCAATTAAGGTAACAAAGTAGATTCACTTGTAACTATTCTTATTTTCATCATCTACGCCAACAAGAATACATGTGACTTGACCTGACTGTTATAGATGCGATAGGGCTTACCAAAAATATTCAGATGCGGGCCGAGGCAAGCACTTACCCAGAAGCCGGCAAAGATGCTCCGTTGGGCAAAGATGCGTGGTGGCAGGGTAGCTTAGTCCGGCTTCCAAACTTGGATTAAGGCAAAAGCGATAAATAGCGCAAATGCGAGCGTAAGCAATGCGATGATACGTCCTTCGTTCCACTAGATATTGTTAGCAACCATACTGTGACAAGGAAAGAGAAAGGGTGGCGGAGCGCCAAGAACAACAGTCAGGTGTAAAACTCACAGGATACGTAGTTCCACCCCATTGTAGCGCTAAGCATAGGCAGACAACTCCCGGAAGGAGGGTAAGCAGGCCTAAGACGTTGAGCTGCCGCAGCTTATCTTTTAGAGGAATTCTAGTTTCGGGGCGGTCGGGGATGTGAAGCAAGAAGAGAATTAATACGATAACCACGTCACCAACTACGATGATGTTAGCAAGAGCGCCAAGAGGATATTTTCACCGGCAATGGTGTCTCTAGGTCGGCGTTAACCTAGCAAGTTCATGTAGAAGCACCATCTCCATGTGACGTTTGTTGTAAAAGCGCCGCCGATTAGAGGGCCACAGATTGAAGATATACCAAACACGGCACCGAAGAAGCCCTGGTACTTGGGCCGCTTCGCTAGCGGAACTGCATAGACAATAATGACCAGCTAAGGTGGTAGAACGTAAGTAAATGAATTTAAACGGAGGGTAGTAACGAATGGCGAACAAGGAAATGATATTTGGAGAAGGTTGAAAGGAAATAGGGCAGAGGAATAAGAGAAAAGGGGGCCATACACAACCAGCTTGAACGCCTCCAGATCCTAGGCCAGCTAAAGCTCTCTCGATGATGAAAGAGACCGAGCTCGGGGCCGCACCGCAGAGTGCTGAGCCGACTTCAAAGAAGAGGATAGATGCTAGAAAGGTGCCTTTAATACTAAAGTAGACGTATATCTTTCCAAACTCCAGCTGAAAGGCGCAGTTAGTAAGAAGGTAGGTAGTAGCATACTAGCCAATGTCGTTAGTTGAGTGGAATTCATCGGTAATTTTGGGGATGGCGGTTGAACCAATGAAGCGGTCCTACCAAACGGAAGTTCTTGTCAATTTTCTTTCTCCAGCTCGGTCTTAGACGAGACAAGGGAACAGGAAGAAAAGAAGGGCCAAATATAGTAAAAGCAATATGATAACGTACCACAGATATTAGGAACATGCCGACAAAGATGGAACCCATGACAAGGGCGAGTTTAACACCTGTAGGGTAGGCGATGTTGTCATCTTAGATGTCTTGTTCTTGTTTGAGCTCCTTGCCATCGTCGTTGTCAGTAGTCATGATATCTTTGTCGCTTAGCGGTGCTGCAATGCCGTCCTTCTCCATGTAGCTGGGTCTCATTTGTTTTAGCGAAGATGTTGATGAGGGTAGCGCTTCTCAACCGGAGAGTAGAAGTAAGGAAAGTCGAGCAAAAGTATAACACAGATGTAGGTTTTAGCTCAACTAAGTTAAATTCAATTGTGCTATTGAACTGACAGTGAGAGAATGAATACCAAGGGAGCAAAGCTTCAAAGAAGATAAGTCATAAGGAAGTGAAATGATGCGTAACATTAAAATTGGTTGTACGTGCGGTGCTCGAGATGGAGAGAAGAAGGAACGAGGGTAATACAAGCGAAGGGAAAGACTACTTATAGCCATTCCGACAAGAGAAACAATACACATCATAGACTACTGTCTACTCGGACGGTAAGAAGGTGACAATGCTCCGAAAATGAGAGGTGTATCACGTGATGCCAAGAACGCCCCGAAGGGTTGGCTTCGGATGGTCGGACGGTTGGACGGTGGTGGATAAGTGGGGTCGGATTTTGAACGTCGGAATTTGCTTGTTATTAGGACTTCTAAATGCACGTACAACATATGCTTGGATTTGGTGAAAGCGACTCAGCCGTGCACAATTTGATTCCGGATGTCACAACTGCATTTATGTAACAATTAAACACTCAATATAAAGAATAACAAGTCTAGCTTTTCGCATTATACAGCAGAGTTTTGGATGAAAGAGAGGTGGAAAGTTATTCTTACCTTTAGTACAAATAAAAAACAGTTTAAATAACATCAGTTTCTTCTACTCTTCTTGCTCTTCTCTATGACAGTTTATCTAAGCCATGCGGTTGACGATTAGAAAGTCGACTGTTGTTCTGGTGGCTGACTTATAAAATATGACTAATCAGCACGACGCCCTTCAACAGTGGGTGTTACTACTCTATGCGCACGGGCTAAAACTGCTAAAACCTCTTAATTTTCTATTGTAAATATATATAAATAAACAACTACTTACAATTATAATATTATTAATATACTTTTAGCCCTTTTATACTTTGTCTCTTATTTCTCTTACTAATTATAAAGCTACTATTTAAAAAAAGATTAAATATATTAATATAGTATTTTATAATAATAGCTCTTATTTACTATATTTACTTACTAATAATATAAAGATTAAAGAAAGTATAAGCTATAAATAGATAAAATAATAGTAGAATATAAGTTTAAAAGTAATAAAGAAAACTTAGTTGTAACAACACAAGAGGATAAGGGCACCGAAAGGGGCATATGAGAGTGTGTATCAGTGGCTAATGATATCGACTTATAGGTCTATATACGGAGAAGAATAAAGTATGAGGAAGCAAAAGAGAGTAGAGTAGCTATACCCTTTATATACACGATTCGCTTCCCTTTTGAAACCCTTTCGTAACTATTCCTAGCTCTTAATTATAAATCTATATTACGGGAATATGTTATCACGTGGAATGCGCCCTTGTGCATTGACTAGGCTAAGCGATCCTTGGCGATCGCGATCCCGATCGTTACATTAGTTAAAGTTTAAAGTATTTAAGAAGAAGCTTTAAGTTATTAAATTAATATAACGTGGTTTATCAGCGAGTCGACTATATCACCGAGTCGTCTATTTTTCCCTATATTCTACCCTATCTACTTTAACATACGTTTTCTTAACTACTACAAATGGAAATTTAAACCTAAAAAGCTTAAATTATTTTAGCTATTAAAGCTATTTATTTATTTAAAAGAATTAATTTTTAAAAGGTAATAAAATTATATAAGATCTTTTAAATAATACTTTTAAATAAAATAGTTAGTTAAACTTCTTATAATAAAATATAATCTAATTATTATAAATTAAGTATTTTAAAGAAAAAAGTAATTATTTAAAATATATTTAATTTAAATTTAAAAAGATTTACTTTTTAATTAACTAATATAAAAAATATAGTAAATAATATTTTTAAATTAAAAAGAAGAAAATATATTAGTAAACTTTAAATATATTAATTTATATAATAACAATTAACTTTTAAAATACGTTTTAATTACGTTTATAACTTTTAAAGAGCTTTATATAAAGATTTTAAGCTAATTAATATATAGTTTTAGTTAATTAAAAATATAAAAGTAAAATATAAGATTTTAAATTATAACTTTTATAACTTTAATAAAATTAGTTTTATAATAGATATTATTTATATTATAATAGTTATTACTTATATAAATTAATATAATAAAAGTAAAGTAGTTTAATTAAATAATTAAAAATAGGTAATAGTAATTACTTATATTAATAGTAAAAGTTAAAGTATTCTTTTATTTCTAATAGTTTAAAGTAAAAATTACTTTTTAAATTAGTATATAAATAGTAGCCTCTTACCTAATTAAACTATTAAACTAATAAGTAATAGATAAACAAATAATAAAACAGGTTTAAAATAGCTAAAATACTTTAATAAATATATTACTACTTATATAAAAGAGCTATATTAAATACTAGTATTAAATAAGTATAAGAGTTATAAATCAGTTGAGTTCTAAGAGTATTATAAAACATATAATATTATTACTTTTAAACTACTATCTTATTTATCTTATTTAACTTAGCTATTTGATATTAAGTGTTTTAGTATATTAAAGCAGGTATATAGTTAATAGATTAAAACGTTTATTAAAGCTTATATTAACTATATTACTAAAGTAGAGTTCTTTTTAGCTTTTATAATAGTATATAAGGAATCTATAACAGCCTAAAACGCTTAGGCTAGATTCTAAGAAGCTAGCCTAGTGCCTTTTGACCTATAAGTAGTACTTTTAAAGCTTAATATAAAGTTATAAACTCTAACTCTCTCTAGACCCTCTACTACTACTTTTAATTCTTAGGTCTCTTAGACCCCTTTTAATTTAACTAAGGCCCTTTTACAATTAACTCTCGTTCGAAATCGGATTGCTTATTATTAAAAGAGTTTATTAACCTTACTCTTTAAAACAGTTATAATATTAGTAAAAAGTATAAAACAAATAGCTTATAAAATAACGCTTTTATTTACTAAAGTATATACCTTTTAAGTAGTAAATAAAGCTTTAAGTAAACGTTATAAAGCTAAAAAGACTTATATTTATTAAAGAGAAACACTTATAATAAAGGATATATAAAATATTTTAGCTTAAAAAGATATAAATAAATAAGTATAATATAACTTATATATAAAAGAGAGTAATCGAAAAAAGGAGCAATCGTTTTTATAATATTATAATATTTATAAAAAAGTAGGTTATAATATATAAACTTGTTAAATAGATATTAATATATTTAATTCTTTAGATTCTTTTAAGTTATAATTAATTTAATATATTATAGTTAATTTATTAATATTTGAAGTTTAATACTAAAGAAAAATAGACGACTCGGTGATATAGTCGACTCGCTAATAAACCACATTATAAGTTATTTTACTTTCTATTTTAAAATCTTATATAAAAACAATTATATAAAATATAAATTTAATATTATAATATTCTAGTTTAAAAGTATTAATTATAAAAAGAAATTAAAAAGAATATTAAAAGAGGTATATATTATTTTTATACTTTTATTGAAAAAATTATTTTATTTAAAAACTATAAGAAAAGAACTATATATAGTAAAAAACACTTGTTTAAGCTTCTCTTTAACTATTTTAATTATATTATATATATAAATAAAGCTTATATTAATCTTATATTTTAAGTTTAAGAATATATACTTTAAGAATAAGAGATATATAATTTATCTAAAAATATTAAAGAATAGTTTTCTTTTAAAAGTGTACACTTCTATTTTACTATTTAAATTAGCTAGTAGAGTAAAGTAGAGAAGCTTAAGTTCTATAATAATAAGGAGTAGACTGGCCAACGGTCCGGTGTTACAAACGTTGTATCACGGGACTAGATCATCTGGGGTACTATAGCCCTGAGGCTCGGCAGCTCGGCTGCACAGAGAAGCTATACTACAATGGGTCACGTGATGAACCACGAGACGGGAATGTCACGTGGATTGGATCCTTTTGGATCCTAGGGATCCAAGGCTCCGGGAGCCTGGGGAGCCTAGGAGCCATAGGGGCTCCAGGAGCAGGAAGGTCCTATATAAGCAGCTAGTTTTCTTTAGTAGATAGGAGCAAGCCTTTGATTTAACTATCAATATTGAAGACACTCAGTGAAGATTCACAGTCGACTTACCACACCTACTACGCACCGTCAATCCCTACTCAGTGATATCTTCGCGCCATCACGCCCTATCATTCTCAGTGGGTGATAGCCCCGTGACATCCGGTCCGAAGCGGACCGTGGGATTTTTTGGGGACCGTTTTTTGGGACCGGACGGTATACGGTCCGGTCTCAAACGGTCCGGTTTCAAATATATATTTTTTGGAGACTGTTTTTGGGACCGGACCGTTTGGGACCGGACCGTATACTGTCTGGTCTAGTCTAGACTATATTATATACATAAATTTATATCTTAGCTTTTTTTATTATAATAAAAATTAGACCTTTTTCTATTATTATAAAGCGTTACTATAATTTTTTAATATTTTCAAGTATTAATTACTATATAAGTTCGATATAGACTATAATTATAAATTATATTACTAGTCTTACAGTCTTATAGTCTTTTAGAAATATTTAGGACCGAATAATATACTGTTACAAACATATAACACAGGACCAGAATCACGAGCCAAGTCATAACCCTGAGGCTCGGCATTCATTGAATTGCACAGAGAAGTTATGACCCGACTGACACGTGATGACAGTCACGTGAAGGACACATAGGATACAAGGGTGGATCGCAGCGATCCATGGACCTACGGGGTCCATAGGGAATTATCGTAATCTAGGACCTACAGGGCCCAAGGGATCCAGGAGTAGGAAGGTTCTATATAAACAGCTAGTTTTCCTTAGTAGATAGGAGCTTCGTACTCAACCTGATTTAACAATTCAAGCCTTTGATTTAATTATCAACATTGAAGACACTCAGTAAAGATTTACAGTCGACTTACCATACCTATTACACACCGTCGATCCCTACTCAGTGACATCTTCGCGCTACCACGCCCTATCATCCTCGGTGGGTGATAGCCCCGTGACATATACGGTCTGGTCCCAAATATTTTTGGGGACTGTTTTATAACAACACAAGAGGATAAGGGCACCAAAAGGGGCATATGGGAGTGTGTATCAGTGGCTAATGATATCGACTTATAAGTCTATATACGGAGAAGAATAAAGTATAAGGAAGCAGAAGAGAGTAGAGTAGCTATACCCTTTATATATACGATTCGCTTCTCTTCTAAAACTCTTCCGTATCTGTTCCTATCTTTTACCCTAAAATCAATATCACGGGATATCTTACACATTGGCTAAGCTAAGCGATCTGTAACGATCGGGATCGCGATCGCCAAGGATCGCTTAGCCTAGTCAATGCGCAAGGGCGCATTCCACGTGATAGCGTATTCCCGTGATATGGATTTACAATCAAGGGCTAGGAATAGATACGAAAGGGTTTCAAAAGGGAAGCGAATTGTATATATAAAGGGTATAGCTACTCTACTCTCTTCTGCTTCCTCATACTTTATTCTTCTCCGTATATAGACCTATAAGTCGATATTATTAGCCACTGATACACACTCTCATATGCCCCTTTCGGTGCCCTTATCCTCTTGTGTCGATACACGATCCTTAGCAATCGCGATCCCGATCGTTATATGTTTCACAGTCCGGTCTAAAAAATCGAGACCGGACTGTATATTATTGTAACGATCGTTACAGTTAACGTTCCAAAGGCTAGTCACGAGACTAGGTTAGGTAAGGGAGCCGGAACCCCACCGACCCTTAGCCGAACCCTTCGACTATATATATAGCCTACCCACCCCCCCCTTAGCTAGTTCTGTAATTTTAGTATTGTATTCATTTAGCCAACATCCTCGTACCAGTGTATCTGCATCGTTACAATTATTCGGTCCCAAATATTTTTGGGGACTGTTTCATAGTCCGGTCTAAAAAATCGAGACCGGACCGCTTATATAAGCGCAACGGTCCGGTCCGGTCCCAAAATCGCGGTCCGGTCCGGCCAGTCTAATAAAGAGAATAAAGTTAAAAAGCTTTTATATCTTTTTAAGCTTTATTAACGTTTAACAACTGAAACTCTTAAAGAATATAAGCGCTAGGTTAAAGAATAGGACTTAGAGAAGCTTTATAAGATAGAAGTCTAAGTTAAGAGTAATATAATAACTTAAAAGTATTATATAAAAATGCTTTTACTTATATATTATTAAGTAATCGAGTTTATATAAGAAATTAATAATAAACTATAGCTTTTATAAGAAGATAGTAACCTATTTTATAATATATAAAAGAAAAGCTTTATATAAGAGTTTAAAACTACTTTTAATATTTAAAACTTTTTTATTTTATATAAAGTTTTAATTTTAATTTTATTAAAGGAATTTAAGCTATTTTTAAGTAAAGAATATAATATAAATCTTTAATTTAAAAGAGAAAATAAAATAAGTTTTATAAAACAAATAGAATAAAATTATTATAAAAGAGATATAAGATTAAATTACTAATATATTTAAAAGATATATAAAGTTTAAAAGATTAAAAGAGAGCTTTATTAAAAGTAATAAGTAGTAATTTATTAATATAATAACGTGGTTTATCAGCGAGTCGACTATATCACCGAGTTGTCTATTTTTCTCTATATTCTACCCTATCTACTTTAACATATGTTTTTTTAACTATTACAAATGGAAATTTAAACCTAAGAAGCTTAAATTATTTTAGCTATTAAAGCTATTTGTTTATTTAAAGAAATTAATTTTTAAAAGATAATAAAATTATATAAAGTTTTTTAAATAATATTTTTAAATAAAATAGTTAATTAAACTTTTTATAATAAAATATAATTTAATTATTATAAATTAAGTATTTTAAAAGAGAAAGTAATTATATAAAATATATTTAATTTAAATTTAAGAGAATTTATTTTCTAGTTAACTAATATAAAAGATATAACAAATAATATTTTTAAATTAAAAAAGAAAAAACGTGTTAGTAAGCTTTAAATATATTAATTTATATAATAATAACTAACTTTTAAAACGTGTTTTAATTACATTTATAACTTTTAAAAGGTTTTATATAAAAATTTTAAGTTAATTAGTATATAGTTTTAATTAGTTAAAAATATAAGAGTAAAATATAAGATTTTAAACTATAACTTTTATAATTTTAATAAAACTAGTTTTATAATAGATATTATTTGTATTATAATAGTTATTACTTATATAAATTAATATAGTAGAAGTAAAGTAGTTTAGTTAAGTAATTAGAAATAAGTAATAGTAATTACTTATATTAATAGTAAAAGTTAAAATATTCCTTTATTTCTAATAGTTTAAAGTAAGAACTACCTTTTAAATTAGTATATAAACAGTAGCCTCTTACTTAATTAAGCTATTAAACTAATAAGTAATAAATAAACAAATAATAAAACGGGTTTAAAATAGCTAAAATACTTTAATAAATATATTATTACTTGTATAAAAGAGCTATATTAAATACTAGTATTAAATAGGTATAAGAGTTATAAATCAGCTGAGTTCTAAAAGTACTATAAAACATATAATATTATTACTTTTAAACTACTACCTTATTTATTTTATTTAACTTAGCTACTTAATATTAAGTGTTTTAATATATTAAAGTAGATATATAGTTAATAGATTAAAACGTTTATTAAAGCTTATATTAATTATATTACTAAAGTAAAGTTCTTTCTAGCTTTTATAATAGTATATAAGAAATCTATAATAGCTTAAAACACTTAGGCTAGATTCTAAGAAGCTAGCCTAGTGCCTTTTGACCCGTAAGTAGTACTTTCAAAGCTTAACGTAAGATTACGAACTCTAACTCTCTCTAGACCCTCTACTACTACTTCTAACCCTTAGGTTTCTCAGACCCTTTCTAACCTAACTAAGGCCCTTTCACAATTAACTCTCGTTCGGAATCGGATTACTTGTTATTAGAGGAGTTTACTAACCCTACTTTTTAAAACAGTTATAGTATTAGTAAAAAGTATAAAGTAAATAGTTTATAAGATAACACTTTTATTTACTAAAGTATATATCTTTTAAACAGTAAATAAAGCTTTAAACAAACGTTATAAAGCTAAAAAGACTTGTGTTTATTAAAAGAGAGTACTTATAATAGAGGATATATAAGATATTTTAGCTTAAAAGAATATAAATAAACAAGTATAATATAACTTATATATAAAAGAGAATAATTAAAAGGAGAGGTAATTGTTTTTATAATATTATAACACTTATAAAAAAGTAGATTATAACATATAAACTTATTAAGTAGATATTAATATATCTAATTCTTTAGATTCTTTTAAGCTATAATTAATTTAATATATTATAGTTGATTTATTAATATTTGAAGTTTAGTGCCAAGGAAAAATAGACGACTCGGTGATATAGTCGACTCGCTGATAAACTACGTTAATAGAAAATATATAATTATATTACTTTCTATATTTTAGTAGTTTTGGCCCGTGTATACAGAGTAGTAACACCCACTGTTGGTCCTTCTCCCTATGATAACGTTATGCGGCTCGACTCCGAACTGACCGTAACCCATGCGACCCTTCCTCCGTATCTGGCCATGCGACCTCTAAGTCTTTCCCTTGCTGATCGTGGAGATTTGATACTTCGCAGGTTCTCGCTTGAAGAGTGCTTCTAGAAAAGCCGTTGCATATTACACAGAAAATATCTCATTCTAGGGCAATCTAATCCCCAGTACCAATACTCGAGAACTGCCTCCATAGATGCAGCAATAAAGCTCTTAGATGTACAATATATGATGTACGAGAGTAGCCAGCCTGGTGGCCAGTTATACTCTGAACGGTGGAGGATGAGTGCTCTGATCAGTCAAGATTTTATTCTGGCTGCGATGATCTTATGCCTCGATCTCGACTGGGACATGCGATTTGAGAAGACGTGTGAAGACGAGATTGAAAGACTATGGCCAAGAGATACACGACTACAGAAACTGAAGAAGAGCTCTGAAATTTGGTCCGAAGAAAGTCGAAAGTCTAGTAAAGCAGCAAAAGCGGCAGAAGCTTTAAGGATAATGCTCAAGCGACTTGAAACCAATAATTTGAAAATAGTATAAGAGAGGCCAGCTGCGCTAGTGGAAATAATACAGAGGGCAATACAGGTTTCTGATACAGTTGGTGCTTCTGGTACGCTACTCTGACACACGTTCACCCTGAATCATTAGTATCTCTTTGGATTGACGATTAATGTTATAGATGCAATGTTGTCACCTCAATCCTTCACTCCACTGCCACACTTCGACATGGCTGAAGGCTTAGATTCTAGTACCCAATACTTCCCAGAATCATCAACAACAGATTTTGTCTCTAGCATGATGGATATAGATAAAGATTTTGATTGGGTGAGTCTCTGCTTTTATGAATACTAGTTTAAGCATCTACTATTCTATGCGAATTTGCTCTAACAACCTGTGTAAAGGGTCGTTGGGATAGTCTCTTCCAGTCGGTGCCAACAAATACTATGCCAACTGGCCTGCAAGATTTTGGATCTTTTGCCTTTTAGTAATAGACTTGCTTAATGGCGAAGGACTTTGGCTGAGTCCCCCACATTAAAGAGAACGGGCAGGGCGCTGTAGCTCTTTGCTACAACATGTATAACAGCTTATATAATAATGGAAGAGTACCTTGTAAAATAATAAAATACACACTTGTCGCTGGTAATGCGGGGCAACTGATTGCTTTTCCGTTAATTCTTTCACACTTCAGACGGACCATCGGTTTCATACAAAGCTTAATATATCACTGCAAGAAAATGTTAAGGCTTATAAATATTAATATAGTTTGAAAAAATTAAAGATAATGAAAAGAGGAATTTAATATTATATATATCATATATTTTAAAAAGTTTCAAAGTTATTAAAGTTAGAATTCAAAACTGTATATATTTTGTATTTTAAATAGGTTAAAATGTATAAAATATAGATATTTAAAAATCTATAAATATATTAAATTTAAAAATTTTAAATTATATAAAAGGTTATTTGAAATATGAAGATATATTACGCTTTAAAAACTTTAAAGGTTATTAAGATTAGGATTTAAAAGTGTATATACTCTATATTTAAAACAGGTTAAATTATATTAAATATAAAATTTTAAAAGTTTAAAATTTAATAACTTCTACTCTAAAGTAATTTAGAGAAACAGAGAAGTTCAAGTTCAACTTGGCCATGTTATCACATGATCTCGAGACTCCGCCGAAAGGCCTCGTGCAACGAAATGAAACCTTGCTCTCTTTCAACTACCAACGAGCTAACGTGGAATAAGATATTTGAAATAGCTTGCTCTAGCTCTGTGTTATTTGGGTTATACAGTAGACCAAAGGCCATGCTTGAGGAAGTCGTTAAAAAGATCGGTCCATTGCCGAAATCTTGGCAGCTAACGACACTTGCTTCCACGCAATCCACTTGTGCCACATTAGCTGACCAGTACTGGGAAGAATGTTTAAGTAAATGTAATGCTTTCAAGCACATCGATGCTGCGCGGGCATGTTTCTCGCTGATCAGGAGAATTCTTCAGGTGGATCTAGGTTCACGCCCGTCAGCGGACTTTATTTGCAACGATCCACGGTGGGAAGATGGGCAAGGCGATGGTGGAGGCTAGCAGGGGAAATATCTGAAGTAGTAATATATCGTTTCTAAACAAGGTTCGAGAACAGTATGGCCGGCATAAGCGCATTTTATAATTATCGTAATTACAATAGACTTTGTCTCCCATATATCTTACTGCATATGGTAACACTAGGATGTTGTAAAAGAAACTTGCTTGCCCTACACTCTTCTAAGGATAATTGCTCTGTTTGATTTAGTAATGTTTCATCTAACACATCTGATACAGGTCCGGCGTTGCCTGGTGGTTTCGTTCAAGAATGACCAGGCATTTTACGAGGTCACTTTTTGAATTTCGATGCACAGCGCATCTGGTTTGTCCTTTTATTATACATCTCACCCAGCCCCGCATAAGCCTAATACACCAGTTTACGAATATATTACAATTTAAAAAGTTTAAAATATGAGATATTAGAGTTTAAAATGAAAAACTGAAATAATTTAAAGGCTTTTTAAAATTAAGAAAATTAAAGTTTTAAATAAAAATATATCAGATTTTAAAATGCTAAAAAGATAAAGCTTTATAATTTAAAAATATTAAAATATAATTAATCAAAAGGACTTTCTTAATAATAATCGTAATAATTCAAAAGATAAGTAGTAAGGATTCTTAAAAGCTTATAGTAAAGTTTAAAAATGAGAAATTAGAACTGATTTAAAAGCTTTTGAAGAATAGAAAAAAGTTGTAATTACGGAGATTAGTATAATATGATTTAAAAATCTTAAAAGATATCAAGTATAATATTTGAAAATGTAAATATATTATAGTTTAGAAAAGCAGTGCGAATCCGAGACCAGTTACTTTGCGGGGTTGTTAAACTTGTAGCGTGATGTGATGTGAGAACAATTTGAGGAACTTCTTTTGTATTATTCTAACCTTAATATTAAAGATTTGAAAATTCAAAATACTTGAAGGAGATGTTTATAATGCAGCCTATATTCTCCGTTTGTTCCCCCGAGCCATTCTCAAACCACCAGAGCTCCCATCCAGTACACAATCGGGTCGTTTGCTTCATCGGTAATGTTTGCTTTATCGACCCATCCACTCATAAAAGCTACTTCGCCTTCGCTTTGGCCTGGATCAGGTCTACCCGCCTATCGAATTGAGAAACACTCCAGTTCGTCGGGATCATCTGGGAAAGCCTCGCCTTGCATTATCCCATGGATATAACATGATCCTATGAAACGATAATGCTGTCCGGTTGAATCTTTTCGAAGGACGAACGGCAACTGGCCTCCCGAGAAAATGACAATCCGGTCCCCTTCTTCGGCTGTCCAGGGAACTGAGGCAAGATATCCATCTTCTGTAATACATAAAGGCATTGAATGAACACAAATGTCGTTGAATCCACGTGAATCTTTGAGTAAGATTTCCTTCTCTATGACCTCGACATCTTTTCCTGATAGGAGTGCTCTGCTAAAGTGCTCGAATGGTATTCTAGTTTCGTCTACTGCGGGGCTGTTGCCTTCTCCGTCTACGTTCCAGCACATTGTCCTCCACAGTACTTCCTCGGGGTCCTCACCAGTGGGGTATTCGGCAATCGATCGCCCAACTCGAACAGATTGCTGATATCCGAGTATCGCCTTTTTAGGGATATAAGGGTTATAATACCCCTTAACAGGAGCTTTGGGAACTTCCTCTAGTCTATCAACACACGTCCCCAACAGTTGAAGGTCCCTTCCATCGTCGGATATTTTGTAGAGCACCGGGGAGGTGGTAGAGGCATGGTACACGTCGTCAGCTGTTGGAATGTGGAATTTTGGTCTCTGAGAAAAATCTACCACCCAGGATGGGAAGTATGAGTCACTTTCCACATTTGTTACTTGCGGAAGGATATATAATGAATCCAATTGGTCTATGAATATTCGGGTCATATCAGTGAATACTTCTAGAGAGGTCTTGCCATAATCTGGTGCCGGCAGCTTGGATTTAAAGTCGCCGAACATGTCGAACATTGCGAATATGTGATCTCTTTTATCCGTTGACCGCAGCCGGCGACACCTGTCGAGGACGCCCTGTAGGACCTTTGCAGGACTCTGCCATTGCGAATATATCCTGACATGCAGTATTGAGAACATGTGGTGCTTGTAGCCTTCTAGAAGGCTGTATGTAAGTCCGCTGTCATGTACGCTGTCATGTTCGAGATCCGTAAAAGAGGTGTACCATAAGTCATATAATTCCATGTAATCGGCAGTCTTTCCTCCGCAAATCACAACCGCAGACTTAGCTAGAGCTGCCTCTTGAACGACCCATACACGCTCCCACCATGGACGTAGGACCACGTCAAGAAAACCTCGAACCAACGGAGTGAGGTTTTTATTAGTGACATAATCTGCTGCTTGAGACACCAAGTCCTTGTAAAGAGGTGAACTCGATGGTTGATATCCATCCAATTTTAGCTGTTGTATTTCAGCGGCCATGGGAGCCAGATACTCAAAGAACATGTCGGAGAGAGATTGTCCAGTCTCCTCATCGACGGTCTCTGAAGCATCGCCTAGCCATATCGCAGCTTGGGTTGCGTGCTGATAAATCGAACCCATGAAAGCTACCTGGTGGGCTTTTTCCTCGTCATTCTTTTGGTTGATGCAGATGGCGTCAACCCACAGGATTCGTTCATCATTCTCTCTCCGAAGTCTCCTGAGTGCATCCTCACAATTTTTTGTCACTTTGATTTGTCCTCCGGCGGAATGAATAGTGCTACACAATGAAGCGTCACCATTTATTGTCCCCCATGTGTACGAGAGGGCTTCATATCCGGGGTTGTCTATCAATCTGACAATTGAGAGCTTTATATGTATTTCAGCCGGCAATGACTTGGATGGGAATAAGGTGAGTACTCGAATGGACTCCTTCTCATTGAAATCTTCATAATAATACGAAAGTGGGCTTGTAGAATGGAGGATTTGGACTAGACTATTAGCAAGTAAAGAGAACAGGTTTCTTTGGAGCACTATCACACCTCCTTCGGCCATAGCATCATCTAAGGACTTTTGTATCCGAGCACAAGATGATTGAACTGGAAGATTAAGAAGACAAACAAGATCCTGCTATAATTTTGTTGTCTGTCAGATTGCAACAATTAAAACCTATCGCTGATATTCGTGGCGCGGGGTAAGTTGATCAGCTCGTGCTTACCTATACTATACGGAGCTGTATCTTTCATCACACCGGAATGAAAGCAGCAACAAAGAGATACCAAATCGCTGGTAACCGTCCAGCCCTGAGGCAGAGTCCTGAGGCATGAGACGATAAGATAGAGTATTTTCAGTCAGACAACATCACTCTTTGATAAGACAACCAACCTTCCCCTCCCCCACTTTTCGTTAATTATTACGTTTTTATAACTTAAAGGGTCTGCCCCCACGAAGCTGGAGCGATAACGGCTCACTCTATCTGACGACGAATCCCCCCTTTCTACGTCCTCTGCCTTTGAGCTCCTGTGAATTCTTCAAGACACTCTTTGCAGAAAAGCATTTTCTAAAGGCTTAATTCCTATACTTTTTGCCTTAATATCCGCTCCATCGTCTGGCGTTACTTCACTCTACTATACATCTACCAACAACTAAAGTTTTCAACGTCGATCTAATATGAATTGTCAATCGAGTTGCGAACGCGCGAGTACCTCAAATACTACAGGCTAAAGCCAAAGCCAAACCTACCACTACCATTCATCAATGGTCAGCGCTTGGTTCCACCGAAGCCACGACCCCAGCCGCCAACACCCCCGCCACCAAAAAGGGCAGACGACAAAGCTATCGTTTTGTATAAGCTACGCGACGGAGGGGTATATGAGTATAGGGGCATCAATCGGGTGAACCAATATTCACATGTGACGGGGGCACTGGTCAGCAAGTACCAAAGTCTAGTTATAGTCTACTGAAGAACTATCTCTGTTACTTTATTTTAGGGTTAGGGTTATTTGGAATGAGGAACACGCTGAAGAGATATGTAAACTGATGAGCAAGAATTCAAGAAATCTATAGGGTCAACCGGTAGAGATCTTTCGCCTTAAAGGTTCATCAGGAATTTTGGTGACGCTTTTGTATATAGTACAAACAAGATCGAGATCGGAAAATGACTTATACCGAGTACAAAGGGGGCAACGATGCGCGGCGTGCGTTGATGCCCAAACTTTCCTTCACAATCAGTCCAATTACAGATGTGCCGAACTAATATTCTTAGTATATGTGTATATGTTAAGGCCGAGTCTTACTCAGCCCCACCAACCTAATTATAATACCGCACCCCACTGAGCTCTACCAACTTAACCTACGCATCCCTAGCTTGCGGCATAACTATGTAAATATAAACAAGAGGCGATTCAATTCAACTCATTCAAATCAACTCAAATCCTAAAAGTCCGACCAACATATCGTCTAGACGTTTTATTTGTAGTTTGTTAGCCTTTTAACGCTTACTTCCTCTTCAGAATGCGTCTCCTGAACACCAAAACACACAAGCTCGAAGAAATATTTGAAAACATTCCCGAGTACGTTATTCTTTCGCACCGGTGGCTGGACAAAAAGGACGAAGTAAGCTTTCAAGACCTAGAGAACCCTCAAGTCTACAAAAAGCTGGGATATGCTAAGATATTGGAAACATGCCGACTGGCCAACGAAGAAGGCTGTAAATATGCTTGGATTGACACATGTTGTATCAACAAATCTGAC
Source organism: Ascocoryne sarcoides NRRL 50072 (assembly GCA_000328965.1). Classification (NCBI taxonomy): domain Eukaryota; kingdom Fungi; phylum Ascomycota; class Leotiomycetes; order Helotiales; family Gelatinodiscaceae; genus Ascocoryne; species Ascocoryne sarcoides. The sequence goes on from KB205942.1 coordinate 3,650,662, forward strand.
AGTAGTGAGCTTTCCGAGTCACTCAACTCTATGTTTCAGTGGTATGTACATTAGGTGTTTCCTAAAAAAAGGTTGTCAGTAAGGCGAGAGAACGGGGACGTGATGCAAGACATGTCTCAGAGTTCTTTCAACCTAAAACCCCTCTCAAGACTCTCTCACCTCCCAAACTATGGGCATCCATAAATACTAACAGGTTGAAGGTATAGAGATGCAAAAGTCTGCTACGCATACCTCAATGATGTGGATCCCACTTCGCATCCCTCAGCAAGGGAATTGTCCTCAGGAACTGGGCCAAGTGAATGGTTCAAAAGAGGCTGGTATGTTTAATTTCTCGTGGCAAAGTTCCCTTAAAAACTTTATAGAACTAGTAAACTAAATCCGAGATTCTAAACACAGGACCCTCCAGGAACTCATTGCACCATCGAGTCTTGTCTTTTATGCATCAGACTGGTCACGAATTGCAACCAGAGCAGATCTCAGTAAGACGATAAGCCGGATTACTAGGATTGACGAAATTTATCTCGCTGAAGCACTCTCGTCCTCTAACTTCGGCAGTCTCCTTGAGCGAGCAAGTATTGCCGAGCGAATGAGTTGGGCTTCCGGACGGAAGACGGCTCGCAAAGAAGATAGGGCATACTCTCTCCTTGGGATCTTTGGAATTAGCATGCCACTCTTATACGGCGAGGGCGAGAAAGCGTTTATTCGTCTCCAAGAGGAGATTGCGAGACATTCAGACGACCAGTCCCTATTTGCGTGGAACAGCAAGAACAACGATGTACAAGGGATTCTAGCAAAGTGTCCTGAAGACTTTAGCGAATCCAAAGACATTATCTCATGTAAAAGTGGAAGCCGTGACACTGGGTTTTCTATGACAAACAAAGGCGTCCTTATCACTCTACCAATGTTCGACGGCCATGCTTTACTGGAATGCCGGCTGAGGAATGATCCAGCCTTTCTTGTGGTGGTTCAACTTCAGCAGGTTCGTGGAGATATGTATCGACGAATTCCCAATCTGTCAATAGGCAAAGTGGATCGCAGGGCATGGTACCAGTGGAAGAAAGAGAAAATTTACCTGACGCAACAGCCGCAAGCTCAAGATAATTTTTTCGATTTGCAATGCTTCGTTATGCGTAACGACTTTAAATTGCCCTATTCAATCAACAGTTCAGCTCCAGAAATTATTGTTAGTATCTCACCGGCAGAGGTTTGGGAAAAAGAAGATGCAAAAGTTGTCAAAGTTCTAAATCGTCTAATGCCCTTCGGTCTAATCGCTCTGGCTATATACGGCCAGCTCAAAAAGTGGCCGCTTACAATTTGGTTCTTCGTGGTCTGTTCCTTGGGCCTTTTTATACGCCTAGGAAGACTAGCAAGGCCATCTATAGATGACACCAGACTGTATAGACGACATGAACTTACAGTATCCGGAACCACACGGGTTCTTCTCACACTCACTATACGAAATGCCCGATATAAGCGACTAAGTTACCAAGTGTCTTTAAGCCTGCCATATTTAACCCTGGCACACCAGCACAGCCGCGAACCTCTAAGTGGTTTTCTAACCCTACCCGACGGCCGCGTGTTATATGCACGTCCATACACCCAACGCATCTTCGGCCAGACCATACTAGCTGTTGACGTATCCGACTGCTCTGAGTTGCTAAAGTTCCCCATTGTACGGCTTGCTAAACTTGTGCAAAATGCATTGCCCGATCTTCCTGGCTTGCCCGATCTGCCTGAATTATCCGACTACGCAACCGATCCAATTATTCTATTGCTCAGGGTTAGGGTTAGGGTTAGGGTTAGGGTTAGGGTTAGGGTTAGGGTTAGGGTTAGGGTTAGGGTTAGGGTTAGGGTTAGGGTTAGGGTTAGGGTTAGGGTTAGGGTTAGGGTTAGGGTTAGGGTTAGGG
>KB205943.1:0-378944 GCA_000328965.1 Ascocoryne sarcoides NRRL 50072
TGAGTAATCAATTCTTGTAGATAAACGAATAGCTTCAATAGCTAGAATAATTTAAGCTTCTTAGGTTTGAATTTCCATTTGTGGTAGTTGAGAAAACGCGTGTTAAAGTAGATAGGGTAGAATATAGGGAAAAATGGACGACTCGGTGATATAGTCGACTCGCTGATAAACCACGTTATATAATATTATATATACATTATTTCACGGGTACCCATGGGGCTATGGGTACCCATAAGAAATTAGGACCCGACCCACGGGTAACCCACCCCATGGGTTTTGGACCCATGGGACGGGTTACCCGTAGGTTTTCGTAGGTACCCGCCCCGTTTGAGCAGCGTATGTATACTAGCGAGCTATACAACACTATTAACACTACACAACGATATTAAATTTCGCTGCTCTTTTTCTAGCCTCTCGCTATCTCTCGGTTTATACAGTAGCCAATCCACTTCCTTGTATACATATAGTAGATTCTTTAGTAGTAATATAATACCTAGCTCCCGTATTTTAAAACATCTTACTATTTACTAAAGTTCCCCTCGTAAGCACACAAGCAAGCTCTCGACGAATGATCTTGTTCTTCTTATTCTTCTTACTCTTACTACCCTTCTTCTTAGTCTCTCGTATCTCCTTGCTAAGAGCAGACTTATACTAGTCGATTCGAGCAATTTTAAAACCTTTAGTTACAAATTGATTTGTTTAATAATCTAATAACATCTTAGGCACTTCAACTATTTATATATTAACTATATTAATAAGTTTTAAATTAAACAACTAATGACCTATAGTAGCATCAACTTCGTAAAGCTCGTAAAATTTGCTCTTCTTAAAGAAAACAAGAGAGTTCTAAAGCTTCTGCATAATCTCCTAGTATTGTCTTTCGAAGGAGGAGAAATTGTTGAATGCGACTGATGGAATATAGAGAGTTCTTAGATCGTAGTCGGGATGTCCGATGGGATTTCGGTCTATATCCTATATATTTGCCAGCCATGGGTAACGCTTGTCAGATTCCGTCTTGGAGGTTTTCTCTTTGACCTCCTTGCCATTCTCCTTCTTAGACGATACAGGTGTTTTGGAGGCGCCGGAAGACTTGGGGTTGAGGACCTCCGTATTGCCTAGGTCATAATTCTATTGTCGAGCAGTTGAGGTTATTGGGATATCCATATCCATCACATCCTGCTCGTCCTGGTTGTCGTGGTCCTTCTCAAAGGAAGTGGGAGGGGCTATTTCCGCACGCTTTCGAGATGCAGCTGTGAAAGTCGGGCGTTTTCTCTTCTTTGATGACTTCGCTTGGGCGTTGGAATCGTCATCGACTACGAAGTCGTCCATCTCATCTAGCACCTATCAGTGGACTGCTGAAGCTTCGCAGAATTCAAAGCATACCATCGTCATCATCTGCCGCGCCATCTAAGCCACCAAGAAATTCGTCCTCGGATTCCGACTCCACAACCTTCAAGGTCTTTCGCTTCTTGCTACTCGTCGCCGTGGGCACAAAACCGTCTTCATCATCTTCGTCGTCGGATTCGGCGTAGCTTACCGCTTTTTTACTGGCTATTCTACTCACGGCGGCCATGAATTTGCTGATGAATAAAAAAGAACTTACCCTAAAGAGTTTTCTATACAGAGTGGAGCTTTGAGAAATTTCAACTCCCTCTAGCTTGCAAGTCTGAATTCACAAAAATACTTAGGTCTAAAAAGAAGGCTACATCCAACTTTCCAAGTACTGACATGTCTGTGTTACGAAACTTTATTTACTTGAATCTCCACCATGAGTTGCGCATTATTCTCTGGACTTCAACATGTTGAAGCAGATCTACTGTATGAACAGCTCCGCTTCTCTTACTTCACTCACACATTTGTCATCACTCCATGTATAAAGATAGTTCCTCCTCCCTCTTTCAGAGGTCACTTAATAAAGAACTTTTCGCTCAACCTTTTCGTTTCCTCAACACAACATCCAACCCATCTTGCTCATTCAGACTTCTAATCCTCTCCCACTTCTCTTTGGCCCAAAGCTCATCCTCCATCAAGAACAGTAAGTACAATTCCTCTAACAACGGCGTCATCTCCCTCCAATCCTCCAACCACTTCCTTACCGCCCCGAGGAAGTTTCCTTTATCAAACCACTCTGAATTCTGTTCCTCCACAAACTCATCTGTAAGCGTCAACCACTTTACGCTTCTCGGCAACAAATTTCCAATCCTCTTCTTCGATTCAGGTTCCTACCTCAAGAAAAAAATAAACGGAACCTCGAGCCTCTCAAGTAAAGAGAGGGATGATAGAGACGTGATAGTGCCGTACATACCCACATCTGGTTCTCAATCTTCGAGGATTTCGCCACTTGTATCGAATTTCCCCGAGAGGGTCAGAGAAGTGAGTGTATGCTGGACGTGAGATAATGAGTTTTCGAGCTTGGTGCAGTTGAGGAAGTGTGGTAGTGAGATGCAATCTGGGTCTACCAAAGAAATGGTATGATAGTGATTGTAGGTTGGGGCAGTGTTGGAGGATTTTGCCCAGGCATCTTTCACAGAGGACTGAGATGTGGAGAGAGGTGAGTGTTGATGTGGTTGGTGGGGTAGAAGAAGGCCAAGTGAAGATTAAGGGCTCATCGATGATGGCGGAGATATGTCTGATGTTTGGGGCGTAAAAGAAGGAGAGGATGAAGCGGGTGTTTTTTTGGGGTTTTCCCGGTCTACCCGAGTACAATCGTGGGCTGAAGTTTATGTCTTGGAGAGAATCGAGTTTTGGGAGAGTGCAAGACGCAGAATCGCACAGCGCCTGTGTCAACATCGTGCTCAGAATTCCGGTCTCTTTTGTGAAATTCCGACCCAAACAACGGGTCGTAAAATTTGGAAGTAGTGAAAGCAGGATCGCGAGTACAGCGTCCATGGTCCCTTGCCAAAGACCTCGGATCTAGGTATGGCTCTCTCGATCCATCATCCCAGACCGTGCGATGATGGTGAGTATATTCTTCATGACGATTTCTCCCCATGGTATATGGATCTTGGAAGTTTTATATAAATCTTTAGCACAGAAATATAAACGCTTTATGTGAGTCGCCAACACAGGTCTTGCAAGGATACTACGAAGCAAGAGAAACATGGATGGAATTTTGAATTGAAGCCCCCAGGTCTAGTGGATAGTATGATAGATGTGAGGCTCGACAAGATTACGGAATCGTCGACTGACACAAGAGAGCTGGACACTGCAGTGGGTCATCGGGCGACTCATCAATGGGTGACATTGTTAGGTTTGAAATAGAAACGACAGACTCGCGCCTTTGCCCCCGTCGGACCAGAATAGTTAGATGGTGATTATGTTGATCCAAACTGGGAGCTTACAAGGAGGCAATCTCTTGCAGGTAGTGATGTGCCTTTATGTCACGTGACTGCGCATTGCGTCTGTCAATATAAAGAGGAGGTTCTTGTACTTAGAATAGAACTTTAAGAGTCTTACAATACAATACTCTGCACCCTACTTCTACTTGCTACAAAATCTTTTCGAGAAACCATTGATTGTCTTATCTTCAGTCATATGGAAACTAAGAATTTGTACACCGTGCAAATTATTCTCCTACACCCCATACCATCGCCGTGCTCGTCAATGTTTCCTCCTCGCCCTCAATTTAAACTACTTCAGCTGCAATCTCTTCAAAGCCGAGATGCTCGTACAGAAACTGACCCATGGGACTTGTACATAGAGTTATAGGCCAACCTTTGTCTCCGGCGACTGCTAGTCCCCATCTCACCAGCATTGTACCACCTCCGCGTAGTCTGAAATCGGGATGGACTAGAAGAGTAGCGAGATTGACTTGTTAGTTAGCCCATTTCGCAAAATATGTTTTAAACCGTTGTCCAGCTCTCCCGAAAAATGCCTCGCAGCGCTTCTTATCGGCATCTCTTCTTTCCTTTTCTGCTAGGTCTGACAGTGTTGGGTTAGCCGATAGGATACGTATACACGGAAGTATTAGAGAATCTTAATTGTACGTACCCGTGCCCGTCGCTTTAGTCAGCAGTGAAACGTTCCATACAGCAAGCCCTGCTGGCTTAAAAACGACACTGCCATCACCAGTCTCCAAAGTAGTCTCGATCACGTGAACGACATACTTGTCAGGCTGTTCTAGATAGTTCTCGTATTCCGCTTCGACGGCAGCTATATGATCGCAAATTACTCGCGACGGATTGGTTTGTTGTTTCAGCTTTTATCGAAAGTCGTACTAAAACGTTCAGCCCCCGAATTACATGAATTCCAAAACGCAAGATGGCTCATCCTAGATTTTCTAGTAACGGAGTCTTCTTGTAGCCCTCTGGTATGAGTCTCTCCCTGCTCGTGGTTTACATTCTATCGAGAGAATCCAGATGAATAATACTGATTTATCTTAGTACGGCCATGCAGCCCAAGTATATGGGCACAGAAATGCTATTTTGTTTGCTGCTTCAGCTCTGTGTATTTGGCTACTTTTATGGTAAGTCGTTGTTTGGTGGCCTAATGTCATTTTCTTACTACCATACACTAGCTCTATAAGCCAGAATATTTGGTAAGTAGCACTATCAAGAGTTGTGGTGGGTACTGGCTCTGGTGGGATTGATCTTCTGGTCGTTGTCGTCATCAATGGTAATCGTCCAATTCTACATGCGTGCGCAGCTACTTACTTCTTAGATCCTCGTTCAACTCTATGAATTGCCGCTCTGGACAAGCGCTACGACCATTTGTGGTACCATAGGACTCATGATCGGAGGCCCAGCTGGTGCTGCACTTACGGATCATCTTGGGTTTCGCCCGTAAGTGTAGAGACAGAAAAGCCGCGAAGAACAACCTGAACAAGGACCCTGTTGACTTCTCGTAGAACCTTCGGTATTGAGTTCTGCGCCATGGCTATCACTCTGGTTGTCTTGTATCTTACCCTACGTCTGCCTCAAGCGAAGCCCTCTGAGTCGGAACGCGCTGCTAAAAAGATCGAGTATTTGTCTGCAGCACTCCTCCTATTTGCAGTAGCTGTACCGTTATTTGCCCTTAACCTAGGCGGGGAGATTTTTGCATGGAGTCATCCCGTCATTATTATTATGTTCTGCATTACTCCCATTCTGATAGCTTCCTTCTACTATGCCGACACACGCATTGCAATTACCCCGATCGTACCCAAAAGATTCGTTCAGAATCAGTATGTGGCGATTGTGTTTGCTTGCACTCTTCCAATGAAGTTTGCATTTGATCAGGTCACTTTTCCTGCTCCCTGACCAACAGTAGCTCACTTGGCTGATGTGACCCAGTTACGATTCAGTTTCGGTACCTATCTAGAGGCACGAGCCTTCGGTCATGAATCTACCCTCACTGACTGGGCGTTGACATGTGTCTACTTTGGCCGAGCACTCGGAACCGTTTTAAGCGGTGTGATAATTAGACGATATCGCATATTCAAACCGTTTTTACAAGTGAACATTGTTGCCGATCTTTTGATATATTTTGCCTTCGCTTTCGGGTGGATGCGTAACTATTTATGCTATAACACTGCCTATGATCTGGGATTGTATCTAACAGCTTCGTAGATATAGACCAGCCAGTATTTGCACCAGTATTGGCATTCGTCGGGGCGACCGAGGGCTTTGCTGAAGGCTTATAGCTGATCGCTTTGCTTTCTCTAGTGGACACCGAGGGTAGGAAAAATGACCACATTGCCAACAGATCACTAACGCAGCAATCTAGATCAGCCTTTGTTGTACGCCTTTTTTGGTTTATCTCAAGCGATCTCTGGCGATTTCGGAATCGCGATCTCTTTGGCAGCAGAAGGTACCCTGATTAGGGCTGAGCTCAATGCGAAGCTTGTGGACTACACTAATGCGGAAGAGGCGAGTTATGTTACCTGTATCTATTACTTCACTACTGATAACCATTGTAGATTATCCGTAAGAGCCTCGGGGATCTTAATTATATCCGGCAGCTGTCGCCCAAGATACAGACTATTTTACTAGATGCCCTGCAATCCTCTACTGAGAAGGCTTTTGGTAAGTGGGTTATGCTCTAATCAACACACCGATATTGACATTGATAGGCATCTCTTTTATCATGCTTATCTTGGGTCTATTTGCTAGTTTCTATGTAAAGGAGGTGTCTCGTTCATCCAAGGCGGTCTCGTTTGTAGCCTAGGCAATTTTGCATTTGAATTATTCAGTGTAGGTGATTATTATCACAAAATCGATAGATCACATAAACCTATATTACACCCTGGCTTCTCATTTGTTTTCCTGAGCTCAAAACGCCTCTCCTGTAACTACTACAGTGACTTAGTTCTTTTGTATACTATATATGCAGCGCCTTTTCCTCCCTTACATAAGCCAGACAACTCATCCTTTTCAATCTATAAGCTTGAACAATTCTTAAATACTCTACCACACGTTTGCATACTAGCACAAAGAGGGATAAGTAAACGTTTCGCTGCCATGTGACACGGGTCATCTGACTTAAGCGAGTAAATATATTTCAATCCAAACTACCGATACTAAAACGCCATAACCAGCGAGAACAAAATTTTTGAAATTGAGTAACTAAAACTAGATCTAGTAGCCCTCCTTTTAGCTAGTTAAGAAGCCTGAGCTTAGCTTATGTACATCGCCTAGTGTAACATAGGCACTATAGCAACACTGTAGCCTCAAGTGGCAGTATAGCCAACAACCCCCATCCGAAAGCAGCAAATACCTTGGGGTCACGCTCGACACAGCGCTGAACTGGAAGCAGCACATCTAGAGCCTGAAGAAAAAGACCTCGAAATCTATTAGTGCACTAGCAAGTCTGGCCGGTTCTACTTGGGGAGCAGGAGTTACTGAACTCAGAAAGATCTACCAAGCGGTTGTCATCCCCCAACTGACCTACGGCTACTCTATATGGTCTGTCGCCATGAGCGCCGAGAAGGCTACACAAAACAAACCACTGACTCACTTAAAACACTTCAAGCGAAGGCGGGTAGAATCATTGGAGGCGTATGTAACGCAACGTCAGGCCCCGTTTTGGATGTAGAGCTTCACCTCCTTCCCATTGAGCACCAGATCTGGAAGACAAGCGCCGAGACCGTCAGCAATATTCTCTCATCAGACAGAATGCCGATCCTAGCAAGCTTCCGACTCCTCAGGACCACGAGGAGCCGATGGAGAAAGGAACCATACCTGAGCCCTCTAGAACACATGTACAGGCGTCTTCGTCGGCGCCGCGGAGTGTTGATTGAATACCAAGAGGTTATCCCACCGTTCCTGGTACCACTATGGTAGCAAGGGTCGATCGTAAGGATAGTATCATGCGCCGAAACGGCCAGAACCGAACACAAGGAGTTCCACAAGCACCCCTCGAATAGCCTCTTCGTCTACACTGATGGCAGCGGAATTAATAATCACGTGGGAGCTGTAGCAGTATCACCCCTAACTAGATGCATAAAACTGGCCTATATGGGGGACAGCAAAACCTCGACCGTATATGCCGCGGAACTACAATGCATCAGGTTGGCCCTTTAAATTGCAGATGAGGACGCAGAGAGGGGGAATAAAAGAGGTAGGCTGATCATCTTTACAGACAACTAAGCAGCCATCCGGACATTTCAGAACCATACAGGCAGATCAGGTGCATACATCGTAGCTGACATGATCCAACTAGTGGACAAGCTCCAAGGAGAGCGGGGGATCCGAGTAGAGATTAAATGGGAGCCAGCTCATACCGGCATCTGGGGAAACGAAGCCGCGGATAGAGCAGCCAAGAGAGCAGCCAAACAAGAGGTAGGAGCTGGCCAGGTGAACAAGAACGCCACGCAGACAAAGATATACCACTTGCAAGTTACCTTGAAGACCTGGGTCAAGAGGCAGACAAGAGCCGAATGAATAAACAGCTGAAAAAGCAGAAACGAGGGGAAAAATCACGTTCAAGTATACCCCGTAGGCATCACGTATCGTTTTGCGATTACACTATGGCCTTAAGAAGTGGCAGAGTACTCTACTCATCCAGATGCGCACCGAGAATATTAGACTAAGATACTTTCTATGGAAGAGAAGAGTGCCGGAAGTCGACGATCCCGGATGCGACTGCGGCGAAGGACGGCAAACGGTGGACTATATCCTAATGAGGTGCCGGACCTATAACGATGTGCGGAGAAGAGTATTTGGAAGGGGAGGACGAATAGACCTGAGGGCAACCTTGAACAAGCCATAATTAGTTACAAAAGGAATTACATTTATAGTATAGACGTATCTCCTTAGGCAGTTTCGGAGTTGCGATACAGCGCAAAGAGACCAAGTGGAGCATTAGGGGGAGACTGAAGGTACGAGGATACGAGATGGCTGGCAGAAACGGCAGCCAAAGAGCCTGATACACTATCAAAGGATGAAGCAAAGCACGCCTTGAGACGCCTATGTACATAGTCGTAGATAGGAGCCAGACTATCCAGTGGAGGAGGTTGCTGGTCACTTTAAAGTAATGAAGTGAAGTGTGAATTACAGAATGCGGTAAGGCGGACTTTAGCAACTGGCGCCGAAGCTGGAATGCCGGCATAGCGGTCCGTACGGTGAACTGCTGGAACCGAGAGTTGAAACAAAGCCTCAACCATTTAGAACTGGTTACTTATGCTTATATTTAGACCTTTGTTTATATCTTCGTCTCTATTATATAAGCTATTATTATTACTACTATTAAAACTGCTAGCCTCTTTACTATTATTATTGAGTAATACGTTTTATCAGAGTTACATTTGACCAACCTCTTACTCCTAAAATGTAATTGTATAGATTTTATTATATAAGAGTTCACTTGTCACTTACACCTGGAAAACGTAGCATATTGATATATAATAATTCGTTTAAAACTGGCTGACAATTATTGTACTTGCTCACTTAAAATCCACCCTTATCTTTCATCTTCTTCAACATACCACCAACACCTTTAAATAACCCCTCTACCTTCCCCGGATTTCCCATGTAGCCCTTACCCGGGTTACCATCTTTATCCCTCCAGATCCCATCCTCAGACCCACCACCGAACCTCTTTGTATTCTGATTCCTCTCGATACCCTCTCTCCACTTTCGACAGATCTTCTCACTATCTAGCATGATATTAATTTCCTGACTGTGAAACCAGCTCTGTGTATCCTGGTTCCCACTCCCCTGAATGGCAACATGACCATCCCCAATAAGCAACTTGATATGACATGAGCGTTGCTGGAAGCTCTGATGGATCGGGTGATCTTGGTCTTTACCAACGTAGTAGTATATATGTAGAAGCTGCCGTTCAGCGGAGGAAATCTCTTCAACGAGGCCTTGGGCGTTTTGGTCGTTGGTGCCGCCTTGACCAGGGATGATCTCACCGGCATCGTTATATCCGAAGCATACATAATACGTTACTTCAACTCCGCGTTTTAGTGCTGCTGCGATAGCGGGGATGAGGGGTGCAGCATTGAGATCGGGGGTTTGGATGAAGATTGAGCGTTGGGCATTGCGAATGCAGGAGAGCCATGCTTCATTTTGGGGTACGTAGACGTTGTGGGAGGTGACGGGACCGTAGGGCGGACGCGAGACAAGAGCCATAGGCACAGGTGACGGCAGCAGGGTTGATATGTAAGGAGTCATTTCCTGATCATCAGGGATATCCGGACCGGAGGGAGTTATGGGGTTTTTACATGCGAGATTCAGTTGGCGATTTGCGGCTTGGAGGCGGGATTCATTTGGTTTCATCGAATAGCATGATTGCATCCGCCTGATCTCTCCGCTCAGATCGTTGTCGTAGTGCGGATCGTCTGGCATATGTTCTGGAAGGCTTACTGCCTGCCCCTCCGCGGCAATCTGGGCTTGTCCTTCTTGAATGGGTTGACGATCGAGGTAAGTAGGCTCTTGGTCGGATGTGTGTAGACCACCTTCAGTTGCGGGAGCATTAAGCGAGGGGAGAGGAGGATTGAGGTGGTTATTCCAGGTAATCAGAGCAGTATCGTAGATGCTATCGACAATTGGCCCCTCCAAATGTGTCATCATCTCCACGTTATCGTTGTCTTCCATATTGTTACTCATCAAAGCCGCCGTCTTCCTGTCCACAATACAAAACTTGGCGTGCAAGGTACCAAGGACTAATTTGTGAAAGCTGATGACCTCGAAGTCGAGATTCGGTATTTCTTCTGGTTTCGGCAATTGGATCGACTTGCTGGTATATGCCGCGGGCTTTACCACTTGATGGGCATCAATTGCGTTGCTGATCGCGGCTTTATCGTACATCATCTTCACCACGACCCTTTGTCCCCTCTTGCCAGCTCTTTTGGAGAGCTCTATCAGAGCATCTCTAATCAGCCTCTGCGCCACTGATGGTGACCAGGAGCAAGTGATGAAGAAGACCTCTCGCTCTGCGCGCACAATCATATTCGAACAATGCCGGATGATGTCGGCGAGGGGTGCAATAACGGTCAGAGGTACGGTCCCATGCGAACCCATCAGCGGAGGGGAGACAACCCCGGACATTGGATCGGCATCCAGGCAATCGAGAGCATCGGCAAAGGCTTGTAGGAAGAGGGGGCTTGGCTGCGTTGGGCCCCAGCGACCGCATCTCAGCGCCATCTCCTGCGCCTGAGCAGAGGGGGCTGGTCGATTTTCATCGGGACGGTAGTGCGGGTCTTTCTTGTATCGTCCGTAGAGTTCCTTGACGATATCCCCAGGCGCCTGGGTCGGATTCTTGGAGAGGAGTGAGCTCACAGTCTCGGTTGCTTGACAGAGATCGAGAACGTGTTGGGATACCATTGTGATGTGAGGAAAGGATAATTGACTTGGCACAGAAGACTCCCCTTGCGAATGGATCGTGAGCAGACTTGGCATATGACCAAATCAATGGATGATTGAAATACGCAGAGTGCCACTCCACGAATGCCAAGATATATACCTGCGCATTAATGAAAGTTTACCATGACGTCGGTATTTCTTATGCCTTGGCAGGGACGCGGGGCGCGGGGGCGACATGGGCCTGACCCTGGATTTACGAAGTAGGGGTGGCTTGATCTTGTGGAATGACTTCTTTATAACTAAAGTCCTAGAATGTCTTAGTGCTCCCTCACCCCACTAGCTTAAACTGAATTTCAATTCTATAGTTTTAATAACTCCAATGAAATAATGGTAAAGGAAAGCGTTATTACTCATATCAAGCTCTATAGAATGATTTAACGCAGATGAAAGAGCATTTTCAACTATCGTTTTTATTTTAAATTTAAGTTAATCTTAGCTGTAATAGCTAGGCCACGACGGGCGCTCGGTTAAAGCGGTCGCCCTAGCTCTCAAGTTTTTATGTTTTATTGTTATATTTTTATTAAGCATTCCCGTATATTTGCCAGATGTGGGTTTCATAGCTGGCGGTTGAATTGTATTAAACTAGTTAGTAAGTCGGTTGCATTTTCCGAAAATAAGCTATGATTCGCTCATGCTAATCTTTATTCCATCTTCTTTTCCTCTTTAATCGGAAACTCCTTAACCAACTCATTCATGTGTATGATGGCATCTCTTGCTCCCGGCCACACTCTCCTCTTTCCCGTGCTAAAATACCGGAACGCATGTGCCGTTTCGACCCCGTTATTCATGAGGTATGACATCTTTGGATCTTGGAACCAGAACTTCCAACCTTTCCAACCCCACCCTAGATTTTCCATACCCGTACCAGCAGCTTTATGCAAAAATGACTGATATTCCCACGTCTTCACCATCGAGGTGTCCATATTATTATCCAACCGCCACTTTGATGCAACCCACTTGTGGTGATTGTCGATCTGCTTTTCCATCTCCTCCACTGCCGGGATTTGATGGACACCACGCCACACGTTACTCACTGCCATCGAAGTCACATCGGAGAAAGAGAAGCCGTTATTCTTCCCCAACGCAGAATAGCAAAGCAAGACCATGGAGTCAGCATATTTAGGAGGGAAGAGGTTCATCCACAGTCGAACAAAGTCTGGGCCACCATAATTTGACGGCCGGCTTTTCTCTAAGAAAGGAGCGGCATCGAAATCGGCTCCATATCCTGTTGCACATATGACAGCATCAATATCGTCAAGGACAGTTCCATCTGTAAATTCAATCGAATTAGGCCCGATAAAGCGCTTAAGTCCTGGTAACGAGCTCAAGGACCCGTCTTTCAATGCCGGGATAATGTGTGCAGACAAGGCCCGGGGTGACAGAGTCAGAGATGGAGCTGGTGCTAATCCCCAGGCTGGATCAAGGTCCCTCCACGTTTTCTTTATCATGAGGTCCACGATTTTGTCTAATAGCCATCTCGAGAAGTTCGGAAAGGTACGCTGCAGAAAAGCCGTGATCTGGCGCCGGCGCCAGGTGGCCATCAAATCTGGGGGGAAGCCTTTTCGAAACTTGGGAACAATAAGCGCTCCGCGTCGATGTGACATGTAAACCTTGGACGCGACCGGTAGAAGTGCAGCAATGACATCTGATGCCGTGCTGGATATCCCTACGACGACGACTCTTTTCCCTTTGAACTCGTCGGACCTGAAACGATGAGCATGAAGCTGGGTTGACTTGGATCATGTATACTTACATTCTAAATTGTTGGGTATGTATAATTGCACCCTTGAACTTTTCGGCGCCCTCGAAGTCTGGCATTTTTGCTTTTGTCTGGTACCCGTGGCAGAACGCTACCTTGTCATATCTCTCAACTCGAGACTCCCCGTCTATGACAAGGTCTAACTGCCACTTGCTGTCTTCTTGATTTCTAGACACCTTCTTTACCAGGGAGTTTAAAATAATGTCCTTGTGCATGTCGAACCGACTAGCATATGATTCAATATATTCCTGAAATTCTGCTTGAGACAAGTAATGTGGATACTCTAGATTTGTAAGAAAGGTACGTGCTCAGGTAAAAGATTAATATTACGTACTGTCTGGAATTGGAAAATCCGACATGCCACAGGTATACTTGCTAATATTTGCCGAGGTGCCTAGGTCTCCTTAGCCAGAGCTCAACATATCGTAAATAGCAGGATTCTCACTAGGGAGCGCGGTTGTCATGGACTTATCATCTGTGTATGCCCATAGGCCACCAACTTGACTTCTTCGCTCATAGCATGTCACCTTAAACCCATCTTCACGAAGAGTCTTTAGCATAGACAGCCCGCTAGAACCTGTTGGCGTCAGCATCAACAGCTCCACTACAGCAACGGGGATGCACTCACCAGCGCCAATAACTGCGACAGTCTGCTGCTGCATTTTAACTTTAAAACGGGTCTGTTTAAGAGTCGCGAATTTTGAGGTTGTTTTGCGAAGCCGAATCATCACCTCTTTCTGATGGGAAAGCACATGCTTTAAGGGCGCCCTTCGGGTCGGGTCGATTGGGCTCGCTGGTCTTACATTGATATCGCATGGACCACTTGAGATTACGTGTTGCTGCGGCACATTACCTCGCCTCTAAGTAGATGACCACTTCAATTGGTGCACTGGCAATACTAAGCTTACTATCGGTGAAGACAATTTCCGAATGGGGTAAGGGTGTAGCTATACTTAGTGGCTGTACGGCGCATAAGGCGAAAATAAGTATCAATAGAAAAACTTAAAATTTAAAAGTAGCAAATCTGGAATTAAGAGTGGCAAGCTTGGCGAGTTTACGTCTATCTACCTAAAGTTGATGTTTCAAAGAGTTTACACAAACTAAGGTTACATATTTAGCACCTTCTTCCTATTAGTATATAATTTAAGGGGAAACCCCTGATCACCGTTTGCCGACCTAGAACTACTGATTTTTATTGTTATAAGTACATTTTTTTCAGGAACTGAAGTCTCTAACTTCTAATTTAATATTTTTCTTTATTAGATTATATTCGGCTGCTACCAATTTCTGTGACATTGCCAACTGAATCCAATCGATATTCCAAGGAAGTAATTCTACAACTGCTCATAATTCTAACCCTCCAAGGACTATTACGAAGGCTTCAGATCTGCTTGCAAATCATCTGTACGAAAGTAATGGAGGTTTCATTTTTCACATCTACACCGAGGAAGAAGTGGAGGGTGACGGCTATAATAGCCCAAATTGAGGTATCTTTCTAGCGCATGGCTGTAAATATGATAGCAGCGGTGTAATACTGCACTGTTTTCCGCTACTTTATCCTTCTAATGTTAGCCGAAGTTGCAACTATACCATCATTATAGCTGGCTCGTTGCCATAATCCCTCCAAATCGGCCTCGAAATGGCCGCACCCTGAAAACTTGAACAGTCGTAACCGAGCTGCAGACTATACGCGTAATAGCAGAATTGTTATCACGCACAAAGTTTCTCGTAATAATGTCGTTCGCTTTGGCGAAATTGTATTATTAGAGAATTTGGCAGTGGGAGCTTAAATGCGAAGCAAGCGCCTACAAAAGATAACGTACCGCTAATAGTCTTAGACAACATAGTATGTAATCTATACTTATTTGGAGGATAAAGTGGGGGCTTCAGTCTCTCCCCCTGTTTTGGCCAACGCAAACGCAAACACCTTTTTCAATTCATCGATATTCTCACGTCCGACACTAATGCGAACCAAATGCATCGCTACCCCATACTCTGCGGCCTACCATCAAAGGATTAGCTCTTAGACCCTTGATCAAAAATGGCTAGCCATCACCCTCAAGAGAAACATGTTACTCACCCACTCCAACTCCTTAAAATGTGCAAAAAGTGTATACGGGCAAACCAGGGTGAAATCAGTGCCTAAGCTGGGCCCCTTCGCCGTATGTAAGTTATCTAGGAACTCAATTGCATCCGCGTCTTGCTTGAATATAAGGCTGATGAGGTATCCATATCCACCCTCTAGTCTCTTGCATCGATCGTAGAGAGCCTTAGTATTACTCAGGGCTGGGTAGTACACTTTCTCAACCGAAGGGTGAGACTCTAGTAGCTCAGCTATGACAAGAGCGTTTGAAGATGTTTGCTCGACTCGTCTCCGGAAGTCTCGGCCGTTAGATTCCATGACTCGGGCGTCGAGCGGGAAATATACGTCAACGAAGGAATCAGATAGAGAGCTATGCAGCTCATCATGGCGAGGCGAGAATGGAGATATCGTTATCCTATTTGTATTAACCAGTTAGCCAATTCTCAAGAAGCAAGATAGGGAAGAAAATAAATCAAGGGGGAAAAGGTTAAACGCACGTCCCACCCATAACATTACATCCTCCACTAAACAACTTTGTTAAACTTGTAACCACCAAATCCACGAAAGGCAGCACCTCCAAATTAATCGCCGTTCCCACTGTATCATCGCAAACAACCAAGAACCCATACTCCCTACTGAGCTCCCTAATCCTTGCCAAATCCGGACTCTTCAACAACGGGTTACTCGTGAACTCGCAGAAAACGGCTAGGATTTTCTTGCCTGCTCTCAGCCAGGACTCGAGTAAAGTCATGTCGGTAGCGTTACCGTAGCCCAACATATGGGCTGAGATGTGCGATGGGGAGAAGCAATCTATGATTTTGTAGGTGTCGACGTAATTGAAACCATATGCCACAACTGCCTATCTCACCTCGTAAGTCTACTAGACCAAACTCAATCAGTGCAAAGAGTTGCAATACCTCAGCATTACTGGCCTCCTTCAAATCTAGCAGCACTCTCCATACCTCATAAATAGCCTTCATCCCACTAGGAAACAGAAATACGTCTCTTTTACCCACTACCGCCGCCCCATCCCTCGAAAACGAATCGGCGACCATCTCTCTGATTATTTCCTTCTCTTTCGATTCGGCTGAATACAAAAGATTTGATGCGAACGGACCACCTGATTCGAAATCCGAGGAAGGACAGATGCGTAAGTTCCCGTTGTCCAACGCGGCAAGAAAATACTGTGCTTGGCGACTCGAAATGCCATCCCCAACGTGCTGCCAATAAGACCGGAGAGTCATGTAAAGCTTGGGGGGTGCAATAACGACATGGACACCCCAAGCTGCTGTTGCCCCCTCTGGTCCACTTCCAGCACCAGATACTGAAATAATTTCCATTTGGCTCGCCAGTCCACTCAGTTCTGGCAAAGAGGAATGAGCCTGGTACTTTGAAAAGAATTACAAGGGCAGAGAAAGAATGAGGAGAAAACTAACCTTTGTCCTCCTTAATCTTCTTACAAACCCACTCTCGACACCCCCTCGCAATCCTCAACAACGGGAAAACCAGTCCCTTCACATCCTTTCCTTGCAAGTCCTTCTCCATCGCGATGATCTTCTCGGCGAGCTCATCGACCAGCGCATGAATGAAAAACCTACCATGATCTCAATCGCCGCCCTTCCCCGACCAGAAACAAGACATACCTCGGGTACCCCGTCTGCATCTTCCCAGTCACCATTGGATCCTTCCTTGCCCACCCCCTATGTTACAACATCAGCTCCCTCCTCTGGCAACAGAAGCAGAGGGTTGAGTAATACAGAACAGAAATGAACCCACAAAGTATTTTCCCAGGTAGGTAAACATACACTCACCGCCTACGCACCGTATCATCAGCTCTTCCCATACCGCACTAATTGTAAAGCCAAACATACATGAACATCATTCGGAACGTATGCTCCAAGCACCATAGGAACCTCCATTGAGTAATGCTCCGGCCCTTCATTCATCTCGTGGTCTCCGTCGTCGATCTCAAGCCTAAGAAACTGTAGCTGCACCTTGCCCTTTTTTGCAACTTCCAATTGCAATTGGCAACCTTTCTTTTCTTCTGCACTCAACTTTGCTAAAACAAATGCAATTTTGAACAATTGTTCAGGGCAAACTAGACTTAGGATACTCTTACTTGCTAGCGAACGTGTATCTTCCATGCCTTACGTGGTGGCGCATCCAAGCGAAAACCCCCATATCTGCACTATAATGTCCCTCCTTCCCAATCCATCCCACCGCCATATTACCCACATTCGTGCCTGCAGCATCGCACAGCTAATGCAGATCCCCATTGCCGATATTCTCAAGACGGCTGGGGATTTTCGAGTTGGCGAGGGGGCGCACAAGCTATCGAACACCAAGGTTCTCGTTCTTGGCGACATGTCTGCTGAGATTATTCTCAATTAGCCTATCTCTGATGTGACAAACAATTTTTAGATACTAAGCGAAAGAATTAGAAAGACACCAACCTCTTCAACCTCATCTTGGAATAGCAAGAATATGACCAACCCATGACTCTTCATTCTTCCTTTCCCACCTCCTTCTCTAAAGTGGCACACATATCTATTTCCTCCCCGCCAAGTATCTGGCGAGCCATATGACAACTATTCCAAGACATTTTTCCGACCTCATTTTCGTGTCCTTGTATCACGTTGTGCAAGTGCCCCCTTCAAGAGTGTCTCCTCTCAATCTTTTAATTCCTTCCCACCCAACCACTATATCTATCCAATATCGTCCCTTGTATCAGTCCATCAACTAGCCAATACCCATTCATCTAATTCAAAGCAAATGTCATAATCCATTACTTTAAATCCCACCTGTTCAACCCAATCCAGCTTATTCTCTAAACCCAACTCACATACCTTTCTGTCTTCTCTACCTCCTCCTCACAAACCTCGATGGAAGACGACCATACAGTTCCTCCTTTCCCCCCTTCCCCTCACTCCTTGGCCGCGCTACCCACAACGCCTCCCACATCATCCTCCGCGACCATTCCTCGCCCACAGACCAACTCCAAATCACCTCCTCTCAACTCCTCCATAGTATTCTCGCCTTCAGGAACAAGATTCGACGTTACCTATCCCTAGAAATACTGCAGCACCTCCGCACCGGTTCCCACGATGTATTTATCTGCATCCTTGTCCCCGCCGGTTGGGAGTTTGTTGTCTCCGCCCTAGCAATCTTGGCATTGGGAGCGGCGCCTGTACCACTATGTGAGTGAAGTCCCGGGGCGCTTACCATGGGATCGTGCTGAATGGACGATGAAAAGCACTCAATCTCCTCCCCACTGAAGCCAAATACTTGATAGGCGTCTCAAAAGCCGTTGCGATGATCTATCGACCGGCTCTAGCTGGAAAGGTCATAAAAATGAAAGCACAGTTCTCGCACCCGTGTTGTAGCATCCTACGAAATTTCGCATTCATCGACACCCCCGCTCTAGTCACTGATATCCCCATTACCAAGAATCAATGTACCATTGACGAGGGGTTCCAACCCAGAGTTGAACGTGCCGGCTCTCTTTTATTCACTTCAGGGACAACTGGTCCGCCAAAGGGGGTCGTGCATACATATGCTGCAATAAATAGGTATTTAGAGCGCTCAAGCCGAAGAAATAGGAAAGATGAGATTTTTCTGAGCTGTAACCCAACCATCTGGGCCACAGGGTTCTTTACAGTGCTGACCACCGCTATGACAGGGACCTGTCTTGAGATTTGCTCGTCAGTCTACACACCTCGGTGGTTTTGGGAGCGAATCAGAAATGGCGATGTAACCATTGCCCCTCTGATCGCGCAACAGCATAATGGGCTTGCGAGCTACTTTGAGGAAGTTATCGATAAGCTGCCTTTCGCAGAGCGAGAAGAATACGTACGCGGTGTGACGAGCATCAGGACGATGAATAATGTTGGAGCACCCTTGACAACGCATGTCCAGCAATGGTGGACAAATTTGAGAGGTGGAAAACCATTGATGAATGTGTATAGTAGTACCGAGCTGTTGCTGGTTTGTGATACGCCCCAGAATCCACTTGAGCACAATGATAAGGTAAGAGATCAAAACACTAGAGAACAGGTGGAAAGTGATTGTGGGCCAGAATGCTGACCGGAAGGTAGTGCCCGGTTGGACCGGCCGTTTCCGGCGTGCAGATCAAGCTTGTGGATGGAGAAATGCTGGTCAAGACTCCATGGATGTTTTCAAGGTATGCAATGCACTTGCGTCTCAAACTCTTACTCATCCATCCAAAGGTATATCTCTGAAGATCCGAATACCCTTGAGGCGGCTCTCGACTCCGAGGGCTTTTTTTCAAGACAGGGGATCTAGCAGAGAAATGCGGTGACAGCTATGTCATCCACGGTCGAGCCTCTGTAGATTGTATGTAGCCCTCTCCTCCTTCCCTTAGGTCCCGATGTTCAGCCCTAATGCCAGCCTAATGACCTTGCAGCCATCCGGACCGTTTCCGGCTACAAACTCCAGGCATTGGAAGTTGAAGCAGCACTTCACGGACTTCCGTATGTTTCCACTGCATTGGTAGTAGGAGTCGAGGACCAAGCCCGCCACCAACGAGTCGCTGCCGTCATCGGTCTCAGACCCCACCCCTCATCCATCACTATCGACTTATCTCGACTCCACAAGGATCTCACGCGAACCGCTCTGCAGTGGTATAAGTTCCCGACGGTAGTGTATTGGTTGTCTCCGGTAAGCTCCCCCATCCCGATTCTTCCGAGCGCTGAATAGCGACCAAATTGCTGACGGTCTATGCTCGTTAGGGGCAAGAACTTCCCACCACAGAAACCGGAAAGATTTCCAAGGTCCTGGCGAAGAAACAATTCTTCGGTCCCGGATACGCGGAGCAAGCGCAGGTGGAGATTCGAGATCTGAGCTTGACGGAAAAGGAGCCGGGCCAAGGTTCGGATGATGGAGAACGACTCTGGCAATGGACCGGAATCGCTGACTAGATCAGATCGATCCCACACGTCCCAGAGGATAGCAAGGAGGGGGAAGGAAGACAAGGATAGTGATGGTCGAGATCAGAATGAGGCGAGAGCATATAATCGAAACTGCAGTATTATTATCGGTGATTTGCTAGGTGCTCTCGTGAGAAGGTTGAAGAATATCGTTGCCGGTCTCGGGCGGATGTGCAGCAGGATGTTGTAGTTGGGAAGTGCGCATGAAGGAGAAGGTCGGAAGGACGTTTGTGTTGTTTGTGCGAACCAAGAGCGTAGGGAGGAGTATACGGACGGGTACTCGAGTAGTTGCATTACACCTTGCGTACCGAGTAATTCACGCGAGGACGGGTCGGATGCTGGGTATATCTGAGAATGAGTCTGACAGATTCCCAATGTAACCCGGTCTCATCACCTGATACAGGCTCGAGTTTTCTTTGCCGCTTAAACCGCCAAGTTTATAGTAGAATACTTCATAACACGACAGTATGCTGTAAAGGATATATTGCATGCTACCAAAGTATATCCTCAATCCTCATCCGGCAGAGCGAGTATCAAGTCAAAGTCCAGCCAAATAGAAACGTGCAACTAACATCACATGACCGGAACCCGACATCAATTGCCGCTTCGGCAGTAAGCCAATGACGCCAGGCATCAAGGCATCCTCATGTTTACCATACTCAACCTCACCGCTTTCCCCTCCTCCCTCCCTCCACTCCCCTCCCCCTCTTACTTTATATCCTCTCTTCATCTATTCCAAATCACCATGATCCTCTCGTCGTTTCTTCTAAATCACCTCTTCCCCGCCTTCACCGCTATCTTGCCTTTATCTCTCAAAAAAATAGTATCCTAACCATTCTAAAACCCTCCCCCTCTTTCAGCTCATAACTGCTCCAGGACGCATATGAAATCAAAGCGATTTCGGCATATGGCATCATAAAGCTCAAGTGTGTTCCACAACCGTCACCTCATCTGTCCTTGTGCCACCAAGTCTGGTACATTTATCCTATCACATAACTCGCTCGCAATAATCACGCTCCCTCTATCATATGGTTACTCCCTTCCGCGTTACATCGCATTACCGTTCTGCTTTCCGCATATCCAATTCTGATATCCTGAAGTCAGGGATCTCGGATCGCCCGGACAAAATTCTCCTCGATGATCTTCCCGGCGTCAAATAAGGTTGCGGGGAATAATGGGGATTTGATTCTCCCGTGTACTTCCGTATGTCGTATCAAATCATGTTTGCAGAAACAAGGATGCACATTCACGGGATTAGTAAGGCTGAAAAAGTTTCATGTCGGCAGGTGAGTCAAGCATTCGTTAATGAGGCTGCGGCATATCTCCCAATAATGTCGTCAACCTCGTGCTTTTGCTTACGGTACATCCAAATTGTTGAATTCTACCTTTGAAGGACGCTTAGCTAGCTCTCGGAGGATCAGTCTTTTATTCTTCTCTAGTCCCTATCCTCCCTCTTCTCCCTTTCAAATGAGCTCTGCGGATGTAGCACGATGGTTTTACAAGGGATTTAGCAAGGGATTAACAAAGAGAAGCCGCTAGAATCTCAAAGTTGCTAGGGCCGGAAAGCCTTCGAGGATCTTTCAGGATTTAGCGAGCTATACAAGGACTAAATTCTGGCGAACGAACCCGCCATGGAGAAAGCATTTGGCCACTCGGATAAAGACTAAGACGCTGAAGTTCATTTAGGTGGAGAGAGTGTCCACATATCAAGCGCAGCGAAGCAAGGGATTTGAGGAAAATATTCCCATCATCATCCATCATCATCAAATCCTGATATCATAGCACCACATGTCAACAGATCCGCCCAATCCGATGGCTGTTTCTCCCTCCACTAGAGTAGCCTCTTGAACGTCTAGGACGCAAAATGCAGGGCTAAGAGCGACGATCCGACAATTCCTTTCCATCCTTGGGAATAACTAAATATCCCTGAGTAGCTTTGCCGAATCATCTCACGTTATGTTTCCCATGTCAACATCTGATAGTGACACTGCTCGACAACAGTTCATCGCTGTTCCAATGGCCAAGCACCAAGAATCTACTGGTATGGCTGCCCTATCCTCTCGAACCTTCTCCTGCAAGTCCCGCATAATCTCCACATTATAAAACGATTTCTCATCAGATTCCAGCCTCATGATCTGACGCATTCTTACACCCCTCTTCCCTAAATGCCGTCATTCCGGTTAAGTTCATTCATGCTCATACAAATATATACCATCTCTCGTCCTCCAATGCACACCACCAGTCTTCCAGATTCCAATTAGACAAGTCTCCCACATCATTAAGATCAAAACTATTCAGAACATCTGGGTCCACAAAAGCAGACACCGCCAAAATGCCGTCAATTCTATTACGCTCCAACGATGCTTTGAATATTAACCCACCCGTGGGAGTCCAGCATATTACGACACATGCCTCGGACTGGCACTGGGCCGTATTTGCTGTATACAGTCTCGCACTCCTCATTGTTGTAGGAACAACAGCCTTCGCTCGCCAGGGAGAGCGAATCTTCCATCATCTGTTCACCTTCTCCCTCTTCGTGGGAACAATTTCATATTTCGCATTGGCATCTGATTTAGGCGCAACTGTTGTTGATGTAACCGATCAAGTGTCGAAGCATCCTGGTGATAGACAGATCTTCTATGTGAGGTATATCAATTGGTATGTTTACCTTTTCCTTAAATGACATTTTTAATCCTCGCCTCCCATGGATTACTTAGATGTGGGGATGATCGCTACAAAGGCTAACACGATACAGGTTCCTAAGCTGGCCTTCATTGTTCCTGGCGGCGGGTCTTGTCACCGGTGTGTCGTGGACGACAATAATCTACAACATCACTATCTCCTGGGTCTTTGTCGTGAGCTTTCTACTTTCGGCTTTGACGCCTTCGACATACAAATGGGGCTTCTTCGTCTTTGGCGTATTCGCTTACTTCATCCTGACACATTCGCTTCGTATGTACCCCAGTCCACCTCAAACTTCTTCCCATCAAACTTCTAACATCCTTAGTCTACACCCCGCTTGCCACAACAAAGCGCCTCGAGAATCGTCCTGCACACTACCTAATCTCAGGATACATCAGCTTTCTCCTCTTCCTCTACCCCATCGCCTATGGTGTCTCTGATGGCGGTAACACGATCAGTCCTAGCGGTGGCTTCATTTTTTACGGCATCCTTGACTTTTTCCTGGTCCCCGTCCTAGAGCTGGCTATTCTTGTGATGACACGCAGCTGGGATTATAGAACATTGAATGTGTACTTTACCCAGTATGGTCGTGTTGCTACAGAGGGTGCCGAGAGGGAGAGGATTGAGAGGGAGAAGGCGGCAGAGAGTACCGGGGCCGTCTAAATACCCCAGTTAATTTAATTAGTATGGTGTAGGAGGGAGTGGCGATTGGTGGATGAGGATTGACGCCTCGAGAACGACTTGAGAAATGATGAGATATGATGAGATGAGTACATGGCGGGGTAGGAAAGTATATTTGAAAAGTGGTTGGTAGGGCGCAGGGGTAATGTGTAATATTAGGTAGCATAGCTTGGGTGGATGGCTGCTTGCTCCTTGTATATCGCTCGTTAGGTGTTTGTTTCTACTAGCTCAGATACCAATTTGATTTTTGTTTTGCGTTTACTATCATGACAATATTAACTGGAAATATCATCTGCAGTTACAGTGCCCATATCTATAGACCATAAAAAGCCTTGAAGGTCTTCGTCAATCATCCGCCCCTTCTTGCCATTGTGGCTAGAGCTGGCCTAAAATGGGCGTCTGCTATACATCCGCGGCTCAAGTACAAGTAGGGTCATTCTCAGTTTCCACAAAATGTGCATTGTGTGTTCTATTGCAATTTTATCAAGTGTTTATCTCTTGCTTTATTGGCTATCATTCTAATCGTACTCCAGTTGTTATAATTTGCAGTAAGAATTAAAAGCACGGTGTCATTAATTACCCCGCTATTTTGGCCCCCACTCTTCTTTTTCCAGCCGTCCATCCCCCACCTAAAACTAGCCCGTTATACTACGTGATTTGGAGATTCAAATTTATTAAAAGAATATATCTGTTTATATAAATGTCTAAGTATATAATATCATGTTGATAATGAAGGACGAGTTGCACCTTTTCTGCTTTTGATTTCTCACTACTAACCCTTGAAGACAAATTCGGGGAGATTTATATATCTCCGCTGGTCTAGACTGTTTTGTGCCTTCTTTCTACTATATGAAAGGCGTTTATATCCGGCGCTTCAATCCAACCTTATAGAATCCCTGTTTGAAAAAAGGGACAATATAAGCTCCCAACTCGTGCGACTGGCCTGGCACTAAAATTAACTCATAATTCCTTACTACTGTTGTGAGAATGAGGCGCATTTCCTTTAGTGCAAATCTAGAATTAAATCAGCACCAGCCTTGTCCTTTTCGTTCCTATACTCACTGTTGTCCGATACAATTTCTAGTACCTGCCGAGAAAGGCATAAAGGCTTTCCGATCAACTGCAGCTCCCTTATATTCGCCGAGCCATCGCTCAGGAATGAAGGCTTCTGGATCGGGCCATATCTTGGGATCTTTCTGCAGCTCAGAAACCCAAGGCGCAACCAGTATCTACAACTTGTAAGTGATACTCGTTTTTCCAAACTGACCTAGTAATATTACTTACACCTCCAGGTATTTCGTAGCCGCCGATTACGGTAGTATCTGTGGTTTGGCGCCCGATACCTTGATCGAATCAGTGCAAGTCTTTAGATAAAGATTCCCAGCTCACCAGCGGTAATAATTGGATGGACTCTCATACTTTCGTTGAGTACAGCATTCAAATACGGAAGCTCTTGTGTTTTCACGAATGTGATATCCTTTTCAGACGTAAATTTGGTGTCAATCTCGGCAGCTAGGTTCTTGAGCTTCTCTAGGTTATTAACAAGTAAAAGTATAGTGAATGTGAGTGTAAGGCTTGACGTATCGCTCCCCGCAATCCTGAAATTCAATTAATCAACTAGAAAGACAAAAGGTGTAGAGCGCCGTACATGAACATGATCATTTCGTCCCTTAAGTGTTTGTCTGTGAAAGAGATTGGGTCCTCGTCCTGGGCATCGATCAGCATCTGTAGCAGGTCCTTTTTGTTGGTGCCTTTCTCCATTTCGCTTCTTCGCTTGGCCACAATCTTATCAATCAACGGCTGGATTGTGACACTTGGGGCTGGAATGAACGGTAAATGTGTGATATTATATGGAAGAAGTGAAACAATCGTAGTTTTCATCAAATAATTGTTAAAGATATCCTTTTGTTTCGCATCATCGGACTCAACAAGTCCGAAGGTGCCGCCGAATGAGACTGCCGCCATGACGTCCTGGAGAACAGTCAGTAGCAGATTGACATGTTAGTGATGTCATGACTTACGGATGTCAGATTGCCAAACATTCTGTTCATATCTACCACGGCATAGCCATTTCCTTGAGAGCATTTCGAGTCAAGAACCTTGGTGAAGACGTTAAGACAATCCTGCATCAGAGGTTCCAAATTATTTATATAGCCAATTGAAAAGCCATGGGAGAAAAGTCGCCTCTAAAATCCCACATCAGTCCAGCTCATTTCATTTCGCGGTTCATAGACCTTTTGCTTGTGTTTCAACTTGTCAGTTTCTGAGAACAAACTTGCGATATGAGGATCTTCTCTGGCACTTTCATAACCCGAAGCTTTCCTTAGGTCCTCATCAACCAAAATCTTCTGGATGCTTGCTTTGTCTGCGAAAATGACATCCTTTGGGGCTAGACAGAAAATGTTAGCCTGGGGATGATTTGGTTTAAGAGCATCTTACCAACTCGAACAACATCACCATATTTCCTGAATAATCCAGGCCCAACATTTCCGTGATTTCCTCTCACAACCTGGAGTAGCCATGGAATTGGCGTAATCTTCCCAAGAAATGGCCCAGGAACCTTTGAGAGTGGGCCAGTGAATGCGCTAAGTAGAATCAAGCAGCACCTTCGAAGCACTTCAGCTAAGACAGTATAAAAAGCAAGAGTGATGTAGCTATACATCGGGATGAGGGATGATGAAGCGTACGAGAAAGAGAGAAAGCAAAGAATAGTTGACTTGACTTGCGCAGGATGTCGGTGAGAATAATTGGAGCTTCGGATAGGTCTTGGGCCGCTAAGCCACATACATAGTGCAGCCCCGGACGATTGGGATCTGATTCGTAGCATTCTTGGACCAACCACAATTGTCTGCACAATCTGGGGTAACAAGTAAGCATAACTGTCACCTACGTCGTTAAGGCGTAGGTCGTCACAATACTGGCACCAATTACTTTTCTTTATGAATGTTAGCGTTAGAGAAAACAAGACAAAATGATTTAAATAAACACAGGATAGAAATCAAAGCAAGCCAGGATGTACCAAAACGCACGCACAGGTTGATATACGCGATCCGCCCAGTTGCGGGCATGCTAGGTATGTCTCCCTCCAAACTATACCCACGAGGAACTTACGAAACGACTAATCTTACTTACAGAAGAATAATATAAAATCGCAAAAGCTGCTTTAGACGCAAATATATTTCAGGTAAGAAGCATGGCTTGGTCGGCGCAGTTTTCCAAGATATAGTACTTGTACAAATTGGTCAACTTCGCGGTACTAATATCCTGATTTTATGGTTTACGCTCAAGTCAACTGGACTCCTTTGGAAATTACTAGTGGTGTAGTACATCCCACAGCTATTGGCTATGTTACGAGTGCTGTCGAGGCTGTGCACACAGGGGTATTTGGTGCAACATGTTTACGCCTCGTCCCTGCTTCCCGCGTGATAGAACCTCACTTGAGGGGAAGCTCAACTTGAAAAGTCAAGTTGTCTCCTAAGTTAAAAGCTAAAAATTCCTTTACGGAGTAATTTCATTTGTGGGTCCGCCCACATTTCAAAAAATCTAAAGCATACTCTAGTTATCATGTCGCAACCAAGCTATGTGACGGGCCGCCATGGTGACTATCAGTATGCCCCATTCAAGCATCCGGCGAAACAGTTTCGGCTCTTGCAAATTCTTCAACCCGAACAGGCGGAATCTCCAAGACCGTTGGAAGGGCGATTGAGTACCTTCTTCCTGAATTCCCCGCCTGATTACAGTACTTTGTCATATACTTGGGGCCCTCCATACGACATCGATCATCCAGATCCCCACTCGATCAGTGCTGCCAGGGCTGGGCATAGGATGTGGCTCGGGACTGGGTATCTCGATATATTTGAAAATCTTTACTCTGGTTTGCGAGAACTTCGAAATCGATATCGGGACCATGATTTTGTGGATCGTCATGGACCATATCTTTGGATCGACGCCATCTGTATAGATCAAACCAATGTCGATGAGCGTAACCATCAAGTGAATCTCATGGACCAGATCTATTCGAACTGTTTTAAAGTCATGGTCTGGCTGGGCCCGGATATTCAAGGAGTAGCACCCACTGTATTGGAACTGATGCTGAAGCTCAAATCAGTGGATGCATACATTCAAGAGCTTGCTCGTGCCTACGGCGGCTCGGCACTCTCACTGCTATCCCAAAACCAAGCTCAATATCTATTAATGTTCGGGCTGCCAGAAATAACCGACCCAAAGTGGCGAATCCTGTCCGCATTTCTCACACGGCGCTGGTTCAAAAGACTCTGGGTTGTCCAGGAAGTTGCTATGGCACATGAGATTGAAGTCCTCTGTGGACGCAGCATCATAGAGTGGCCACTTATTGGACTTGTGGGTGACATTCTAGGCGCAGATAGTAACCGAGTCATGATGGACACTCCAGAGGGGACATCTGAAGCCTTCACAACACTTCGCAGCTCAATGTATGCACGACGTATCAACATCGTCCGAACATGGTGTGTCAGTGGCTTGCTCCCACCTACAGCACATATGGTCTATTATGAGCTCACAGGGACAGATGTGTATGACCCTAAACTTGCACCAGCACTTATCCTGGCGACTACCTGCATGTTCCAAACAACCGATCCCAAAGACAAGTTTTACGGGCTTCTGGGAATCATAAAGAGCTTGACGAGTTCGCCTGAAGCTTTCATGTCAGCAAATTACAATCTTCCCAAAATCGATGTGTACATAGAAGGCACTTGGAGACTTTTAGAGAACACAAATTGGCTTGGGCTTCTGTCGCTCATGCAAAATACAGCAGATTACAACCCCAAGTTTCCATCTTGGGTCCCTGATTATGAGCAGGATTTCAACTTAGGTTTGAGTCGCACATTGTTCAAGAAGCGAGAATCTTATGATTTGGTTTTCAACGCTGCGGGCAAATTTGTGTCAACGGCTACAAAGCCCGCTCCGGATTTGGCCAGGGTTGGGTCTTGCCTAAAAATAGTCGGCCAGAGGATTGGTGTAATAAACGCCAAAAGTGAAACGTTGATTGATATTCACACGTCCAAAAACGGATTTGAGGCTATTGCAAAGATGGTGCTTGGTCTCCCCCAAACGTATTCTCTGACAGGAGAGTCACAGATCGATGCCCTTTGGCGTACCATGGTTCAAGACAAACAATATGGACATAAACGTAAGTTGAAGCTTCTTCAGTTCGATGTCTCATTTCCACCTATCGTTTTATGATAGTATTATTTACTGCACCTATGAAAAGATTCCTATCCTCTTGATTTCAAAAACGGCATGAAAATGAAGCTGATGATATTTTGGACAGCTCAAGAAATGCGTCAGTCATTCTTGGCATACTTACTCGCCAATACATTGGCCCATGCTCTCAGAGCACAAAATTCTGGCACAAAATTTGAGGACTATCTCAACACTATACCAAGAATTCTGAGCTTTACCAGTAGCTATGCTAGCAAAGATGACTTCATCGCTGCTTTGAAGGCGGGTTTGGAAAGCTCAGAAGTTAGAGAGGAAAATGTCACTTTAGGGGGCCTATATGCTAAGTTAGTTCAACGCTGGGCAGAGTTCCGTGGGGTATTCAGTACAGACGAAGGACACCTTGGGGTTGGCCACCACACAGCCGAGGTAGGTGATGAGATATGGATATGCCCTAGGGCTTGGGTACCATTTGTACTCCGCAAAGTGCAAGGTAGCGAGAATGGTGGGTATAGATTTTTGGGTGAAAGCTATGTACACGGTATTATGTATGGCGAGCTGTTCAAAGACAAAAAGCCAGAGTGGACAGAGATTTTGCTGGAGTAGCTTCTTTATACTCAGTAAGTTTCGATTTGTCATGAAATGCTGTTATAGGTTACTGACAATTCTAGATTCCGTTTTAGTTTAGTGGGAAAATTTAAGGACTAGGAATTGACAGAATTCCCCCGGTTCAAGGCACTGACTAGAATGAATGAGTTGTTATCGAGCAGAAACCCGTCAGTAGCTTGTGGTCTCATTTTAAACATTGTAAAACTTACTGCAATGAAAATGATTGTATCAACCCAGCTTCGGATGTCGTAAAAGGCGTTGGAGAACTGCAGAAAGCTTTAGTGGGAGGCGCAAAGCTACACAATTGTATCTGAGAGAGCTTAGGACACTCAGGGTGTTTCGCCTTAATTAATTTATTAATCACTAACATATCAGTTATTCAAAATAGGTGAATAGGACAAAGTGCGAATTTTATTTACCTCTTTGAATTGCACTCATTTTACCAAGAGTTGAAAGCAATGTTAAGGTTATTAATGAAATTAACATCTCGCACCAAAAGCACAACTTACACATAGAAGCGAAGCACAGCGACACCTTGCCGCCTGCTCTTTTTTCTTGAAAAAGATAGGCTTCACAATCCCACCAGCTTTCCCATCACGTCATGTTGAATCGTCGTGTTCAATTCTAATGCATAAATTAATATTCAACCTACTAGCCTTCCTGAAATTTATATGAAGTTGAATGCTCACTTAATATTCACTGACGATTCCGCCTCATCTTTTAGATAAAAATATGAATATGTACTTCCAAAGCCTACTTCTAGTAAATGAATCTGCACTGAATGGCGAATATATCTATTCTAGAGTTATCATTCATCACACTGCCTCCGTTTAACTGAAATACTACAGCCATACCTGATGCTAAACAACAAGCAGAGTTTGCCCTTGATAAATTTAGCATTATGAATCCACTGTATCTTAACGGCTTTATCCTAGTATGCAAACCTTAATTCATTTTACTGCGAGCTCCACAGTGATTAATGATATTATAGATAAAGAATTATCTATGGCTTAGTCAAGCACAATCAGACAATGCACACAGATAATCTGTACTCTCAAACTGATCTGTTACATCTCATCTCAAGAGGGAGGGGAAGAGAGGCTACAAGTTCTAGCAACCAGCGATTGGAGGGTGACTGAGGACCTAGCAGTTGCGCTCGCGCTTGTTCAGATTTACTGACGAAAAGATAGCTGCTATAGATGCAGCAACGCTATGCAAAAGAAAGCCGAGTGGAAGGGAAGTGCTCCACTGGCGAGTTGGAGGAGATTAGAAAACGAAACATAGTGAAGGGGGTCAAAGACTTCTGTCGAACAAGGGAGTAGGTAAGTCCATCTATGAACCGAAGTTGTAAATGTACATTTTATATAAGTTCCTGCAAGCTATGCTATACTTTACTATACCATGCCATGCATTCTCATCCACCTCTTCATATCATACATAACTTCCCGCCCCCACAACCCTCCCCCCCTATACACCCTCTCCACTATTTTCTACCTATCCCCCAGCATATTTTTCACGAAACTCCAATACCGAGCTGCCACAACCCTCTCAATCTCCTCCCTCGTCAACCATCTGAAATCTTCTAATCCGTACTTGTTATGTGTCAGATCCGCCTGCCCCGCCATAATTCTGCCCTTCATAAAGAACGTCTTCTCGCCCACCTCCTCCAGCTTCCCACTCTTCCCGTCCTCATACCGTGGGAACTTAGTGTGATATCCAACGGGCACGTGTCCCACGATCCAAGTGTTCATATTCGAGCCTGCTGTTTGCACCAAGATACGTTCTGCTGCCTATTTCCCGCCCAAACCATCAGCCTTGAATACTTTTTCCTCTGCTGTCTCCACTCCCGGAAAAGGATAGCATAACATCGGGATGGAAAATCAGACAAACATACCTGATGTAAATTCTCCCTCCCTTCAAGCGTCCCTGCGGGGAAACCCCATCCACCTTCCTTCCTCTTTACGACCAAATACAGAGTCCTTTCTAATCTCCTATCCAACCTGTGATACTCCTTCCCCCAGTCCGCTTTTGTGAACCGACTTAGGACCCTCACTTGCCCCTCCGCCTCATCCCTTTCCCTCTGCTCCTCGCTCCCCTCCTCTAGCTCTAAACTTTTCCCATCCTTCCCCTCTACCGCTCTCACTCGACTATCCCGCACGAGGCTCTCAATCATGTACTTCGTACCCTCTATTCCCTTCTCTCCCTCTAGTATCTCGTCATTCCACGCCTCCTCCCCGTAAGCCCGGTAGCCGCCCAACTCGCGCGCCGGCGTCCCATTGCGCTCCCGCGCCTTGATCTTCCAGTCAGTGTCGGCCGGCGTGTCCTTCTTGAAATAGAAGTAGCGTGGGAACGGCATGGCCAGCCTCTCGTTCAGCCTCTTCTGGTAGAAGAAGAAGGCCTTCTCAAAACTACTTAAGGGCGCAGTGAGTAACGGGGGGCGTGAGAGCAGAAGCCCGGCCTTGGGGATGTATTCTCGGATGGGGCTCGTGGTGACAGGAGGGACGAGTGCGGTTGGAGGTATGGAAGCATCATTTGTTTTAATCGACGTCGTTTCGACCGCATAGCCGCGGATCGAACTCCAAGGGAGGTGCGAGAGACATTCTCCGCAGATGATTGTGGTCTGGCGTCTTGAAGCTGACCCTGTTTGCAATTGTATTGTCAGTACTGTCTGGCCTACGGTTGTTTCCCAATGGAATGGGATTGACGATTCAAAATGGAAGATACTCACGCAATAACGAAGCAGCAGCCCGACTCCCTCTATTGCTTGCTGTCATCTTGTTTTCGTGCCCGTGCAATCCAATCCAATCGCTCTTCCTATCAATAGCCTCACCAAGAGCTTCACCTCAAAATTTCCCCAATCCATCCCGCCGACACAGCCTAAGCCCAATAAAAGCTAGTCTCATCACGTGGCCAGATGCTTACTCTAACCTAATCGAGCCTAGTTCCTTTCCCCGCCCAACACCACAAAACTCTTTTCTCTCGCTCCAAAACTTCTTTTTCTTTTTCTTTTTCCATCCAAAAGACACCATTCCTTATCATCAGTACCCGCTCCCTCCCAGGACGTCCTGACCATTTACGGTGCCTAGAAGAAACTATATATCACAGGCTTTTTTCGCTAGCGGTACCCTCAAAAAATCTTCACGGGAACGGTTAGATAGCGACTGTTGACATCTTTTTCCTATTTTGCTCCGCTGTGTTTTGTGCGGTTGCTTTTATTTAAATAAGTAAAAACATATATGTGCATGTGGGCGCGAGAGGTGTGGCTAAGTGTGCAGAAGATTGTGCGATTAGTTGAGCATTCGCAAAGGATAGCATGCCGTTAGTAGTGGGAGCGGTGTTCATATCTTTTATGCTGTGAGACGCTGGCTTAACTTGTGCTGTTGTTACCTCTTTGTGTGCCAGATGTGTTCCCCTACCTTTTCTCGTCCTAGAGGGCCTTGTAGAAGTTCGCATTTCATTGGCCACCAAGTTTGGTTCTTCTGATCAACTCATCTAAGCGGCGTAAAGCCCCTCCCTACCTCAAGATCCTACTCTAGCACAGTTGTGAGAGAATCTACCACTCACGAAGATCAGTTCACCACACATCAAGTCAATTTTAGCCACGTTTCCGAACATATGATTCATATGCTCTGTAATTATTTTTTAATCCCTCCTCAAACACCCTGTCTGCAACTTTCACACTGTTGTGCAGGCCCCCCGCTCCATTCGTTGCAATATCTCCGCCTCAGCGTCTCCTCTAATGGATACCCCAAAAATGAATTCCTTATGGATGTCTACCTAATCATGATCGACATCCCTACATCCTCGTCTCCGCCAAAACACCGTGCTAAAATCAAATATATGTCATGCTAGTTCCTATACAGTCCCAGGTATCTCCCAATGCGCCAGGAAATTTCTCCGAGGAATGACTTGCCCGAAAACCATATACGCCGAGATTGTATTCGTAAGTGCGTTATTACATACCCCTTGCGCCTCAAATCATACGACCAACGACTTCACAGCTGTCGCGACCTCTGCAGTAGCTGTTGTGGTGATCTTCTCCCACGTCGTTGTCTGTTCCCCGAGATCTGCAAATATCTCGTATAACTTCCGCGAAACATCTCGATTGATATTTGTATACTGGTCCTTCGTAATCTGCTGTTTTTGCCAGTGCGGCGCAAGTGCCTTGGTCACAATCTTGTTAACATTCTCCTTCGCTTCGAAGGGCATGTCGGACGTCGGAGAGAGGCTTGGTCCCTGCCTTCTCGGTCGAGGCTGTCGAATTTCGAGATGAGATATAATCGGCCTGCTGCACTTTGGGGTGTGGGTTTCCTGGTCAAGCTCACTTTCACTCTCGGGCAGCGATCGATTAGAACTTGGTGAGTAGTCAGCCGGCGGGAATATTGGCTCTACCCTCGATGTTAAAGAATATGGTGATCCAGGACGTTTTGAAAGATGCGGAGGCGGCGTCATAGACGACGCGCGTGGCGTATGGTAAGACGTCGATGAAGCTGGCGAGGCTGCGGGAGAGGAGAATTCCAACGGAGGACTATTGACGCGGTAGGGATTGGACATGCTGGCCGAAACGGCAGATTTGGTGGTATCGTCATCTGAGGTCGGGCCCTCCCCCAATTCTCTAAGTAGGGAGGTTAAGAAAGATGGCTCGGCGTTAGAGTCGCCCAACGCTCGAGACGTGGGAGACATAGGAGTTTGATTGCCATTGGGTCGTTGGGTTGGAGTTGCGGACGAAGGGGGAGGAATAGAGCCTTCTGGTCGATCTAAAACTCTCCGCGTTCTTGGGCGCTTCAATTTCCGTTCTGGTTCTGCTGGTTCTTGTGGCGAGCCAGGCGAAGCAGTCGTGGACCGCGACTTTCGTTTTCGACTTCTAGGAGTAGAAGTGTCCATCCTTTGAGCCCTTTCAAGAGCCCGCCAAGCACTAGTCTCGATGGCTGTCTCAGCAGGTGTTCGAGGTTGTGGGGGGGCTATGACTTGGGCCGGAGCGGGAATTCGAAATATGTTTCTTTGAGCGCCTTGTCGTTCGGCAATCTCCAATCGCCGTTCCCACTGCTCGAGATGAGCACGTCTTCTCTGCTCGTCAAGACGTTGTTGGTGTGATCTGAAGCTGCTCATGGATTGTTCGTCGTCAGAGAAGTCGAGATCTAATCCTACCACCTCTTGGACCCGAGTGCTGAACAGATTCCAAGTACTGTTCCACGGATCGTTCCTCTCATGCTCGCGAGCAAGTCTAGCGGATGCCGATGTCCTTGGGGCAAGTCTTCTCGACAAAGTCTGGCTTCGTTCTGCTTCTAACCCGGCCCTGGCATAAGCTCCATTCTCGGCACATTCCATACAAAACCATAGTCCGTCAGGAACCCGACTAAGGCCAATGCAATGAGTATGGTATGGGGCGTCGCACTGGTCGCAAAGGAGAAGAACCTCCTCTTGATCAGACCGGTCGCAGATTGGGCATGGCCGGACTTCCTCGTCCTCGTCCTCAAATAGAAAAGGCCTTGGGTCGAATTCGGCCACTTGTTTCTTATCTTCGACCTCGTATTCTGAAATCACGGTGCCTGCGAAGACAATTAGCAAAAGTTCAATGCCATTCTGCGTGAAGACTAAAGGCCCCGGAGTCCGACTTTCGCTCCCGGCGGCCTCGGCCGTGACAAATTGGTTCGAGGCACTCAGACCAATCGTTCGACCGAGAAACGCTCGAAGAATAGGTCGGAAGAGATGCGAAGAGATGCGATCATAAGAAGCCGAAAAAAGAAGAATGAGGGAAAACTTACCGCCAACCTTATCGAGAACCTGCACCAGGTTGAATTGTCCCCGACAAATGGGACAACTATTTGCCTTTTGCGACCATTCTCGCAAACAAGTATCATGAAGAACATGCCCGCAAGGTTTGATCAACGCAATCTGCAAATCGTGATCGTTGTTGCGGGGGTGCGTGGATAAAAGTTCTGTGGCCGGTGCCACCACTCCTCCCGCATCTCGAGGATCACCGTGAATCGCGCTATCTGGGACAGCATCCAGATCCTCCAAACAGACAATACACTGGTCAGCCATGTTGACGAGTAAATTTGTGGAATAGTTCATAAATGGGAAAAGAGGAAGTCATGAAAATGGTTGAAGATCGAGTGGATGTATTATAATACAATCGTGGGGGTGGTTGTAATGGTGGAGCCGTGAAGATTCGTGGTGATGGAGGTTCGACAGTGAAGGCGATTTGTATGTGTATGGGAAGGATGGAGGGTCCGTTGCAGCGCAGAGAGACTTGGTAGGTCGCTTGGCTAGCGTGGGATGGCGACCGAGCCAATCAGGGTCGCCGAAACGAAGTGATAAATGTGGGTGCTCCCCGTGCTCCCCTTTGCCCCGCCAGGAAGGGAAGAAAGCGGTCAATGGGGTTGAGGTGGATGGGTCGCTGAGAGGAAATCGAGGTTTTG
Organism: Ascocoryne sarcoides NRRL 50072; assembly: GCA_000328965.1. NCBI lineage: Eukaryota > Fungi > Ascomycota > Leotiomycetes > Helotiales > Gelatinodiscaceae > Ascocoryne > Ascocoryne sarcoides. Next base: position 35,166 of record KB205943.1, read on the forward strand.
TTTGAAAGGTTGCGGAGTCACAACCCGTCGGGACGTGGACTGGTATATTGCTGGCAATAGCGGCTCGAATTGAGGCTATTGTGGGGGCTTTACGACAACGTGTCGTCACGATATGACTGTAACTGGGAGCTTTGATGTGGTTTGTGTCGAAGGCTCCCCGAGGGCCCTACTCGTAAGTAAAGCCTAAAGGAAGAGAGGAGGCAGCTGATGCGCACAGGGCGGATGACGAACAAAACAAGCAATGTGCCTGATTCGCTGTGATCTGCTCACGATTCAGCTGCATACGAAGGGAATCCACCCTTTCGAGCGTCAGTAGTAATGAATAGAACGCATTGGAGATCGGCAGGAATACGGAAATCCCAGCATTTTATCGACAGACGTTTCATGTATCATGTGACCGCTCTTCACTCCTGCTTCCCAAATCCTTGGGGTTGTCGTGACTCGGACACTTACGGACTCAAGGTCCACGTCTTGCGGATGTGCGGTTCAAGATTAGCAGATGGTTTGTGGCAGTGGGTGAGTCACAAACAGTAGAGAAGTGGTTTTGAGCAACGAGTCTAACCCTAGTGAAGTATTTATGCAGATAAGGCACCAGGAAGGCAGCAAGCGCGCCCTGTTTCTGCGCAAGAGAAATCCGATGTAAAACATATAGATTCGTATATTCGGTGTGCGAATCGTGATTGTGTGTATTGTTTGGCAGGTTCGATGTCTGAGTCTCTTCGAAGATGCGTTTTGTCGCCACGAATATCGAAATAGGAATCATGCCCATAAGGTCGATGACCCAACTCCGACCATCCAAGGGCGATTGCTGAGCACAAGCCGAAGGTTCCAAAGGTCCACTTGCATGATCATGGAGCCTGCTGCTGCCTATATTATTCACCATTCATTCCTTACCTTCGTATAACTCGTAGACCAATCACGTTCTCATATTTCACAAAGACATCCTCGATCGAATCGTAAAATAGGAACGAGGGATAGGCGGATTTTTGATATTGCTTTATTCAGTTCTCATCGAAAGCGACGTCGAGGGAAGCTTGTAACCCAGGTGAGATACCGATCCCCCCATTGCACCAAGCAAATGCACCATAACCCATCCATCCAAATCAACCTTCTAAACTTCGGCAATATCCCTCAACCGTCTCAGTGTTGATCGCATGGCGGCTGCAGCGGGTGTTCTACAGATCATTGTCAGCGAGTGCGTCCTGACACAACCCAAAATCTATTCCCTTCTCCATCCCCATCCAACAAAAGAACCTCGACTGAATTAATAAATATACGTACGACACTGTGTATGCTCCTCCAGCGACGGTCTTGTTGCACGACTTGCAGTTCCAGATCCCGACGGAATGCCTCTTCACGGTGGTCTTTCCACAGAACGTGCAGACGTATCTGGCATGTTGAGTGATTTCCATCTTCTTGACTTGTTTTCGGAGGGAGGCACCGTATCTAAAAATTGTTGAAAGCGGTCGTCAGCCCATTGATCTCTTCTATCCTCAATATCTGCCACGCGCACATCCTCCGAATTGATAGATTCTCCTCATGCGAATATTCCCGAATCGCCATTCTGCGCCAGGCGGTACTGCGACAAGGAAACCAGAATCATTGATCACATACCTAGTACCATATTTTCCCGTTACTCCGACCTTCTTGGTTCTCTTCGTCATCTTGGTGGTTGTTGTGATGAACCGGTTTTGGAGATGGTGTTCGTATTGATGAGGTTGATTTCGAGATAATTTTTGTGGTTGAAGCTTAGCGAGCCAAGTGCCCTAGCTTGAATGCCTGAGGTCATGAATCACATGACATTGATCGAGCCACGCTAGACCGCAAAGGGTTCTCAAAGTCCGGGTCACTTCCAGTCTAAGGGTGTTTGGTAAAGGTGAATATCAGTGGGGTGAGGTTGAAGTAAACCGAGGCTTGCGAGTGCCTTGCTCTGGGAACGTGAGATATATTGCCACATATCATTCAATTCTCCTTGGTTCTTCTTCTCTCTTCCCTCTTTACTCTTCTTTGGACTCTTCTTTGCAACCTCTAAAGCAGAAGCGACCCATTTGCCACTATAATGTCAGCAAACCGCCTGTACGATATCGTTGTCTTTGGTGCTACGGGTTATACAGGAAAACTTACCGCAGAATACATCACTACAAGCTTGCCGACGGATCTCCGATGGGCGCTTGCAGGGCGTTCGGTGGCTAAGCTTGAAGCCGTGGCAGAAGAAGTGAAAGGCTTCAATCCAGACAGAATACAACCAAGTGAGTCTGTTCGGTGATGCAACAACGGCCCCTTGTTAAGCATAAGCACTTTGTTCCCCCTTCTACTCGTCGTCACGTGGACATATATTTTTGACACAGGCACAAGGTCGATATTCTAACAATTCAAAGGCATCGAAGTTTGCAACCTCGATGATGCGGAGTTAGATGCTCTAGCAAAGAAAACTAAACTGATCATCAATACCGTCGGTCCATATTGTCTTTACGGAGAACATACTTTCAAGGCCTGTGCTGAGAATGGTACTCACTATCTCGATGTCACGGGAGAAGTCCCCTACGTTGCGGATATGATCAAGAAATATGAGAAAAAGGCCCAGGCCACTGGAGCTATCATGATCCCTCAAATAGGACTTGAATCCGCTCCGGCTGATCTCATCACTTGGGCTCTGGTCAATATGATCAGGCAGAGATTTTCAGCACCGACGAAGGAAGTTGTGATCTCGATGCAATTGAGGTAAATCTTAAATTTTAAGGCCATATTGAGGTCTCTAATATTCGAGCAGCGCAACACCATCTGGAGGGACCTTGAACACAATTTTCGCCCTCATGGATGTCTACAACTTGAAGCAGATGCAGGAAGCCAACGCCCCATATGCCCTCTCCCCTGTTCCTGCTCCAAAGGTTCAATCTTCCAATTCCTGGGTTAGCAAACTCTTCGGTGTCCGTGTCTTGCCCGACCTTGGCATTCTCACCAGCTCTTTTGGGGGCATGGCGGACCTCCCCACCATCCACCGCAGTTGGGGCTTACTTGGAGGTCCCGATAACTACGGTCCGAATTTCCAAGTCCACGAGTTCGCGAAGGCAGGAAATTATTTCTCAGCTATACTGCTCCATCTTGGGCTTATGCTCGGTGGTGCACTTCTCGCTGTCCCGCTCATCAGGACCGTGGCGAGGAAATTCGTGTATGCTCCTGGAGATGGACCAACCAAGGAAGAAATGAAGAAAGAAAGTGTTGAGTATCACGCCATTGGCTTCCCGGATACTCGCGAGCCAACAAAAGCGAGAGCTTATTGTAAGGCTTATTATAAAGGAGGAATATATCGCTGTAAACATTTCCCCACCCAATTTTGAGTCGAGTAGCGGCTAATGTTGGTAGTGACCGGAATTTTACTAGCTGAGGCTGCTAGCACTATCCTTCGCGATGACCACAAACTTTCGGGCGGCGTCTACACACCTGCTTGCTTAGGAGAAAACTTTATTTCTCGCCTTGAACCGCACGGGCTCAAGTTTGAGAAAAGGTTCTATGAGGAATGAAGGCAGAGCCGTGGATTGAAGCAAGAATACGTTTTAGTCCAAGTGATAATTTTGTTGATTCCTGTAGCTTGTTGAGCATGCAACATTATGATACATAGTCGTTGTTAGCAACTCGTCTGTATGAATAAAATCATTTCAAAAAGGGGTTCAAGCAGGGCTGATGCAGCGATTTCAAAGCCTAGATTTCATTTGCCTCATTGGTTATGAGTAACTATAATATATCAATTCCCTGTCTTCTGTTCCCTGTTCTCTCTTGGGTAAGCGATGCAATAAGTCTAACATTCATGATATATTGACACTGCAAATATTTTATCCACACGATTCTTTCTGATGCCCAAGTACCAATTTAGACTAAAGTAGAAGGTGTCATCTACAGAGGAACCCGTTAGATACTTACAGAAATATAGCGAATTCTAATAAGTGATTCACTTTCATAAACCTCTAGACATCAGACTCCACAGAAATATAAAATCTAGTCCCTTCCTCCTATTAAGTCATTACATTCTTCGACGACCAAAAATTTCTTAATATAACTAAAAGCTATCAAGTGTCTGTCGTCGAAGCCAAATTGTATTCATCAGAGGCGTATACCTCTTCTATAGTCTAGTGGTCGAGCTCCAAATAATATTTAAAAGCTTAATAGAATTATAATTTCAGTTCTACCAAGTATAGTTTACCAAGGGGTAATTACTCACTATCGTGAGCATACTTTGTAATTGGAACCCCGGAATGTATTCACAGGCTTATCCCTTTCAAATGAAAATTGGGAAACTCCTTCGTCTTACCTCAATATCACGCGCTATATTATTTATAAATACCCGGTACTATCATTTACTATATAACTATAGACAAGATAAAAGGTAGCAGAACTTGAGATAGACTTGACGGATAGAGGCATCTTATTTCTTTTCTATCAGACAGAGATAGAAATAATTATAAATGTTCGTTGAACGAAAAGGAAATAATATTTAGTAAGGTTCACATTAAATTTATATCTGACTTAAAAGTTAACAAGTATTTTTTGTCATCTTGACGTCTTCTGTTGCATCGGACTTACTATTTGAGGATAACACTAAAAGGAAAAACATATCTGCACAATGAGTCTCTAGGTAAGTCGACTCGGTGACATCCAAGGTTTATTACTTGGAGAAATTGTTCGGAGTATACATGGAATAGATACGCGATTGTCCAGGTGTGAGAACACAGGACTCAACATTCGTACCTAGCGCTTCTATCTAATAGGTGGTAATTATAAAGGTGTAGAGAAGAGGGGTTGTGGCTGAAATGTTGTATGCTTAGGTGCATTCATTGCGTTAATGAATTACCGTGCAAGTCTAGAGGTGAAGTGATGAGGCATAAAAGTGAGAAGGAAAGGAGGAGGTGAATAAACCCCTCGCTTCTAAGTATGTATATGTATGCTGGTATGCCATATAAATACTAATGGGAAGTCTTTATATTTGAATTAACAATGACTTGTTGTCCTCGCCGATTACTGTAAATGATAGCTGCGGCTCAGTAGAAGGCTTGATACGATTGTTTAAACGAGCAAGAGATGGAGGATGTCAATCGAGCACAGGCACTCAGTTCTTCTTTATCTATTTTATTGTTGAATATTAAACTGTTGTCAACTTCTGAATAGCTGTTATTTCCCCTTGTTACCCTGAAAATAGAAAGTTACCTGCTCTCGTAAACCTTTTCAACTAAGCTGGCAAGCAATTCAGAACTCCAGCAAGCACTCACGGCATATAGATAGACGAATGGTGTTTTACATGAGCTCTCTCTGTGGTCGAAACGTAAACTCTATTCCTCTTTTTAATAGGTAAATGCTACATCTACCACGAACCCGAAAATATATAAAACCCCCCCACTGCCCCACACTTCAGCTCTTCAATGTCAAGAATAACCTCCTATTTCGGATCTACGGCCTTATGTTTCCTAAGCTTGCATTTGTATAACAGTCCATATTAAAGAACGGGAGTGGTGAGGTAGAGAGTATGGATATGCACAGAAAGTAGTCTTACAAGTAGGAAAAAGGAGGATTCGAGTAAGACTTGATGGTGAAGAGTTACATCTATTGTACGGTGTCCTATCGAATAGTATAACTCGGCCATTGCTCTCTTTCTCTCTCTCTCTCTCTCTTCTCTTGTTTTGACGATATTTCGTCGTCATGTATTTCTTCCTCCTAAATTATTCTGCCTTTCCCCACCGCCCTCTCCTTGGCTAGAAACCAGGGACCACCAAGCCCAATTGGCTTAACCCTTAATCCCACCTATCTAAACAATGTCGCTATGGACGCTGCTTTCGTCCCTTCAGAAGTCGTAATTCGCCATTTCGTTTCTCATAAATTTACTATCGAATTCGGCCCCTCCATCCTCGGCTTAGGGAAACCAATCCGCAATTTTATTCTCTGCGCTCTTGTGATTTATTCCGTGGGTAATATTGTGCGCGGGTCGCTGCAAGCTGTCCTCAATAGGTGCCGGGGAGGTACAGCACCGGAGCAGTGAAAGAAGTACACAGCCTGAAAGCGTGTTCTTTTCTACATTGTTTCTTCCTCCCAGAATTCTCATTTCATACATCATCATATGATTTGAAGCCTATCTCTTCTTCAATTCAGTGCTTGCCTTTGCAAAAAGATGTATTTCTCCAGTGCGCGTCTATCCTCTCTTGCATATACTCTCTTCTTTGCGTCCGCGCAAGCTTCCTACCTCCAGAATGAATTGAGCTTTGGCCATAATGACAGGTATGCCTTTCTCCCTGCCAATTCATGCTTAATCTAATAGAATATAGGATATCACCGAACCTGCGAGCTGTCCCCAACTTCCACATAACCGGTAACCCACGCCCCCCAGAGATTCTTAGCAACAGAATTGTTCTCACCCCGCCTGCGCCCGGGAACCAACGAGGTTCAATATGGTCCGAAAGTTCTTTGCAACACTCGGTCTGGACAGTTGACATTGATTTCCGCGCGACGGGTCCGGAACGTGGTGGGGGGAATATGCAGATTTGGTACGTGATGGACGGGCAGAATACAGTTGGCACAAGCAGCATATACACGGTTGGGAAGTTCGAAGGTCTGGCACTAGTAATTGATCAATATGCTGGCTCTGTACGTTCTCCCAAGCTTCAGTGCTTCAAAACCGCTATTAACAAAACTAGGGCGGATACATCAGAGGGTTCTTGAACGATGGCACTATCGACTACAAATCCCACCATTCCGTCGACAGCTTGGCTTTTAGTCACTGCCCATATTCCTACCGAAACCTTGGACGCCCCTCTCGCATTCAAATCGTCCAAACCGCCTCTTCCTTAAAAATCACCGTTGATTCCCGCACCTGTTTCGAGTCTGAAAAAATCAAGCTTCCTCTCGGATACAAATTCGGTGTCTCTGCCGCAAGTGCCGAAAATCCGGATTCATTCGAGCTATTCAAGTTTGTTACTACCACTGAGAACCATATGCCAGACATCATTGACCAAAGCCAACACCAATCCCAAAACGAGAATCAAAACCAAAACCAAGGTTCAGGAGCTCAAGCTGGTCAGCAACCACAAGGCGGAGAGGGAAACTCAAACCCAGAACCAGTCCAAGGCCAATCCCCCAACGAACCCCCGGTCCAAAATCACCCCAGCTCGCCTGCCTCGCCTGGCCTATACCAATCCTCTGATGCACAGTTCTCCGATCTGCAGAACCGGCTCCAAAATATGATGAAGCACTTCTCAACCCTAAGCCGAGACTTCAACGAGTACTCGAAGAAAGCACAGGGGAAACACGATGATTTGATGGCAGTAGTGAGGGGGCTAGAGAGAAGGATGTCAGACATGAGGAGCGTAAAAGAAAAGATTGAGGAGGTACAGAGGGATGTGAAGCAGACGAAGGCCGATTTGCATGGTAGCCTCGATAGGCATTTTGCTGGATTGAAGGGGGATGTTAGAGAGACGAAGACTAGTAAGTTTTCTGTTGCCTTTCAATCTTTAGTTGCCTATATCTCTTCTGCCTATAAAGTTTGATCGAGCCAAGAAGGAAGCAAACGCTAATTCAAAAATAGCAATATCTAGCATGTCTTTAGGTATCGGCAAGTTCGTGTTCATTGTGTTAGGGAGTCAGGCCGGCTTGGTTGGGGCATACTTTTATTACAAGAGGAGGAAGATGTACGGTCAGAAAAAGTATTTGTGATTTAGCGCGTCTTTCCTTTTTACTCTTTCGCTTTTCATAATTCCAGGGACGAGGACGGACTTGTACGTAGATACTTGTAGTAGAGGGAATTGGAAGTAGGTGCGGTTTCCAGGTGGGAGAGAAGGATAGAAGGCTACATGAGAGAGGAGAGCATGGGTTGAGAGAAGGAAGGGGTTTGTGAATATCCCTGTGGATAGGGGATCATAGGAATGTATGGAGTTAAGGGCTATCGATGGATAAATATAAGTCCTTGTACATATGGATGGCATTTTGAACTTTGGGTTGTTGGTTAGTGTGAGTTTTCATTTTCGGAAGAGCGTTGTGAGTGTCGAAGTCCTAGTTTACTGGTCCGAACTGGCTAGGGCACTCAGCTAGGCTTTTCTTTTGGCTTTCCTCTGGACAACAACCCCCAACGTCTTTCTTCAGTCCTGTTTAGGAAGACCAAATCATCGTTCTTTATAATTACGCCTCCCTTTACAACTTCCTTTTTGCCTTGCCGTTCGTTCCTTTGTTCTTTTCTACGTTTTGTACAGTACAATCTTGTCTTACCTGTTGCGAACCAATGTATCTACTTCGCCTTGTTTTACCAAGACCCTAGCTACGAAATGGTGGACAGCTGACCAATCACTGCTATCGAAAGCTGCTTTTTCTGATAGCAACCTGTTCAGTGCTACATAGAGGAAGTTCGGGTGTAGAGGGCATTAAGTTTTAGGATACCTCGGATACCTGATAGCAAAGGTCAAATAGAGGGGTTAAAGGTATAAAGAAAGCAGTGTTGAATGAGGTATTATAACTGGAGTCAATCAAATATTCAACGCGAAGAGTCACGAGTAGTTATGTTGTTGTCCTCGAAGTTAAAGCCTTCTCGCCTAAACTGGTTAACCTTAGCGCAGTGCAATGTGACGCCGCTAGTCGACGCGTTTTTTGGACCCAATTGCTACCAAACAGCCATCACACCGTTTTCAATCCCCACCAGGATAGTCAAATCAGCGTCTGCCATAACTACACTGAGTAAAAGCCATCGGAAGGTAGCCTGGAGCCTTACAAGATGCCAATTTTCAACAGGCGTGGCGCAGGCAGCCCTGCTTTGTTCCATAGCCCCTTTCCCAACGATATTGAGGACGCTTTCAAAGAGTAAACATACAGAGAATACCAAGTTTAGTCTGGGAACGGGACTGACCGCAGTAAATTCTACATTTTCCTCGTTTTATAAACGGCAGGGGATTTTCATCCACTTCGATTATTAGTCTTCAGAGTTTTACGCTCGTGAGCGTCTGATCACCGACCCAGCCTTATCTCGCTCGTTCTCTGATAAATCATCGAGTTCTGCGAGGCAATTACGACCTTTGAGCTGCATTAACCTCTGGTGTCGAAATGGATGGACTTTCCGTGGCTGCGGGTATTGCTGGACTAGTTCAATTAGCTGATACGATTTTCACCCGCACTTACAAATATGCCAAAAGTGTCAGGCATGCTTCTAAGGAGATCCACGAACTGGCAACAAACATCCGAAAGCTTTCTAAACTTCTTCACGGCTTGGATCTTCTTTTGCGTGGGCTTGAAAACGAGGCGGATGACTCGAGCCCACCAAATTTAACACAATTCCCATTACACTACGCTGGTTCTTGCCTAACTACGCTCACCAAGATCTAGAAAAACTTTGATAAGCATCAGCTAGGTGAGGGAGAACAACAACAAGCAAGGAAACTCTTACAAAGTCTCAAATGGCCTTTTTCTGTATCAGAGACCAAGGAATTACTCGCCGAAGTCGAAACGCATAAGGTTAACATAAGCGTGGCTCTTTCTCGAGATACTTTAGCCACAGTATTGAAAGCCTTGTCACGGCAAGAGGGTTTGCCCGCTGATCTCAAGGAAATGAAAAATAAGCAAAAGTAGAGATGGGCGATGGAGGATCATATTCGAATGAATCAGCAGCGCAGAAAGATTCTCAAGTTTTTCGGCAAAACCGATCCTAGTTCTAGCCACCAAATGAACTTGAAGCTGCGTCATCCGCCCACAGGTCTCTGATTAACTGAGGGGCTTTCCTTTCGAACGTAGCTCCACTCTCGAAATTCAAAACTTGGCGCCTCTTGCTAGATCTCTGTGGAAATGAGACACGAGGACTTGATATTCGCGATAATGAGGGCCTTATACCACTATTCGTGGCAGCTCGAGGTAACAACAGTTCAACATGCAAGCTCTTAATTTCTCACAGTTCTTATCTCCACGGGTCAAATTAACATCTTGCGTTTTCTTTAGAAAAAGGGCATTAAACTCACAGAAAAGACATCGGACGGCCGCACTGGCCTACATTTGATTTCAAGTATGACAACCCTGGAAACTGTGCGATTCTTGATTGATTCAGGGGTTGATGCTGGTTCTCAAGCACTAAACGGTGAGACCCCTGCACATAATCTCACGCTTGTGGCCAATGCCAGATCCGGAGACTTTCAATACACTTTTCGATATTCTCGTTACAAAGGAGTCTATAAACTCCACGACCACAGGAGGATATACACCCTTACATTATGTCCTTGATCCGCCAGCTCATCTCAGAAATAAACACTATGACCATACCCTTATATGGCATGCAAAACTCCTTATTGAAAAGGGGGCAGCTATTCATGCCCGAATGGCTGATGGGACTTCTTGTCTTAGTCACCTGGTCATAGAATGGATAAGGACTAAAAGTGAACTAGAGAGAGCAAAGAACAAGTCTAGTCACAAGGAAGTGGATAAAAGTTCGGAAAAACGGATGGGACGGCTACTGGCTTTTAACAAAGTTTTGATTAGCTCTACAACAGATTTAGGGATGCTCACTGAGCTCATTCCAGATAAAGATATCGAGGGTGTTCAAATGAGACCTATTAACTAGTTTATAGCCTATGGACACGAAGAGCTGGCCAATTTACTTGTCGAAAAAGGGATTGATGTCGATCTTCAAAATACTGGAACTGGAGGAGAGAGCTCTTGGTCGACAATCAATTCAGCTTGTTGGTACAAGTGCTCGTTAAAGTTATTTCGTAAGATTTCAAAAATGTCGACCCGTCTTCAAGAGCATGACAAGGAAGGCAGTTACTTGAGTCATATAACTTGCTCACGTGGATCATGTTCCTTGCCTTCAATTTTAGAGGAGCTTTGCAGTTCCGGGCTTGATCCAAACCTTCCCGCTGCTAATGCTAGTGCAATAACACCTATGATGCTTGCCGCAATTTGCGGAAAGCAAGAACATACTAAAATATTACTTGAACACGGTGCTAATATTCGAGCCAAAGATTTCAGAGGCTGGGAGGCAGCTCATTACGCCGCAGAATATGGCCAGACTGTTATCATGGAACAATTTCTCGATTTCGAAGTTGATTGGAATAATTGCTTAATTAACTCGAAAGAGAATATACTTCATTTAGCAACAAGGAACGGACATTACGGCCTTGTGCACTTGATCTTGACATGATCATTAATCACGGATCTGGACTGCCTGGATGAGTATGCAGATTCAGCTCTACACAATGCGGCCTTCCATGGCTCTGCAAGGATCATACGAGAACTTTTAGAGGTAGGTGCCGACATCAACGCATTGGGGAGAGATGGCTCTCCAGCTGTACATATTGCAGCACGCTCTGGAAGTCTTGATATTATACGACAGCTTCTGAATCGTAATTGCGTTCTAGGGCCAGATAATTTTGGAATGACGCGAGAGCTTACTGCATTGAAACATGGACACCAGGAGATTTTTGACGTTTTAAAAAGACAAGTGGAGTTGAAAGGTTTGGCACGATGATTCAAGAATTTGTCTAAACATTACTAACATGGCACACTGAAGAGGGTATATTTTCCCCAAGAATCTCGGGAAGGGCAACCCTTGAGGATCGGCAATTTGACTCCAATGTCAATGCGATTAATTCAAAGCTTTCTGAAAACCTTAAATTTGCTATTAAAAAGGGAGACTTAGACCTCTGTAAAGGCCTAATAGAGGCAGGGGCGAGCATCAACCGCCGCTGTGGATGTACACCTCTGCTATGTGCACTCAACTATAATCATGGCGATATTGCCCTTTACCTTGTCCATGAAGGTGCCTCCCGTAAAGGCAGGCTTTGCAGCGAGTACTTTGGTGGGGGTTCTGTGGTTCATTTGACATGTTTCAGAGAAGAATACACCCATATTTTAAAAGTGATATTGGTCAAAGATCCATCGATAGTATCATTGGCTTTCCAAACCCCAACGAGCCCACTGCATATGGCTGTGGCATGTAGTAATATTGGTGCTCTTGAGACTCTGTTGAAATATTGGAGGAAGCGGTATTTAGGTGACTCAGTGGACGATGTTGGCGTCAACACTGCCTCCATGGGATCTGTAGACTCGCTTCTACATCAAGCACATGACAACCTAAAGCAGCGGAAAGCCGATTTGCTATCGATCTATGATGCTCAACTCCGAACTTCGAACCTGAACTTTTATTGGACTCCAACTGAATCCAAACCCCTTGAGATCACTGACTTCTCTGCTGGAACGCCGCTACATCTGGCGGCCTACTTGGGGAGATTTGAGGCAGGGGAGCTTCTTTTAAACCTACGGTGTCGCTGTTGACTCGGCCGACAAAAATGGCAAAACTCCCTTAATTCTTGCCTGCACCTGTGGCAACATTGAAATTGCCAGCCTTCTCCTAAATAGGGGAGCAAATCTAAACAATCGAGATCATGTCGGTTGTACCCCAGCAATGAGAGCGGGCCAGAAAAGTCACATCGAGATTCTTGAGCTTCTTTTGGGCTTTCCTATAGACCTTACACTGACTAGCGGTTCTAACAAGAGCTTACTACATCATGCCGCGTCTGGAGGCCCGGAGGTGTTCTCATATCTCCTAACTAAAGACTGTGGTCCTTATGCAGAAGATCTTTGTGGATCCACCCCAGTCGGAACGGCGTTATCCAAAGTCATGAAGTTTCCTCAATTTCTGTCTCTAATATTTAACTTGGATCTGAATTTTAATAAATTGGAAGGCATTCTTTCAAACATGCCAGTATGCTGGACAGATGAGAGTAAGCCTACGATGAGATTTTTCCTCACGCGCGCACCTTTGAATGTTATCCATGATGAATTAGCGGATCCCACATCGAAGAATGGAACCCTTTTGAATGATTCCGTTTAAGATGGATCTACGTATATTGCTGAACTCCTTGTTCATGCTGAAGCAGATTTGGAGCATGATCGAGGACCTTATGGTACCCCATTGCTTAATGCATGTGCATTTGGGCGCCTACCCATGGTCAAATATTTGATACGAGCTGGTGCAAAGATCATAAGTATAAAAGAGGACAAGCCATCCGGTGCAATTGAACCTGCACGAAATTTCCCGAATATTATCAATGGCTCCTCGTGGAGCGGTATACCAACCAACCACGAATCGGCTTTCTTTTGGATAACGGAAATCAGGAATTGCGTGTTTGGTCTGGAGTAGAATGCGTTGAAGTGGAAATCGATCGACTATACACTCCAGTTTCATATGCCTCCTCCTTTGATCATGCAAAGGAGTTGGCAAAACTCCATCAAAGGTTGCAGGGAGAAGTCGTTAATGTATTTAATTATCGCCAAGCTGAGGGTTCCCTATCTGACAAAGCTGCCGACGAAAGCTCACAGAATGTGTCTCACATTCGTCAGCTTTTAGATTCTCCAAGCCTATCTCATACCGCATTCGATCTTGTGGCCGTCAGTGAGAGAGAAGCAGAACAAGCCCGCCTCATTTATGAGCGAGATCCTCCGAGTTCCGACCTTGAAAACTCGGCTGTTTGAAAAGGAGATTAAGAAGGATCGAGAGCAGGCCGGGATGGGGATGATATGTCAACTCGAAAATGTAATGAGCACACTCGGGACGTATTCGCCTTTTCTTTCTATGCAGGCTGACTTTACGAGCGAGTCACTGGTAATAATGTTCTGTGCTTTTTACAATCAATATGGTTTTCACTATTGGCTCAACAAAGTCTTCATTCGTTATCAGTGCTATGTTTTCGTTCAATCATCATTTGCGAGATTCTGCCCTTCTCTTGGGTTTGATTTCGGATAGAGACCACGTGCAACTAGACATGTTTCACACTTCCTAATTTAGGGATTGTTAAGGACTGCATTGTCTGTTTGAACTTAAAATTGCTTTCCCTGGTGCCTTCTTTGTACTAACTAGTTACTCGGCTCACTTAAAGATTTAATATCCGTCTACATGTCTCCTCTGGGAAATGTTGCGCATGTGACACCCTTCTACACTTCACTCCTAAACTGAATAAATTACTAGTAGCATAACAATGTATACAGAGAATAATTATATGTGGCAATCGGTATTTGTTTTGAGCCTGTAGAGTTATGAGACCCGAGTATAATACCCTAATACTGAATTTATGTTAGGTAAAGCCCATCCAGACACATTTTAGACAGGCGAAAGAGGAAACGCATCAAGTTCTAGTAAATCTAATCTAAATATTCTAGGATCTATTAATCGAGGTTAAATGCTTCAAAGCTAAGCTTCCGACACAAACCCCGAATCCGAAAACCCACGCTCTTTTCTCTCGCCCTCAATCCCCAGCCCCAGCCTCACCACGCTCCCAACCCATGCCCAATACTCTTCCGCTCCTCCAACCCCTCTAAACATCTGCACATGCTCCGCTCCTTCGCCCTCAACTCTCCACTTCACCACCTTATAACCCTTTCTCTCCGCCTCTTTCGCATGCCTTTCAACGTCTTTCCAATCGATGGCTCGATCAATCTTACTATACACATATCCCTTCACGCAACCCCCTTCCACCAGCTTTACATTGTTAACCCCCTCTGTCGGTCCCCAAACAAGCTCATGCCAGTGCCACTTCGGCATCCAGTTCACAGAGACAAAGACGAGCATTACGGAGAGATATATGAAGGTCATATACGGGATAAAGAGGTAGAGTGGAAAGGAACGGGCCGGGTAGGCGAGGGCGTGGACATCACGTCTAAACTGCGGAATTCCAGGGGCTGAATCGAGGATATAACTCTTAACCGGCAATGGTTTCCCCGTCATCTCGGCATACAAACCGGCTATTCCGTATACCCTCTTACTGCCTCCATTACTTAGAGCGTGGACATGTATCCTTTCGTGGTTGTTATCGCTGCCGGAAGTAGAAGCGATGATAGCGGATACGGCGGGTTTGATGTCCGCACGACGTTTAGCTTCGGATTGAAACATGAACTCTTTGCTGGAGATGGTGACGAGGATGATGCGACTAGAAGGGTGGAGTTGTATGTAAATGCGGGCATAGTAGTCAATGTGTTTCCGGGCGGCGTTCATCCAGCTGCAGAGGAGGATTGTTGTTGGTGAGTCTGGAGAGGGAAGGACTTTGGATTCAAGTGGTTCATGGATGAAGACGACGGGAGAGAGGCATTTGAAAGTTGAGAGTGGTTTTGGTTTTTGAGCATGGGTTATTGGTGCATCTCCTGCGAGAGGTATTCGGGAATGCATGTTGTTGGTTTGGGAACCGTAACACGACGACGAAGGGAGAGTAAAGATGTGCGTGAGAGGTTTTGGATTTATATGGATTTACTGTGAAAATCTTAACCATTGGTCGGGTTTATTGTAAATTGAATACAGATTTTTTGATTCAAAAGGACAATATGTGAAGTGCGAAGTACACGTACTAAGTAATTACCTAGTTACAGGTACCTCGGTATCAAAAAAAAACATGCGTGTGCACGTGGGAAATGCAGGGTTCTATCCCTCAAATTGTTGGGAACGGAACGGTATTTCTCTCGGAAGTGTACTAAAAGAGAGTGAACGGAAGAGAGCCTTGACATCATGAGTGGAGATTTCTGGGATTCTTTCTACTACCTGCCGGAGTTATGTCTATTCCGCCTTTCTTTAGTAGAAATGAGAAGAGTGTTGATAAGAGCTGCAACTGGAGTTACTAGAGCCGCTTAAATTCGTTGGGAAATAGAAAATGCAGAAGGCCCGAGGCTGCCTTTGATGGGCAATCGCTCGGCTTCTAAGCAGAAAGGGAGAACATAGAATGAGAGCAAGGTATTAGAGGACGTCTACTTAAGCCTTTAAAGCTTGTCACATGTACCTCTGAAGATAGCTTTTCTTTCGTCTAAAAGTTTGCGAGGCACAGACCCTTAAAGAAAGGACGCTAGGCCGAACTAGGAGCCTGAAGTCGCTAAAGCCTTGGAAAGGGAGGCCCGTACAGGAGTCTATAACTGCCAGA
Organism: Ascocoryne sarcoides NRRL 50072; assembly: GCA_000328965.1. Classification (NCBI taxonomy): domain Eukaryota; kingdom Fungi; phylum Ascomycota; class Leotiomycetes; order Helotiales; family Gelatinodiscaceae; genus Ascocoryne; species Ascocoryne sarcoides. The sequence continues at coordinate 51,071 of KB205943.1, forward strand.
GAGTAGTTTCTACTACTTGGATAACTTAAGCAGAGCTGCACTTTAATGACTCGATATATGTATATATAAGACAATAAAATGATGGTGGGCAGGAAGCGATGAGAACGGCAGTTTTGACTTGAAAGCCCGGAACCTTGGCGTGAGAGAAGAATGGAGTCAACTTCCTTATCCAGGGGTTCTAGTTAAAAGGCCTTGTGCGGATAGGCTTTGAAGCCTAAGATCTTTAAATCCATAAGGCCACTACTAGCTTTGAAGCTGTAGGAGCTAGCAGGGCAACTATAACATTTGGCGAACCTCCTTTTCGCCAAAAACGTGAACAAGAATTTGCAGCAGGATTTCTCAGGACAGACTTTCTGGCATTACTTATAGTATGAATGAAAGGTTTATCTACCCAGCTTCGCTATCCAAAAGTGCATCCAGCAGGAAGGCCGAATGTTGAACCTGAGGCCCGAATCTAGGCAGGCTTCACCCACAACTTCAAACTTTAAAGTAGAGAGTCAAAGCACTTGTACTGGGGAAAGCAATCAATGACGAGGGGAAAGTAAACACCAAAGGCAAACAAGAGAGCAATAATTTGAGAAAGGCAAGAATAGCGCTTTCTAGTAATTTGAAAATCAAAGCCGAGTCCTCTATATAATTTCACCAACTCCAGAACTCCTCGCATACCGATGTAGCGCCAATTGTCCGAATTGCAATCCCTAGCCCATTTTTCCCTATATCGCCAATTCCATAGCCCTCTAACGATCAACTTTAGATGGTATAGCCCAAGAGTCAATACTATAGGTTATATAGCAAGGCCCCGCATACTCGCCAAAGCTCCTCTTCCCAAATCCTCTTTCTCAAATACACCACTGTTAGCACTCTATGCGTCAAATTCCTCAGCCACAATCTTGCCTCTCTTAGTAACAGAAGTCACTCCATGCAGGGCAAGATCGGCGGCACATCCCTTGCACGGTGGCTTTGTCGTCATAACCTTCTTTGGTCTTCCAGTGTGTGGGTCATTCACTATCGTCTCGCCATAAGAAGCAATAGTTCCACCGGCAACATGGTATCCAGCTGCCTTGGCATGGGCAATAGCGTTCATCTCGGAACATTTACCTCCATTTCTATTTTGACAGCCATTTGGTGCAACGTGCTGCGTGGCATCGCTATGGTCAACGTGACCACCTTTGATAGACGAGGCAACGAAAGCCCCTTGGTGATGAGGGAGATTGAGAGCTGCGCCTGTAGCGGGAGCTTTGAGGTGCTCTTTGTTTGATTGGTACCTAGCTTGATCTAAAGTGTCTTTCGCGGCCTGGGCCAGTTGATGAGAGGGAATATGGGGGAGGGGACCCGCGGAGTAAGAGTGTGCGGTGCCTTGGTCGTGACGGTTGGAGTCTAGATGTGGTACTAGGGTTGGATCAGCGACGGGTACGGCGAGGATAGACGTGGAGAAAAAGAAGAGGGCTAAGGCTTGAGCGAGGCGAATGGAAACCATTTTGGAATGCGATGAATGTAATGGGAAGTTTGATGTAAAGAGTTTGGTATGAAAAATCCGGTATAAGGAATCTGGTTTGAATAAATTGATGTGAGATGAGAATGGCTATTTGAGGATGAAGATATGGAGAAGTTATATACTGTTGAGATTTGTAAATTTGTCAAGATACAGCCATCTCTATACGCCTCGTCCTACAATAACATGCTCGATCCGACAGCTCCTTCACTTTTGATATGTACTAGAGGAGCCTTCTTTTAGACACAAAGTCAGGCAATATTACTCCTGCTTGCACTAAGCCCCCGTTTCAATAAGCACTCATAAACAAACTAAGGATAATGTAATTATGGAGGAAACCCAAAGGAGTCGTCGGGCAGGATAATGTCATTTATAAAGATCAAGCTAGGAGGAGAGTAGGTAAAGCAAGAGAAGCAGCAGCCATATGAAGAAAGAGCAAGCAAAAAGAAAGTACAGAAATAGGTGGAACAAAAAGAGGTACTGCGTATAAGAAGGAATGGTACGCAAAAAGATAGTGGAGGAAGTATCTGGCGCTGAGGAAGATGAGACAAACGAACCCAAGCATAGAAAAAAGGAATCAAAAACATCCTCTTTCCACAAACACCTCAAGTAGCCAATCAAAGTCTCCAAAACAGGTGGGCGCGCTTCCAAAACTCGGGGTGACACAGGATTTTGAGGATCTAAAGCATCCAATTCCAAGCCTCAAGAGAGTCAAGTAAGTGCCCTGAAGTCAATGCCACCCGAATCAGTGGATGCGTGTTGAGCGGCGGATTGTTCTGTTAGCTGACCGAATATGGCGAGACAACGCTTTGTGCTCTTTGGATAAATAAATCCACCTCACGTGTTTTTTACTAGTGCCTCACTATGTAGAAATCCTTCCCCTACACCTTAGCAGACGGAGAATATTCAAGCAAAGACCACAATGCTCTCCCTATAAATAAGTTCTAAGGTGTATTTTTTCGGTTATGGATGCAGATCGGGGTATATGGTGTTTTTAAATTAGCCAAGTACCACTAGACAATCTTGCTAAATCTTCTACATACATCATTCACTTGATACGCACCGACCTTTATTCTGTATAGGAAACTTGACTGGACCCTTGGATTGCCGGGAAAATGAGCCTCGTTTAAATCTGGGGTCTTGGAGGCCATTATAGGAATCATTCACGGGAAAAAGATAAGCCCCACTACACACACCACGCGAAGGAAGATGCGCGTGACACTTCACGATTACCGCACCAATGTGGGAGTACAATGTAACAGAAGGGGTATTTTGGGAAGTTTGCTTGATTGTAAATGGTGGCTATAATTGTATTGAAGATGGGCATAGACATTAACCTGAAATTGTAAGGTGAAGCACACCCAGTTCGTCCGATCATCGGCCACATTCCCCATGAATGTTGCTGCGTCGTTTTTAGTATAGATAGTACTCGACATATCTATTCCGCATAAATTTCTATTCTAGGGACATCTTGCCAAGGGGATTTGAACAATAGATCTTCCAGGTCTTGAGAAACACTAATTAATTCATCAAATCTCAAATATAAAGACGCTTACTTCGTAATTTAATCTGCCAAGAGCGAGGAAGAACACATCCATTCCCATTTGCTTGGCTCACACCACCCTCGCTAATCAATCCTTAAATGTGAGGGTAAAAGCAGCGTTAGTGTTGAAGCTGAAATACATATAGAAAATGTTTAAATAATGGAATTCAATCCTCTTCCAGCTGTTTTGCAGATGTAAAGGATCTAAAGGATCTAAATTTTTTCGCTCCATCAACCTTTCTATATCTAACTTGACTTGTGCTAAACCTATTGTAGATCGTATATTAAAGATTAATGTGCTAAATAGTGGAAATTTAAGTACGATTTTCTATGAAATTTTGTTCAGCAGCAACTAAATATTTACTACAATATTCTTGCTAAATCCTAATACAGTAGAGATCTTACGAATTGAGGCTTTCTGGCTAGAAAGCCCCATATGGGGTTGTACAAAACAAACATCTTTATTGTGGAAAATCACCTTTGCTATAATAATATTAAAATATTACCCAAAGGAGTATCTTTTTCTAATTATTTTTACACCCACCGCCTATTGTTTAACCTTTAGGAGAATTAATATAAGCGTGGAAGTGGCCCAGGGGGTCGGAAGGTTCGGAGATATGCGCGGTTATCGGAAGAACACTTCCATATGTAGTAATATGCTTAATTCCAAGCAAAGCTATTACGATCAGAACTTTAAACCACTAGCATTCTTTAAACCCCACCTTTGAAGAGTCGCAATTCGCGCTTAAATCTTGCGTATCCCATTCTGATCTGTATTTTGCCTGGGTTTCATTGTTTCCATCCTCCTTCGTGTAAAGGCTGCAAAAGATGGCAAGATAGGTAACCGCCTGAGGTAGTGTGAGTATTTAGTGTTCGCATCTCGGTTCGTCTGAATTATTGGCCTCTAGCGGTTTCATCCCGCGGCGCGCAGACTCCGCCTCCCTTCACCACCTCCATTCCCTCTCCAGACTGTCCTCATATACTTAACCTAAAAATAGCCTCTTGACTTCAACCAAGCTTCATCCCTCAAGTGTACTCATTCCTTCTATTTTGTCGCTAGCTTAGCCCATCGCTTCTACTTCCTTTCTGCTTTCTGTCTTGCTCACATCTATCGAATCACGAGACTTTCTATTCAACAATTCTAAAGTCCTTCATTCTGCGTTCGGTATCAACCAGCTAGCGAAACTGTCCTCCGTCGTATACCATGGCACCGCAAACCTTCCTAGACCTCCCTGAGGCCGCCAAATTGAAAATATATGATCTCTGTGGCCTAATCAGACCATGTCCAGTAGACCTCACGCCCCCTCGGCCCTCTTCTATTAAGTTACAACTTCGAAGGGAACGCGGAGCTGTATTTGGAACGCTATGCTACGTCCCCATGGCGAAGAGTCGTTCACTTATAACTCATACAAACTATCTCGATTGCGCTTGCCCAGGAATCCCAACCCAATTGTTTTTGGTGTCGAAAGCTACCTACAAGGACGCCTATGCCATATTTTATGGCAGGAACAAGTTCGTCCTCCGCGCTCACAATGCAGTACATCTTACCCCACTTGAATCATTGACTCCCCAGGCAATAGCAACCATGACTTTCCTCCTCATCCGACTCAACTGTTGGCCATGTCCTTGGGGTCACGATGATGTTTACCTACATGATGGATGCCAGGTCTGCTCCACTCCTGTTGCAGACAGCGACCCTAGCATTCGTCTGGACAGTCAAGCAGGACAAGAAATCGCCACAACTTGGAGAAGGCTTTGTTTAAAACTCTCGACCCACATTATCCCTGGTCGATTAGACTTCGTCTTCATATGTGATACTGAATTACATGAGGATGCCGAACAGATCACGGCGCCCTTAAAAACATTCCCTCGTCTGAAGAGATGCACAATCCGTCTAGGACGACCAGGTCTTAGTCTCCCGAAGGCCCTTTCCCTCAGATCTATAGCCCGAGATGTCTCCTTGAAAATGACAGGAGAGTTCATCCCCCAAAAGACCTTCTCCTGGGAGAAGCTCCCCAGAGAACTCCGCCTTCAAATTCTCAACCATACGCACTTAGGTGCATTCGGCAATCATCTCCCAAAGTTTTCCCCGATACGCATCCTCGATAACAAATTGCACGGAGACTATTTTATCGCCAAATGCTGCAAACGATGCACCTTTACATTCGCTGATTGTTGTTGCCCTACCACCAACGCTTCATATTCCGCAAGTTGTGAATGCCGGCTGTTGCCATTGGAGTTATTTACCGTTAGTAAGCAGATGTACACCGACGCCTCTGAGATACTATATTCCAAAAATTCCTTCGAATTTCGTGGTGATCCACTCGGCCCTATTACTTTCTTTGAAAGTCTCCCAACCGGCGCTGCAGGTTTTATTCGACACGTGAAATTCGCCTTTAATGAAGACGATATTCTGGAGTGGGAGGAAAGAGGATTACCCGAGAAGTGGAGCAAGTTTGTAGAGTATATTAAGTCAAACATGAAGGTAGCGCAGCTCTCCCTAACTATCGACCTCACAGACGCAATAGAGGTCATCAGGTTGAATGAAGATGAGGATAACTCTGGAACCGAAGAAGAAGACTTATGGGCGAAGTTTGTTTATGATATCTATTGGGAGGTTGCATGTACCCTATCCGCCTTAGAAGGGCTAGCAGACGTTTGGTTCGAGCTAGCTTATTGGATTGGTCTTAAGCCGCTACTGGAACAAAAGGTTGTGGGCGAGAGATGGGGAGAGATGGTCGTTTTGCGAGACCGGAGGAAAGATCATGAGCAGAAAAAGGATGGTTACTTTAAGCCTCTATGGACCGTACCTAGGTGGCATCATTGCTTTTACAAGGAGGCGGCGCGCTTGGAATGAGTCAACACATAACGATGTATTCCTGCCAGGTTGAGAATTTTGTAAGGAATTATCATAGGAGGTTACCACTGTGTTTTCATAAAGTGTAGAAGTGAAGAGGTCGAGGAGGTTTACTCAAGCATCCGGGTCCAGTTGGCTATGTTTACTCGCTCAAGTGAACTGTATGCCATTTTGCCAGCTCCACTGTCAGATCATAAATCAGAATTAACCTCAATTGAATCTCTATGTTCTGAACTTGCTCTATCGATGTAGATATTTCTTCTTTAGTTGAGAATCCCTTCCAAAACTCCTACTTTCTTGTACCCAGGGACTAAATACCCTCAAATTAGTCCTACCTAATTTATGTCATACTAACACTTTAATTGTAAATAATTTCGCCTTCCGTCTGCTGTATCTCGCTTGTGCTTAGTCGCCTATTGTGTCTTCTTCTGCTTTTGTATTTATTATCACACCTTTTTCTTGTTAATTGTGCTCAGGACGACTACATATTCCACCTGACAGCACTAAGCTTATTTGATAGCATTTGTTTCTTTCTTGCTTAGCACTCCTACTAAAATCTTAATTTTCAATTTCTTCCTTCGAGAAGCAGTAATAATCATAGGACTGCTTTCTGCCCCACCATCTTGCAGCTCATCTCCCACAGCTTCTTCTCCGCCTCCTCGTCAAAAGCTAACTCCGCATATCCACCATCCCTCGGATCTCTATCGCCCGCTACCTCAGCAGGCGCCATATCCTCTAGATAAACCCCACCTTTACCCTCCCAAACCTTCCCGACGGCCCCCCAAACTGTATTTGCAGCCCCCTGCCCTGCATTCTTAAGTTTATTCAAAATCCTCTCTTTTACCTTCTCTAGCTCCGCCGGATCATCGTATCTCTGTGCCCGGCTGATGATCATCCCAGGACTCACTGATAACCCGTGTAGTCCTTTCGAACCGTACAAGCGCTCTATCTGGTTCGCCATTAGGATGTTTGCCGTCTTAGATTGTGCGTACCCTAGACGTGGGGTGTAGATGCCCTTGAGATTTGGGTTTGAGAAGATGATAGAGGAGCGACGATGAGAGCCGGAGGAGACGTTGACAACCCGGGAGTTGAAGGCTGGTGTGCTCGAGGCGAGCAGGGTGGGACAGAGGAGCTGGAAGAGGAGGAAGTGGCCGAGATGGTTGGTACCGAACTGAGTTTCGAAACCATCGACCGTTGTTCCTTCTGGTGGATTGCGGATACCTGTTTTTATCAGAACTCTATTTAACCCAATCTGCTCACAAAAGAGGACACTTACCGGCATTATTAACCAGTACGTTTAACTTGTCACTCTTCCTCAGAAACTCGTCAACGCCAGCCTTGATGCTCTTGAATGAATCGAGTTCCATCTCGAGTAACTCCAATTTCCCCTTCCCCTCACTGCTTGCTAGGATTTCATCCATGACCTCTTTGCCTCGTTTCATATCCCGGACTTGCATGAAAATGTGTGCGCCAGTGGCATGGAGGGCTCGCACAGTTTCAATGCCGATTCCGGATGAGGAGCCGGTTACAAGCATGACTTTGTCTGATAACTTGTTGACAAGGTCGTCGTCGTGGATGACTTGGAGAGCCGTGGGACGAGCATCGCCTTCGCCTTGTGGATCTGCATGAGCTGCTGCATAACGACTAGGTGGAGCTGAGGAATTCATCTTTGGAAATGCAACTTGTAACTTGAATCGTCTGAGAGTCACTTTGCCACTAGAAGATAGAATTGTAGAGTTTACTCCTTGGCTTTACTTCATAAGCTCCTGCTCACTTGGGAGACGCCTGGCTACTTATATTCATAGCTGCATAATCCAAAAGTGATTATCGGGTAGAAATGCCGATAAGTTGAAGAGACGGAGGCCGCGCAACTTAAAACCGCTCCGTTATGCTGCTTGGTTTTCTTCATCTAGAAAACTACCTTGAAGCAAGCCACTGCGGATTGGTTTTCAGCCGCGGATTTATCGGTCTTATAGCTTCCTCAACGGCGGGCGCGGGGGAAAATTCCCGGCCTCACGTGTTTCTGGGTTTGTGTAGAAAGAAAGCGTTAAACGGCTCGGTGAGAAGAAAGAAAGAAGAAGAAGAATAATGATGGGAAGAAAGTCGGTAAGTATCAAGACCTAGTCTGTGAGAAGATAATTTGAAGTGACTTTATTAGCAAAGCACGTGATTCAATAGAGAGCAATTTTCAAAATATCGAGATCGAAAAGAACAACTTTGCTTTTCTTTCAAACAGCCTTCTATCTAGTTGATATGTATTCTTTTGATGAGCAACAAGAAAATAATAGGATAGATTGAAATGACTTTAAAGGCATAGCTAGCTATAGGTCTCTAATACACCTACCCCCATTTAGCACTTCAACTTCTCAGGCGAATTTTTGAACCAGAGCTAGTTTCTTCTACCTCACGATACTTTATACTACGAGGGAATTTCATTACAGAGCTTTAAAGGTCAAAATCATCGTTACTATAAACCATACTTTACAGCCAAAACCGCTCCCGACCCCCAACTCCCAACTCCCACTCAATTCATTTCATGCATAACCCTTATATTTAAGTTCACCACCGACAAATATCTCGCTATTCCCTTATAATCTAATAAACCCTAGCATTATAATTCGGTAGTAGTTTTTCTCGCGTTTCCAACCTTTTTCTACTAGTGACTCCAAATAATATGTTAGCTTCTTGGTAGTTTCTTGATTCAAAGGTCAATTAATAAATGAGGTTAGTTGATTGATTAAGATGAAGTCTGTCGCTGATGATTAACTAATATAAATAACTTATTAGTTACTCTATTAACAGTCAGAGGTTAGTAATGAACAGTTATGAGGCTAAAGACTATGTTCTTATAAGCTCCAACGGATCAACTAATTTAACATATATTCAACACTGGTAGTGTAAACCACAAAACCAAACAATAAGCTAGCCATTCATTATGAACTCGCAAAAGTTTGCTTCTTTTCGGTTTCTCCCTGTTGAGCTACTCCTCGAGATCTGGCGGTTAGCCCTGCCTCCGCCTCGTTACCTCTCCCTCGATAGGTGTCCTTCATACTACTTCCTCGAGACCGAAAAATCTGACATTCTTGCCTGCGAGCGCGCCCTCCCGCCCAATACCCTCCTGCCTGCTACCTTACACGTCAACAAAGAATCCCGCCTCTTGACCCAAACACATTATATCGTCATCCCACGTCCTCTCGAGGACGGTTATAAGAAAAGCGTTCCCTTGGTCTTAGATGGCGTCCACGACACAGTCTACATCCATGTAAGCACGATTGTTCATATTTTTGACTACGCCGGGGACTTCCATGAATAGCTTGATTTCATCGAATTAGAACGGCCCATTTCTACTATATTAGATAGGTTGAAGTCTAAAGAATTAGACTGGCCGACTCCCACATACAAGACCATCCTGTCACATATACAAAGAATAGACATACGAGATGTAGTGGGGGTGCCACCTTTTGCTGAAGCTGTACAAAACTATACGACTAAGGAGGGGAAGGCTACGGGGAGGAATGGGTAGGGAAGTACGTTGCGGAGGTTGAAGGGGCTGAAGGAAGTTTATTTATTTATGATATGGATGATGGGTTGTTGAGGGAGACTAGCAGCGAAGGAGAGCCAAAGATGGTAGAAAAGGGAATGACAAAGTGGTGTGAGTTTTATAAAAATTCTTGGGGTGGGATACCACCGAAAGTTACATGTGTTCCTTTGGAGGATTTCCCTGTTTGGAATATGAAACCAGCGGAGCACATCAGTTAAGCGGATGCACTATATTAGAGAATTTTTTTGTTTAATCATGGATTAATATAATGCCAGATATTTACGGTTCCTATTTCTGCTTCGACGTTTGCCGGTTTGGAATTAACTGAATCAATGTATGGTTACATACGCCTTATAATAACACGGGGATCTTGCTACTCAGTATATACAGTCCGCAGCTTGTAGTCTCCAGCGTCACTTGCTTCTTACTTATATCTACTGTCTATCTTTCGAATGAGTCTCTATGAAGTATTACTCAACATCAAAGATTGTTCGACTACTCCTGTTGACTATAACGATAACTCCCCCTAATTTGAATCTAAAAATATAGCCTATGGAAATAGTATAACTCCAACCCAATCCATCTAAGCAAAGACTTGCTCCTTTAGGTATTTTAGCATCTCGCATTTTCAAACCTGCAAGTCAACACGTGACCGTTTTAAATAACAAGAGAACAAGAAAGTTGAGGTATGGCTTTTGCTACATACAAGTATCATAGCCCAGACATAGACTGCAGATCCAGCAGCGAGATCGTTTTTCCATTCACATAAGCTTAAGCCAAGTCCAGATATCCGAATCACATGTGCTGACCTACATACCCCGCATTGACGTTTCACCAACTTCACAACTCTATAACTCCCTTCATCTAACTTCGTCCTCTCCAATATTGATCCTACACCAATTTGACCCCAAACCCTATACCTCGAATTAAAAGATCACAATGCCCTCCAACTCTCCCTTCATCAACAACCTCCACCCCCTCTACACCATCTACTTCCTCTACCTCGAACCTTTCTTCGCCCTCGGTGGAACTTACCTCTGCATCTGGACCCCCGAACGCTTCCTCAAAGGCACAGTTCCTCTACCCGCCTACACAACCTTCGCCACCTCCGCACCCGATCCAGTCTCTCCCGTTATCACCTTGCTCCTTACCAACATCGGGTCTCTCTATTTCCTCTTCGCTTTGAATGAGGCGCTGTTATTGCGGATCTCGAAGGAGAAAAAGGTCTGGTTGACGGTGGTGGCTGGGATGCTGATGTCTGATATCGGGCATTTGTATGCGACTTGGAAGATTGATCCTGAGAGGCCGTTGCAACTGTTGGCATGGACGAGTGATGAATGGGTTAATTATGGGACGCTTGTTTTGGGGATGCTTCTCAGGCTTGCTTTTGTGGCGGGGATCGGGAGGAATTGAAAGGGGAGTTGATTGCGATGAAAGGGTGAAGCGAGATTTCTTCCAGAGGTATCACCTTTACTCACAAAGCGTTTGGACGATTTCAAGGGGAAATGAGCGTTTCTCAATACATCTGATATACTAAAGAGTCCAAAGTCTAAATATAGACAAGAAATTCCCGAAAAAAGGCCGCCCAAAAGTCGAGCTTGTACACTCGTCGCAACACGCACATTTAGTCTCGATATTTCGCGCCAAACCATCTAGCAGGGTTATACCAAGCTCCTACACAACCGTCAGCAAAGGTCAAAAGTATCCCGTCAATATCCCATCGGCAGCCTCCCCCCATACAATGCCAGCACCGCACTGCTAATACTCAACACCGCCTCAACAGCACTAAGGAAGAACCCCTTACTTTTCTTCTGTTCCTTCGCAATCTCTTGGAACCTTCTATCGGCTTCATCCCTCTGCTTTACCAACGCCTCTTGGCTTTCCTTGTGTTCCCTCTGCTGGTTCTCCCACCTCTCCATTTCCATTTTGGCCTTTGTATCCGCTTCATCCCTGGCCTCCTGGAACCTCCTCTCACTCTCCTCCCTCTCCTTTTCCATTCTCTCCACTAACGCCCTATTCCCCTCTTCCCTAATCCTCTCCTCAAGCTCAACCATATTCTTCCTATGATCTTCCGCCATCTGCTCCGCCCTCTCCACTTCCTTCCTCCTCACCTCCTCAAACTCGTCCTCCTTCTTCCTCTGTTCTTCTCTCGCTACCTCTAACGCCCTACTCGCCTCTTTAATCTGCTCTTCATACCTCTTCGCCTGCCTCTCCATCTCCTCCCTCATCTTCTTAAACTCCTCCTCCTTCTCCCTTGCGATCGTCACCAAATTCGTTCTCAGGGCCTCCGTCTCTTCATGCGTCTTCTTCACCTGCTCTTGATACCTCTCCTGCTCCTCTCGGATTTGTTTCTGCCATTTCTCATCCTTCTCCTTAATCGCAAACTCCATATCCTGCTTCAGATCCCCTAATCTCTCCTCGAACTTCTTGCGCTCGGCCAGGAGTTCCGATTGTAACGCCTGCGCCGCATCTGTGTCGTCGAGATCCCGATCTTCATCAACCATCTGCCTCTGGATATCCAAGATGACTTTCAATTTCCGCTCCACAATCGACTCCACAATCCGTAAGGCAGACCCTCTAGTCCCATCATGCTTGACAACCTTACTCCCCCTCTCGATCATCCCACCCCAGAAGCCTTCCGTCTCGGTTAACTCCTTTATCCTCGCCTCCCCGGTCTTCTCGCTCACGCTGACCCCCGTCTCGTGGTTCGCCCAATGCGTCGTAGCAAGCACAACCGACCCCAGCCCCTCCTCCCCACAAAGCTGCGTAAACATCCTCAGATTCCTCAACGCCGCCCCTCCCATCCGGGGATCGCTAATTCGATGCAGATACAATATCCCCGCCAGCCTCGTCTCCTGCGTGTAAGCGGCCGCCAGCCAGAACGCTACATCCTTTAGCACCTCCGCGTCTGACTTATTCGTATCGTCGAATCCAGGGGTGTCGATGAGGAAGATGCGGACGCCGTGCAGGTAGAAGTAGTAAACCCCGACAGTCGTGGTGCAAGATTTCAGACCGTGGCCAATGGCAGGTTGTTGAGACGAGAGGAGGGAGATGAATGTACTCTTTCCGGAGCCGGTGACGCCCATTATGGCGATGATTATGTCGTTTTTACTAAGTTTCGCGTGTAGTGTTAGTTATTACTTTTATTTTTGGAGAGTTAGCTTGTAAGAAGGGGAATTGGTACGAACGTGAATTTTATTTCTTCATCTCTACTCTCCCTCCTAGGGTGTTGTAGACTGACTGGTTTCCTCGGAGGGGAGGGCTTTGCGATTGAGGAGTGGCGTCGAGGTAGAGGGGGAGAGGGTGTCTGGGGAAGTGGAAAGGCCCGTGGTGACTGCGCATCTGGGCTAGAAGCCGATGCACTTGGCTTTTGAGGGCCTTGCACCTCGATCGAGATGGGTGCATTTGAGCCGGAACTAGTAGAACGTAGAGGATACCGGTTTGGGCCCGCGGGAGCTGGCCGTGGGGGTTGCGGGGGGCGGTACTCAGCATCTGGGTGATCTGGTGGGAGATCTCGAGATCGAGATGAGGTTTTTGCGGGGGGTGGTGGGCTTGGTCGGTACGCTGTCGGACTCTGTTGGTTTACGAGTTCTCGAGGTCGAAGGGTGAATTCGATGTAAGTGGATGACATACCGGGAGGGCGAGGTGGGAAAGGTGACTTGGGTATAGTTGGAAAGTTAGGCATATTTGGAAGAGTAGGGGCGGCTGGTAGAGTAGGAGGATTTGGCAGAGTAAGGACTGGCGGGACGGTAGTCGCAGTTGGTACTAGGGATATTCCTCTAGATGGGTTATCGTGGTGGTGATGTCCTTTTGATCGATAGGTACCAGATCGCGCAGGTTGCGGGTATGGACCTGTTCTTGGCATACTACCTCCTCCCATCTTGATTTGAGTATCGAGGGTTTCTTCAAAGATATATAGGTATGCTCTTGTGTAGCGAGGCTTCCAAAAATGGTAATAGAAGAGTTGATGCAAAATCTGGGGAGAAGGGATGTATTAAGTGTCCACGAAAAGCCTCAACAACATATATGAAAGCGTGGAACTACTACTGTCTCTCTGGGTGGAGTTCATCCGATACGATTCATTTCGTACTTGGTTTCTCTAGCTGGGTTTAGAGCCTCCTCTTCACTCGATTCGGAGTTTATGAAACCCCACCCGAGCTAATGAGCTGAAGACACTTCACGGCCACATCACTGCCGGGTCGAAAGATGCAAAGTGCGCAACTAGAACAACAGTTCACGGAATGATGAAATCCAAACGGCCAGTTCATGTTCGATGACAGCAAAATATCGACGTAAAATTGTGGGTGGTTGACCATTGTGCCATGTGGCATCGGATGATGTGTCCATCACTCACCATCCTTCGGCCAATAGTATAGCTTTGCAGGGAATGAACTTCACAACCGGCCGTGACCAACGTTCAAACCTTTGGGTATATTTAGGACGAAGTCGAGATGAAAGGTGTTGAGGCTCAGTGGAGTGCAGAAGCGACAACGATAGAGTGCGCGTCACTTATGCATGAACTATTCGGTGGCACCTAGGCCCCATCGAAGACTCAATCTGTGTTTCGGTTGTCGCTTAATCATGGTACCTAAGCATGCGTTGTGCTATCTGCCGTGCAGCCATGGGTATAATTCCAACCCAGACCGAGTAGTTGTGCTTGGCCAAAAGACTCTTCTCGCCTCCCCGCCCCAAAAAAATACAATAAGAATTTTAAACACGAAACGCTTGAAACTCACCTACTACTGAGAAATAATACCTCCTGGAACGGCACTATGGCTTCAGAACTCAGAACATCTCGTGGCAGTACCCAAAACGGAACTGGACTCCCGACACTCGTGAACGAAGGGCAAAAGCCAGCAGGAACCGAGGCCCCCACTCAGATCTCAAGGCCACGAGTACATTGGCGACGAAACTACACACAACAAACCGTCGAACCGCCTTCCACATCCAAAACAAATAAACCCGCTCCCTCAATACCTAAAGCAAATAACCCAGCCCCCTCAACATCCCCCACCAAACCACAAGCACATTTCCGACACACCCCTACGTCTGAACCACAGCGAGGATTTGAAAGGAAAAGATTCGAAGAAGCAGACACTCGAAGATTCGGTGTATCCAAACGAGACAATCCGGACAAGTTAAAAGATCCTGAGCCAAAAGCGCAGCAAGGGACTACGAGATCTTCACCATCGCAAGAAGACGTGATGACCAAGCACTTGGAGAAGAAAGCGTTCGACGAGATGATAGAAGCTTTGATTTTAGAACAGGATGATGAGATGGGGGAACAAGGCTTCGAGGGGAGGAGGTATGAAGAAAGGATGAAGGAGTTTCGTGACGAGAAGGCCCGGCAAGAACTGGGATTTGGAGTCCACTGGGATGCTCGGAATGGCAGGTTGCGGAGTTTGAAGGCTGGAAAATGAAGATGGTTGGTGACTTGCACACGTTTAACATTATTGAAGTCGCAAGACGTGGGGAAATTGATATAGAATCATCAAGTGCTCCTTGGGTATATTAGATTTCCTACTCAAATCAGCCTCGAAGTCGAGAAGACTTATAGCTTCCTCCAGCTTCCATAAACGCCAGTATCAAATTCCCAATACCTAGAATATCCACCTCAGAGCTGTCTCGATCCTCCCCTTGATGGTCCTCTCCTGCTCTGTGGCCTTTAGATCCTCCTCCCCGACAACATATACATCGGTCTCAAGATCCATCTCTGCATACCCAACAATCTTCGTCTTCTTCAAAAGCTTCCATCCCACATACATAACCAACATAATCGGCAACTCAATGTAATAACTGACAAAATCAACCCCGCTAAAACGTGGACTAAACGAACTCCATCCTTGGACAAGGACAATCACAATATTCAATACAACGCAAATCCATGGGCCCCAGGGATAGGTCCAATTTTTGAATGGCAAGAGGTGAGTCTTCCCTTGAAGTTCCAATGCACCCCGGAATCGAATAGAAGTTATTCCAATAGCGATCCAAGCAAGCTGGTTTGAAACTCCAACAATATTCTGCAACCAGCTCCAAAGCTGCCCCGCCCCAATAAAACTCGCCCCAAAACACAACCCGCTAATTGCACTCGTAGCTATCACCGCAATCCACGGCACCCGATTTCGATTCAATTTCCCAAAAAACTGAGGCGCATGTCTATCCACAGCCAAACTATACATCAGCCTGGTGCCTGCAAAGAGGGCATGGTTTCCGGCCGAGATGACGGAAGTCATGATTACGGCATTGATGAATGAGCCCGCGGCTTTTGCGCCAGCCATTTGGAAAACGATGGTAAAGGGGGAGGTGGAGGATTCCTTGGTGGAGAGACCCGGAGTATTGTAGGGGACATTGAGGCCGATGAGCAAGACGGAGAGGATATAAAAGAGAAGGATCCGCCAGAATACGTTTTTGACAACACGGGGAAGGTTTTTGGTGGGGTTTTTGGTTTCTCCTGCCGTGATGGCGATGGATTCTGTGCCACCATCTAGTTGGGGTATTAGCATTCAAGTTGTCAGCGATACCTGAGGTGGGAGAACTTACAGGCGAAGGATGCAGTCACGAAGACAGAGGCAAATCCACCTATGCCTCCGACAAAAGGGGCATCTCCAATATACCAAGCGTGAGCCCCGAGGTATTGACCAGACTCACTACCGCCGCAATTTACGACTATGCTGAGGATAATAAAAATCTGTATTTTGTTAGTCGCGTGAGATATGTGTGACGTCAGATGGTATACTGACAGTAATGGTAACAACTTTTAGAAGACTCAGCCAGTATTCGAGCTATATAGCTGGTCAGCAATTTGAAACACATATGTCTGTTTGAAATACTTACTTCGCCATAAGCTCTGACAGTTATGATGTTTGCAGCGATTAATACGACCCAGAAGATCAGACTCAACCCCCACCCAGGCATAGCCGTATCCCAGTATGCCCATACCAGCTGCAAAGCAACCAAGTCCGAAGCAGTTGAAACGGCATCGTTAAACCAGTAGTTCCAGGTCAAGGCAAATCCAAAGGAATCATCGACATATCTTCCAGCAAACGTGCAGAAGGACCCCGCAATTGGTACAAAAGCCGCCATCTCACCAAGCGCAAGCATAGTCATGAAAACTATGGCCCCAACAATCAGATACGCAATGAGCATCGAGGCCGGTCCTCCCGTTGCTAAGGATTTCCCCGTCCCGAGAAAGAGGCCTGTTCCAATCGTCCCACCAATAGCTATCATCTGAACTTGACGAGCCGAAAGCTTTCGATTCAGCTTGTCGGCGACGATCGGGTGATCGCTCTCGATAGTGTATCGAGGCCTCGCCTCGAGGTCATCATCTTTATCATTGCCATTGTCGAAATTGCGAGACTCTTGCGTCTCGCCTTCGGATTGAAGTTTCGACATCCTTTCGTAACTCCGAAGGGAAAAGCCGGGTTGTGATGTCACCACGTGAAAGGAACGACGAGTACGACGAGGAGGAAAATGCTGTTCGAGATTATAACATCTTCGTTGAACTTGGAGATGCTTCAGAGACGTATCAAAGCTGGAGACAAAGAAAGACCGCAGCAAACACTATATACGTCGTCGAGCAATCGAAGAAAGATGCAAAATTCAAGGTTGCTATTGCGTGCTCGAGGAATGCTCTCATTTGTCCCCCACTCGGGGAAGCTTAACGTGATCTTTGACTTTGAGATGATGAAGCCTCCATCGTAACCACGCCGTTGGAATTGGTAGCTTGCTTCTCGCCGCCCCGGGTCCGGGGTTGATATATCGCAACCATGGCGAGGCAAACCTTGGGTTTTGTTGTTGGTGTACGTCTCAACACTTGCAGCAGACATCTCGAATACCGTCTTGTGAGAGGCGTCGTAGGATACAAACTCCCTTATCCGTGTTGGGAAGGTGGTCCAAACCTTGTTTCGTTCTGTCATAAATTGCTTATGACGACCGAGGGTGGAACCATCATCCAGATTTTCCAACGGCGGGCCCGAAGACGATTAGCTTCGAGTCACGTGATGGAAAGACATGTGAGGAACGATGTATCTTCGTATTAGAGCACAGCGGGAAGCCTTTTGAAATCTCCTTTAGAGACCTAGCTTGGCTATACCGAGCATACTACTTACAGAGCTAGCTGTCTCGAAGCTATCTTATACCCGGTTTTTGGCTGCCAAACCTCCCTTTTGATCATCGCGTCTCACGTGTGCTAGCGCCATGTTTTTCCGATCCCAGAAGTAGCCGCAATAAAGATCCTCCAACATCTCCTCCTCTGGAATACTGATACTGCAACACCATCTTCTAGTTCTCTAGCCACGATCTCAACCCTCTTCTTTACGCTTTCGATAAAGTGATGAATAATCCACAACTTTGCCTTCCACTCCGGAGAATACAAATCCGAAGCTTTCGGCCCGAGAGTCTCAAGGAAACCGCTGCGGCGCAGTGTGACATGACTTTCGCCCCCTTCCCCCAGCTGCCTTTCCCTCCGAACCCTTTTTAGAATATGGTGGTCAGAACCTGGTGTTTCTTACTCTGTTATCTGGTATCTGGTGTCTCATTTTTCGTTCTTCCTTCGAGGTTCCAAGCCCTAGCTAACAGAGAAAGTTAATTATTTGCCTAATCAAAATATTTAAAATACTGGTCTAGCCTACAGGATGTGCACGGGCGATGTGCATAATTGGGGAATTAGTAAAACTTCTTCTACTCAATTCTGCACAAATAAATTCCGGGGAGAAACAAGTGTTGTGAAATCAGCCGTGAGCAAGCTACCAGGGCACTTTCGGGAAGCGAAGGCTTCTGGATTATTTTGTACTTAAGGGAGAATGGGTATTCCCCGATATTGAAGAGCAGCCTCTCCTCGATGTGCAAAAGAGGGGAAGGCCGGGTAGGTGAGGTGATGTTTAAACTCTAGCAGAAGCGCAAGCTATTGCAATCTAAACTTAGTACCACCAACTACCGGCTGAGAGTGGTTGCACTAGGAACAGTAACAGAAGGATACAAAAGGTCTCTATTCCATCTTTTGTTAAGGATTAGCGAAAATAAGTCGTTATCGTTGGTTTGCTGTTGCTAGAGCAGCTTAAAGGGGTGTCGGAAGAGTATATAAGATGGAATAGTCCAGGCTCTTATCGTGTACAAATTCCAAGTAAATGAATGTTATCCTTTGGGTTCAATCTAAGTTAATACTGAAAGCTTAAAACCTTCACCTCTTATTTAGTTAAGTCCGGTGAGTTGTACAAACGACGTTTAAATATGCTCTGCAATAGTGGGGCCATTTGATCTCGCTATCACGCCCCTTCACCAACAGCAAAGGAGCATCAAATCAAAACCTTATTATTAGCCAGCCCCCTTAGCATTATCATTAACAAAATATATCTAACGTCACTACTTCATACCCGAGGTCTCAGTAAAGCTAAACACAGATCTACCGAATCTAAAGTTTTAAGCTTTGGAATTCCCGAGGATACTAGCTAGCGGCCTTAAGCGATTGGATATCCAATGGGGAATCGAGAGGATTCTAGTCACGTGTAGCGTATCAATACTCGCTAGACAAGCCCTACTAGGGAAGCGAAGGGAAAGTAGATATGTCTAGCAGTCAACCCACGATAAAGCCCTTTATATTTACTACTAAGCATTTTCAATCAACAGCTAGAAAATCAACTGTAGTTCAAACGTATCACGTCTACTGCCTCTCGTGACTATCCCTAATACGACCTAAATATAAGTTCTCGCAAGGTCATCGCCGGATAGTGGGGACGTTCGGCGATGATTCTACGAGAGCCGCGAGAAAAGATGACGGGTACCCGAGATAACAAGGTACATGTCGGATATTTTCTAAGGTACAGAGGTACAGCCCATGATTATTACTACAGAACTAGTAAGGAGCCTCCTAGGATGAGCAACACGAACCTAATTATGTCTCTATGATAACCAGTCAATCCATCTCCATATTAGGACTACCTATCGAGGTGGAATATGAATAATTTCACCCATCATTCAGATTCCCCATACTCAATTTTACCGTCATTAGAGAAGACATACGCGACTACCAACTATGTGTATGTTTCTTTCCAGAACAAGTTCCCTTCTCTTTTAGTATAATCAATTAGGTGCTAGCAATATATTATTAAATAGAGTAAATGAAGTGGTTGAACTTGTTAACTTAGAGTTCGCCTATGCAACACAAACTCAATATGCTTTTTAGTTCCCCTCGTTGTGTAATCTCAGATGTTCGCGAGGTATGGTCATTAGGAAAATGATGATTGGAAGAGGCTCCATGATGCTCGCGTGTGCAGACCTGGTTCCGGGCCACCAGAGCTATGGAGGATATTGAGAAGTATCTTGAAACTAGTCAGTAGTACTAATAGCTGAGTGTTCATTACTCTCTTTCTTTCTCCAATGTGAAGTGGGGGTTGCAAGCAAAGCGGGGTAAGCATATAATTAGATTAGATTTATCGGAAGCAGATTTCCTTCCGCTGATTCCATACAAGGAGAATGTACAGAGGTACAGCCCATATGTATTACCATATGGCTAGTAAGCGGTGCCCCCTAATGGAAACAACACGAAACTTCATAGCGTAGTAAACTAGGCTCCACCTCACCAAGCCGCCCTCACAGATTCGTAAATAACCGAAAGTTTCCTTTACATCAAAGTGTCACCTATTAAATTAGCTCTACGGTAATACTTATGAGCTGTAACTCTATAATAGAGTATATCCAGCTGAGGATTAGCGAAATTTCCACGATTCTTTAGCGACCTTCTACATTTGGTTAATAACCCCTGCTTCAACCGATCGCTAAAGAAATGCCAGAATTTGGGAGCTGAAAGCAAAGCACACAAGTTGGGTAGTAAACATCGGGATCTAATAGGATAACACTACTTAACCTTATCTTAGGGCCAAATTCTGTTAGTACTATTTTGTAATTCACCCTTTCCCAGTTACCGAGCGCGAGAATATAAGATGATGTCATCCTATTGATATCTATAAGAGCGTTTAACATCCACAGCTATAATGAAGTCTCTACGTAAAGCAGGATCGACTAGCGAATGTATAGCCGGTGTTAGAAATAAACAGCGCGTAAACCTTTAACTCCAAAAGCTCTCCCAAACATCTTCCCTTCCCTGTAAGCCTCCATAACGCTGCGTAAGGTGCGTACATTTATGAGCAACTGGAAACCTTGTCTCCGTCGTATGTGCATAGTTTTCCAGTTTTAGTGCACTATCCCCTGATTAGCTCATCTTGATCCCTGGAGTCAGAGGCTAATGCGGCATACGGGAGAACCTTTTGGGCAGGACTTATCCTCTACCCCATTCTTGCCCATTCTCCTGCAGTGTCCTGTACCAATGTTGTTCGGTGGTGTACTGCATTGCTACTTCAGGTTAGCACGGAGGTTAGGCGAGGTGAGATAATTAAGCTTACGAAGGCGGTAGCAAAGCTAACAGCAACCAGGATGAACGAGATGACTGAGGAGAACTGCATTTTGATGATTGGTTTAGAGTGGGTGAAGATAATCGAGGAAAGAAAATCTGGATTGATAAAGGCTGGATTGGTTGGGTAGAAGCTGGGAGTTGATTCAGAGAGGCTGAAGAGATGATTGTGAGTGACTGGAGAATGAAAGACAACAAGAGGCATGAAGCTTCCTTATATACAATATAGACGGCCGCAGTATTCCTGCCCCTCCACCTTGATCTTTGAAGATAAACCAAAGATTCTTGCCGCGCCCCGTTGGCCTTCAAGCATATACACTAAATATAAACCTCAAACAAAGGAACCTCACGGTCCCGGACCTCTCGGGGGCAGTAAATCCTAGAGACCGGAAGTAGCAAGCTGACTTGGTCTCTTTTTTAGATTTCTGCTGACCGGAGGGAACTCAATGCGAACGGAGCTCATCCTTTCAAAGACATAATCGCTTCCTATACACTCCTGTGTAGGATTAGAAGGCTCACATTTGTAAAAACGCTTCCTAGCAGGCTCTCAGTCAAGGCAGGCTGACCATGTGTGTATACTAAAATAATTTGTTTCTACTCCAAGGCGGATTCATAGCCCGGGTGCGGGTGTCGGCTCTAACAGGGTTAAAGAACCTAGAGTGAGACTGTGGATGTACAACTTATGAGATCTCCACAGTAATAGTAGTAGAGGATCTGATCACCAAAAATAGCCCAAATACGTCAGGGAACTCACAGAATATTCAAGTGTACGTTGCACATAATATTTTTAACAGCTTCACTTTACCGAGTTCGGCTAGCGTTTGTTCCGGCTGGTCTACTATGAGCCGTGATATAGAAACACTTGCAAGCTGTATTTTCATAATTAGGTCGAGATTCCGTAAAACTCCTGTTATTTTCCCTTGTGAAGTTAGGCTTAGACAATAAGAAACAGTTCAAGATTTTCATTTCCGTGCTTGTAAAATAAGAACTAGTTCACGGATACCACTTCTATCCTCCTTCCTCCCCCCTGTGATTCTGATATTTATAGTGCTCTCTCGGCCTGCTTGATATGGACCTTAATCGTTATAATGAGGAGAAGTCTCTCTGTGTGTGGCGGTGTTGAAATAAGAAGTACGTATGTTTCGATTGAGGTATAATCAACTTTGGAGGAGAGTAAGCTGACACCCTGCCCCTTCATTAACTCATATTATCTATTAGTGTAAATTTCCCGACGCCATAATAATTTACTTAGTATTAAGGTTATATTCATCAGCTCGGCTGCTGTAAAGTTCGGGTATGGGGTTGCGCCGGCTCGTACAACATTTAGCCGTCGATATTTCCACCACAACCCCGTTGTTAGGTCATTTTCACGAGTGCATATTGTTGGTGATTGAGTTTTGAGGAGGAAATCAAATACACAGACTAAGTAAGCGCATATCGGGCGATATACATATAATAGTACGGAGTATGAGATCCGAAATGAGGTCAGCCGGTCGCATGGGTATCATAACCGCCGCACTGTGGTTCATAAGCGAGCATCAATATTAAACGCTTGAAGGCAGTAAGACGAGTATGAAAAATTAAAGATAGAGAGAAACACTAATTAAATCAACGTTCATACAATGAGTTGATTTGGTATTTTTAGCCCAAATCATATATCCATTGATCCATTTGCCCGCTTTCAAGAATGGCTGAAATTCATAACGTCGCCGTTGCATTTAAATACTTCACAATCGGAATCTCAAAACCTTCCCGAGCTCTTCTGACAATCCTCCACGTACACTTCCACATCGAAAGAACTTTCCCAAGAATGGCTTATAGAAGTCTCATCGGTGAAACTGTTAAAGCTGAAGACGAAAAGATTGAGAGTCCAATAGTAAAGAAGCCAAATTAGTATACAACGTTGGATATGTTGCCAATTTTGAGAATGGAAATGTAAATTAATTCCTCTATAATGTTATCCTAGGTTTATAAATAAGTATTTTTTCTTTTGTTCTTGAGACGAGCAAAGCAACAATTGCTAATTTACAAAAGTACATAGAGCTAATTTACGGTCCTCCCCCCACTCCCCCCCCCCCAACCAAAAAAGCAGAATAAAATCCAAGCTTGAAGTTCTCATCATTTTATTTCGCATATGAAATACTATAGCAAGTTATCTGTTGTGTAGATTGCTGTAATCCTAACCATGACCGTCCGGGGAAGGAGAACCCATAAACTAATAATTAGGCTATACGATATTAACTCGAGAATACAAGGTATGACCCTTTGTTCTATGCCTTTCCGCAGGATATTCAGCTTAGAAATAACGGAATAATAAAGAGAAGGTAGCAAAGGCGTAATATATCGATATGCTAGAAGAAACAAGGAAGACCGAGAAGGAATAAGTGTCATTAGGTTAAGATACCTTGCATTTCGCTACAAAGTATGCTTCAGATGAAATTCTCTTTACCGATCTTCAGATTTGGAGGAAACAAAAATTGTTTATGATAAAGAATGTTGAGGGCTGGAAACATCTATCTGCCTTATAGTGACTCTTGAAATTCATAAAAAAAAGCAAAACAGCATTAGTAGTATGGGCTCGAGAGCTGTAGTTTGGAAGGGTAAAGTGAGTCTTGGCCTTTTCAGGAGATTGGTTTTGAAACTCAAGCCTCATACCTAGATAGGTGTAGCCCACGGGAAGTGGAAACTCTTGGCGAGGAGTGATATTGAGAGGAATGAAGTTTTGTTTGGAAATATACTTCGAATGGGGTCCGATCCTTTGAGACAAACGTTCTCACTTCTTTGTATTGAAATTCGGTTCTTCTTTAACCTCCAACAATGAAAGACATTATAAACTCAAATAACAGTCTTTGGCTATGAAGAGTTACTCCTCCAGTCAATTACTGGGAGGTGCTTTTTCTGGGATAAGTGCCACCAAGGCGAGGGCTTTTGGCCAATGGCCCAATTCACGGTATGACAAGTACTGTAGTACAGCATGGCGTAGATGTTGATTGGTATTCAAATCACCACTTTTAAAAATCCAATCTGCCCGACGGCACTTGTACCGTACTTGATGACATAGTAGGCACGCAGTTACCACTTGAGAATAAAGATTGCAACTACGATGACATTAATGCTACAATGATACTCACTTGATACCGAGCGGCTGCTTGCAGAAAACTTATTGACATTTCCGAGGCCACTAGATTGGTTACAAGACCTTGAGGCCTGGCGGCTCTTTGCACGTTTTGTATTATCAGAAACCAGATGCTTGTAAGGCATCAGAGCAATATAAACTTAATAATCAAAAGAAATGCTATAGGACGTCAGTTGAATATTTAAACAAAAAATAAACCATAAAATGGATCGGAGGAAAAGAGAGGGGACAAGCAAGGCAGCAAAAATAAAAGGCGCACCAACGGCTGAGTCGCATACAATTTATGGCACGTGACCATCAACACCAGTCTCACTGTCCAGACTGGTTTCTCAACCTCCACAAACTCCAACATCTCCATGCGCCTGCCATACTGCTAGATGCGAATCGGACCTCAAGCTGCGCACCAGCAGCCCTACTCGAATAGATGGCACGACAACCCGTTCCCTATAATTCACCACTCGATAGGCAAAGAAACACGCAATCCAGCTAGGCGCAAATTACTCGATTCGCAGTCACAACCCGTTTCAAACCTCAAGCATTGCGGAGCCGCAAAGAATATTCCATACGCAATCGAACTCTCCTTAAGCACTATCTAGCAAACGCGTAAATATCGATTATATTGACGAAGGTGCGCTCGCCGAATCGCGACATAGCAGTCGCGACATCATTCAAGATGGATGCACCACCAGTTCATGAAGAGCAGCGCCCTACCATCGAGGCACCTGGCACTAAAGCTGAAGAACCTCTTCTCTCTGAAATGCGCCGAGAGGTAGCCAAGCTCTTAGGCCGTAAGAATATCAGCTTCCCCGGCGCACAACCTGTGAGCTTTGCTCGAAGGCACTTTCAGGAACTAAAGTCAAAAGAGTATATCTCCCTTCAGCATCATCCCTCATTCCGACATCAACACGCCTTTTTATGTATACACGCTAATAGCCTTGGAATAGTTACTACGTCTGCGAGAAGTCTGACGGAATGCGATACCTCCTCTATCTCACCGAAGATGAAAAGGGCAGAGAAACCCACTACTTAATCGACCGCAGAAACGACTTCTGGTGGATTCCTCATGGTGGCCTCCACTTCCCCATAAACAAAGACGTTGAAGCTTTTCACATCAACACCCTCGTCGACGGCGAACTCGTCCTCGACCGCGTCAAAGGGGGCGGTTACCAAATGAAATACTTAGTCTTCGACTGCCTCGTCCTAGATGGAAACTCTCTAATGAACCGCACACTTGACAAGCGCCTCGCCTACTTCAAAGAGATGATGATGGCCCCTTACTCGGACTTATTGAGAACCTTCCCACAGGAGATTCAGTATATGCAGTTTGTGATGGAGATGAAGCAGATGCAGTTACCGTACGGGATGGAAATGATGTTCAAGGAAATATTGCCAAAACTACCGCATGGGAACGATGGTTTGATATTTACGTGCCGGATGACGGAGTATAAACATGGCACCGACCCTAATATCTTGAAATGGAAACCGGAACAGGAAAACTCGATTGATTTCCACCTCGTACTCGACTTCCCACTCTTGCAGCCTGATGCTATCGATATCGCGGAGGGCGTCACAGCGCCATACCGCGACTACGATGCCATGCCTATCTTCAACCTACACGTTTATGCGGGCGATAACCAAGAGGATCCCTGGTATGCTACAATGTTCGTAGAGGATATAGAATGGGAAGAGTTAAAGACAAGGAATGAGCCGCTGAATGATAGGATAGTGGAGTGTTATATGGACGAGAAGAAACGTTGGCGGTTTATGCGGTTCAGGGATGATAAGGTGAATGCAAATCACACGACAACGGTGAACAGCGTGATTGAGAGTATTACGGATAGAGTTACAGAGAATGATTTGTTGCAGGCGGCAGAGGGAATTCGGAATGCGTGGAAGCAACGGGAGGCCGAGCAGCGTAGATTAGCAGTTGGTGCAGGCGTGAAGAGAAAGGCTGAGGAGCAAGGGGCTGGTAGGCCGAGTCCTGGGTCTGGGAGGAGTTAACGTGCTTTATGGTTTCTCGCCTTTACTCCCGACTTTACACCTCTCTCCTGTTTCTCTATACTTATCAACTCTCACCTTTCTTTGGAAATTAATCATGGACTGGACATAGATGGATAGCATCAAGCAAGGATGGCTGGCTGGCAAGCTAGATGGAGGGGATTAACATGGTATGGCATGGTGCGATTGTATTAAATTTGGCGTCGAGGAGGCAAATATCGGTTCTGACTTTGGGATCAACAATCATAGGCAGAGAGGGCGTTTTGGGCGTAGCAGAGTGAGTACAGCAGCAACAGCGAGTTGCTGTCTTGTGGTGTGGTAATCGCTTATCGAATGGAGTATATTAATATTACCTTCTCAAACCAACTTTTAATGATGCGATATGAGTTTGCTTTGCACAGAATAAGGAGCGTTTGTTTGTCAGGGAGAGTTCTAAGGTGGATGTTAGTACTAGCAAGCGCCAAGAAAGATGGCAGAACGAATAAGTTAGGTCAAGGAAAGATAAGAATATCCAAGGCCGAGGATAAGTCTACTATGCATGGTCTTACCTACTCACAATGTCAAAGATAGATAACTGAATGTAAAATCAGGTGGGACTTCAAATGCTTAGACATTATAGAGAGGATTAACTCTAGCATTATTAGCAACTGCAGTCTCGATTCTTTTCAATAATAGAAATACTCACGATCTTTTCCTAAACTAACATCCATTTTAAAGCAATCCCAAATAATTTGGTATCACATAATAGCATGAAGTTACTTCTGAAGGTTAAAGACAGAAATGACGAGGTTTCTGTTGATAAGCAGAGGGTACCAAGTTATAGTTAATGAACCCCTAAAATTACAATTGTCATTTTGTGCTCTATAACTAGCCTATAAGAACAGAAGACCTTATAATTCAAAGCAAAGGGGTACCAAAGCAGATTATAATAAGAACTCGCCCATGGTATATCAGTATTCTGTAGTATAGAAGGGGACAATGAAGGTAGAGGGTTCATAAAATAATTGCTACTGTACAAGCTTGAATCGAGATAAAACGATCCTTTCTAAACGAAGAAACAAAGAAATAATTCGTTATGATATCTCTTTTTGACCAAGAGGAAAAAATAGGACGACAAACAAGGAGGAAAGTGCTTCAAGGTTTTTCGGGCAATAGAATAGGCCTTGACTTAGAGGCTAGGACTACTCAGTTAATCTCGGTCGTCATTTCCAGACATTATTTATAGACATCCGCCTCAAACGCAGTTACGAAGTAGTTAGCATCGCCGCTCTGCTCAGCAATTAATCACCCTCGCCTCACCCTCTACCTAGGTTGCTCGGTGGGGTTCCTCTCCCTCCTAGTGGCTAAGTATAATTTTCTTACTATTCAGTTCTACGATGCAAAAGTTGTCAACTCTACACGACTATATTCAAGGGGACCAGGTCGGCTCCTGGGGAACTTAAACGAGAACACCCTCAAAAGAGATTGTCCTCAAGGTAGGTTCTTCTCGCAATTTGGCTTTTCCCAAGGAGAATGTTATTGTTATCTACCGCTGGAACGGCAGCAAATGCCACCGTATTTGTTAGGCACTATGACACACTTTCGACTCCTTCTGCTCTAGAACCTTGGAGAACTCGGATAGTTTCTTCTTTTTTAGTAATTAGTGGTAGAGAATTATGATTCTTTCTATATTCGTCATCAATGGTTCAAAGGTTTAGACCCTCGTCCACAGGCTTAGAACTCCAGTAACGTATTGAGTAATCTCATCGTTACCCAGCTTACTGTCCCCATACACTCGATCAACAAAGCTGATGGGAACCTCCCCAATGCTGTAACCCATTGACTTGGCCAACACAATCAACTCCATCTGAAAAACATATCCCTTACTTTGCACTTTCGTAATAACGTTCTGCAGCATATCCTTCTTATATAAGCGGAAGCTGCCTGTAAGATCAGAGACTCCGGGCCGGAGGAGCGTATCAGCGAAGCTAAAGGAAAAGAAATCAGTCTTCCAGTTCAACTGCATGAGGCGAGCGCGAGTGATTGCTCACATATTAGCTCCTTTTGAAATAAGTTTCCTTTTCAAATCCCACCCGTATACACCACCTCGTGCATTACCGTCACTAGCATATCGTGTTCCCGTTACGATATCGTAGTCCTTGGTTGCTTGTTTGCGAATCATCTCGGGAATGAACTTGGGATGATGGCTGAAGTCCGCGTCCATAATGATAACGAAGTTGCCAGTGGCGAATTGGACTAAAGGGTCATTATGTCAGATATATCGCCATACTTTATGGATCCATGTGACGTACGTCCGTGAATATATGCCGTTCCCAAGCCTAGTTTACCAGCGCGCTCCTTGAGTATGATTCGGCCAGGGAAAGCTTTCTGCAGTTGTTTGGCAATAGTGGCGGTGCCATCTGGACTCCCATCGTCGACGATAATGATCTCGTACTCGAGGTTGCTATGAATTGTTAGAGAACACACCAGGGAGGTGGATCAGTCGTTTACTTCTTCGTGAAACTGTCATTGATGAGGGAGACGATGACTGGCAAGTTCTTCCGCTCATTGTAGGTTGGCAGAATGACTGAATATTTGTTCTTGGGAGCCATTGCTATTGATGGCGGGAAAGAGAGTAAGAGATTGAAACCTAGAGTGAAGTTGTCTGCTCATCGAGATCAAGGGGAACATTGAAGGATAGATAACACGTCAAGGTTGTGCTTGCTAAATCGGGACTAGCCGCTGCACCACTAGCCACACCGCGCTAAAAACCCCGGAACCTTTTAATCAACACAAGTGGCTGAGGTGTGGCTTGCACGCGGGATTTGAGGATATACTCTTGGTCTTATAACAAATTCGGGAACATGTGCAGGGTAGGTAGAGTATATAATAACGTCTTTAGTTCTACCGAGGTGAAACAGTACTCTCTTACTTGGCAAGCATATGGAATCACCTATACAGTACTTGGCTATTTCATAGTGAGTCTACAGAGCGCTTAAGCAGTCTAAATAGACTACAAGATTCCATATAGGGTGTACGAGAGAAAAGAAGGAAGAGCTAACAGGTTTACGAGGCACACCTTTACGAGCAGATACTTCGGCAAATATAACTATTATCTTATCTGCTTCAAAACCCATTTGGAGCTCCGCAAGGAGTCTCTCCCCTAAACTACGATAAGACACTTCTAAAGGAGGGAGATAGTAGCTATGACTTGGTATTTTGGCCCCTTATAGATGCACCTCGCCGGGGGAGGAGTGTGGATACAAGGCTAGATTTCCTTTTAGAAATAGTGGTACTGAGACACTGCAGGGTTAAGGAACTAGGCCAAGGAGAATTGAAGGAAGAGGTATTCCTCCATTGAGCGTGGTAGCTTGAGGAAATAAATTCACTGAGATGTTAGCTTGAAAGTGATTTTAGACATTGCATTTATCTTTAGTATAGCCGTCTAATGTGTTAAGAGAGGCTGAAACGACCAGCAAGGCCCTTAGATGTTAAACAATACAACGACAACAACTTGTCGTCTGAGATTATAGTGGCAAACATTGTAAACCTCGAACTCCCAAGTAACCTATCCTGATGCCTATTCGGCTCTCTATATCGAATTTTTAGGGGTGTCAACTTCCTCTTTGTCTAGTATCAAAAATAAGCGTTGCCCAGCCCCCCAAGATCAGAGTAAAGTAATCGCAAAAAGTAAAGACAGCTCAGAAGGACAAAGAATTGTCTAGATAGATAAATTGGTTGAGGAGTAGTATTCAATTTCTGCTCACCGTCTAGCAAACATCGGTATAATTGTCGGCCCATCTTGTCAGTGTTACATGGCAACTCCAACACCCAAACCCAATAATATAGAATAAGCATCAGCATCAAAGTAACTCGACAGAAATCCGACACCATATTACATATCATACCAATTGACTACTCGATTCGAAAATAATTCAGACGAAGGAAAGGAGAGTTGTTGAATTAGAGACACCGAGGAGTGAAGTTGTCCTCTAGCGTGGTTCCATTTAACGCGTCCTCCACTCCTCCTCCCCTGTACTACACACGCGATTATTATCACCGACATACTGAACACCGAAACTCAACCTCCATCCTCCAATTCCACCTCCACGAAGTCCTCCAACCCGCGAATTCCGTCTCCAGTACCGTCACTTCTATACCCCCTCTGCGACTGAAGTTCTCTATTCGAAATGGCTCCGCGCCGCGGTGCGGAAGTGGTGGAGGAGCCACAACCTGGGGGACTGCAATTCAACGAACCTCTGTCATGGCGCGCTGGAAAACCTATAGCTACGGGGGAGCTGCTGAGGAGGCTCGATACGTTATCAAACGAGCTGCGCGAAATGGATCAGGATGCCACAGACAAAGACTCGTTGACGCACGTAGCAAAAGAGCTGGCTGGACAAAATCTCCTAAATCACAAGGACAAGGGAGTGCGCGCTTTCACAGCTTGTTGCTTGGTTGATGTATTGAAGATTTGCGCGCCAGATGCGCCTTTTACTCCCACTCAGTTGAAGGTACGCTGCCCTTCGAATGAAGAGAATCATAGCTAATTCTAGGACTAGGCCATCTTTACTCTGTTTATTACCACAATATTACCCGCACTCTCAGACCCCTCTAATGCGTATAATACCCAGCACAAATATGTTCTCGCATCTCTCGCAGAGGTCAAGAGTATCGTCCTCTTGGTCGATATTCCCGGCCACGAACCATTATTTCTTCACGTCTTCGCCAATTTCTTCGACACGATTTCGGGAGCTTCCAAGGCGAGCTCGGGGGAGTCAATTGCGAAAGATGTCGAGTTTAATATGACGCAGATCTTGGTCACTTTGGTAGACGAGTCGCCATCTCTCCCTGCAGAGGTTGTGGACGTCATTGTGGCCCAGTTTATGAGAGCTTGGAATCCCAAGGGCAAGCATGGAGAAGCAGATGAGACGCAATCGACCCTGCAGCCCAAGGAATTTCCTGAAGCCTACCAAATGGCAAAAACCATATGCAATTCCTGCCCAGAGAAGATGTCCCGTTATATCAGTCAGTATTTCAATGATGTGATTTTGGATGCATCTGGTGGAGCGCAAAGAGCAAATGGTCACAGAAGAATAAGTGACGCCGTAGGAGATTCAGACGATGAAGAAGGGCCGGTTGGGCCAACGGAAACAGATCTAAAGGAGCTCAATAAGGCCCATGAACTTTTGAAAGAGTTATGGAGGGCTTCGCCGCCTGTATTGCAAAATGTAATCCCCCAATTGGAAGCAGAATTGTCAGCCGAAAGCGTCCAGCTCCGACTGCTGGCAACCGAGACATTAGGAGACATCATATCTGGAATAGGATCCGCGGGGCCGCCACCGCCTCCTTCCATGGACCCGGCTGCATATCCACAAGCAAAATTAGAAGATTATCAACAAACGCCCGCCTCCGAAAGCATACTGACAAAGCCAATGTCGCCTCAATCTTTTTCACAAACCCATAGTAATGTTTATGCAAGCTTCTTGGGGAGGAGGATCGACAAGTCATTAGTTATCCGGTCAGCATGGACGACTGCCGCTGGTCGTATCTTGACTACTTCAGCTGGAGGAATTGGAATGACTACCGACGAGGAGAGTGAGCTGGTCAAATATCTAGGCGAAAAGCTGAACGACGCTGATGAAAAGGTCAGAATTGCAGCTGTGAAGGCAATCAAACAGTTTAGCTTCTATGACATCATGACTAAGCTTGCACCCTATGGCAGTGTTAGTAAATCTGGTTCAGTGTTATGTAGTCTGGCAGACAGATCTCGTGATCGAAGGCATGCAGTTCGAATTCAGGGAATGACTACTCTAGGTAGGATTTGGGGTGTTGCATCAGGGGAGATTGCTGCCGGCAATGAATCTGTAGCCAATGCTCTTGGTGCAATTCCTACTCGAATATTCGATGCATTTTATGCCAATGATCGAGAATTGAATGTCCTCCTGGATCATGTCATGTTCGAACAACTCATCCCCCTCAACTATCCTCCGAAGAAGGGGAAGAACTCGAAAGCCGCCAACGGGGACTCACAAAGCCAACCTATTGCAGATGTACCTTATGATGCAGACAAGATTCGAACGGAGCGAATTTTATTGGTGGTGAAGTCCCTCGATGCACGATCGAAGAAGGCATTTTTCGCTATGCAAGCTCGACAGACAACATTTTCAAGTGTTCTCGAGAGCTTTTTAAAGCGCTGTGAGGAATTCAATGGTGGTGTTACTGAAAAGGATGTAAAGGAAGTCAAGTCCAAGTTGGATGCTATTATCAAGTGGCTAGGAGACCTTTTACCAGATCCTCTTCGTACGAACCTAGACCTGCACAAGTACGCAAAGCTCCACGACCGAAGGTCGTATCAGCTGCTTCGATTTGCTATAGCACCAGAAAGTGACTTTTCCACTGTATGGAATGCTATCAAGGAGTTCAGAAAACGAATTGAAAATGCTCCTGGAGCGCCAGCCGGCATCCTGGAAACCCTCAATCCCATCATATTCCGCTCTGCTTGCCTCGTTTACAATCGAAGTCATCAGCCAGTCATCATGCAGTATTCAAGAACTGATGAAAATGGTCTCGGTGCCACGGCAAACGAAGTCATGAAAGAGATATCAGACAAGCTTCCTCAGATATTTCAGGCTAGCGTCACTGAATTATGCAAGTCTCTGGAGGAACAGGCACCTTCGAAAATCAAGTCAAATGATCCTAGCAGCGTGGAGACCTTGAAAGCCCTTGCTTCTTTTGTCAAATCTGTCGACCACAAGATTCCAAATGATCGTAAATTTATCCAAGCTCTCACTAACTTTGCTCTCTATGGCAGTCCACCAAAGGCTGCCAAGTATGCAGTCAGTATTCTAGTGGCGGCCACTGATAGGAAGGAGATGCACATGAAGGATTTGTTAGAGAAATCAACACAGGATTGGGAATACGGTGGACCACATTTCCTCACGAAACTAGCTACCATCAGCCAACTAACTCTACTCGATCCGAACCTTGTAGATGACGTAAATGATGCAATTGTGGACATCACGACAGAAAAAATACTTCTCCAAACACGCACTCCAGTATCAGAAACCAACAAGCATGACTGGCAACCTGATACCGAATTGGATGAAGAATGCCAAGCTAAATGCTGGGCTATCAAGACCCTAGTGAATCGCCTTCGGACCACCACTGATCTGGAGACTGCGAAGAAACTTGCTGTCCCGGTGTTCAAATTGTTAAATTCCTTAATTTTTAAGAATGGAGAGTTGAGCAAAAATAACGATACGCCGCCTGCTCACAAATCTCGCTTACGCCTCCTTGCTGCTCAGCAAATGCTTAAAATCTGTACTAGCAAAATGTTTGATGATCTCGTTTCTCCAGTAGAGTTCAATCGTCTTGCAGTGGTGGCTCAAGACTCTGTTGCTAATGTCCGCGTTGGCTTCATTGAAAAGCTGCAAAAGTATCTCATCAAAGGCCGCTTGTCAAACCGGTTTCTCACCATAATCTTCATTACAGCCTTCGAACCGCGTATCGAGTTCAAAAAGTCAATCATGACATGGATTCGTTCGAGGGTGAAGATCTACCGCGAAAAGAAAGCCAGATTTATTGAAGCTGCTTTCCCTCGACTGTTACATTTGTTGGCGCATCATCCCGATTACAGCACCAAGCCTGACGAATTGGAAGATACGGCAAGATATATCTTATATTACATCCAAACTGTTGTTTCAGAGGACAATCTTGCACTCATTTACAGGTATGCAGAGAGGGTAAAGGGAGCCCGTGATGCGGTACCTGGTGCTCAACCTGATTCTTTATACGTGCTCAGCGATCTCGCTCAAACACTATTAAAGAAATGGGGAGAGAAGAAGGGGTGGAGTATGCAAAGTTGGCCTGGCAAGGTTGGGATGCCCGTTGGGTTATATAAGGCGATGGAGAGTCATGAAGCAGCACAGGAGGTAGCTGAGAAGAATTATCTGCCTGACGAGATGGAGGGGTTGCTTGACAAGTTAGTTAGGGATAGTGAGAGGAAGAAGGTTTGTCTCCCAATTCACTTCGTCTTCCATTCATTCAGATGCAGCTAACAACCCAATTAGATGCCGAAGTCAAAGTCTAAACGCAAGGCCACCTCTATCGATGACGACGAGAATGAATCCCCACGCCCAGCGAAGAAATCCAAATATGACTCGAAAACCCGTCCACCCAAAAAGGAACGTTCTAGCAAGCCCCCCAAGGAAAAGAAGACACCAAAGCCGAAGAAGCAAAAGGAGCTTTCCGAGGAGTCTGCTAATCGTAGGAAGAGCAGTCGAGCAGCTGTCAGTGCAAAGGGGGTCAAATATACCGATCGCGATGACGACGAGGATGATGATGAGATGATGGATGGTGTTGCGTCTTGGGAGTACCTCGATGAAAATGGGGAACCTCTCGAAGTATCAGACGAAGAGGAAGAAGATGAGGAGGAAGATGGAACTGGTGACGAGATGGAGGGTGTGGAAATTGAAGGTGACAAGGGAAAAACTGCTTCCATGCTATCGCCATCATCTCTTTCTGCTGCCTCTGAAGAGGAGGAACTCAAAGAGACTCCAGCCCCAGCACCTAAATCTGCCAGACGATCAACGGCTTCTCGTGCAAGCGCCAAGAAGGCAAGGGCAAAGGCAACACCTGAGTCTGAATCCGTGGTTGAAGGAGATCAAGAGGAATCTGAGGCAACTCCAGCTCCGGCCCCTAAAGCTACGAGAAAGTCGGCCGGCTCTCGAACAAGCGCCAAGAAGGGAAAAGCAAAGACAACGCCCGAGCCTGAACCAGAAGTTGTGGAAGAGGAAGAGGATGAGAATGAGATCACACCGCCACCGAAAGCTAACGACAGAAGAGGGAGAGGAAGACCAAAAATGAATTCTCAAAGTGTAGCTTTAGCAACATCAAAATCTCAACCTAAAGCCCAAGCGACGAAACCAAAAGCAAAGGGGAAAGGAAAGCAGCACAGGTCTGAGGAGGCGGTTGTTGAGGATGAGGAGGTCGAAGGGGCCGAAGAAGAACCGGAGAAAGCTGATCCCGAACTCAAACCAACACCTTCATCAGTTAAGTCAAGAGGTAGGAAGGCTGGAAAGAAGGGCAAGGCGGTTACTACACCTGAGTCTGAATCCGAAGAAGAGGTTGAAGAATTAGAGCCTGAAGCCCAGCCAACGCCTCCCTCAGCCAAGTCGAAGGGAAGAAAGGCTAAGACCACTACCAGGAATGGAAAGTCTACTGCTAAACCTGAGACTGAATCTCAGACAGAGGAGAATGAAAGAGAACAAACCGCTGAAGTGGAATCTGAACTCTCCGAGCCTGAAGCGGAGACTGAACACACACCCCCGCCACCTAAGGCCAATAGGCGAAAGGGCCGAAAGAGCGCAAAGAAGGATAAGGTGCCTGAACTTGAACCTGAGCAAGCAGGCGAAGCAGAAAAAGACTCGGAACTGTCTGAGGTGGCAAGTGAGGAAGAAGATGAAGAACCGGAGGCCGAGTCGACGCCTGCGATGGGGAGGGTGCGAGGGCGCCATGGGGCTAATGTGGGAACTGCCAAAGGGAAGGGCAAATCAAAGGCAAAGTCTCCTATTTTGAATTCAAGGGCAAAGAGTCCAATTTTCAAAACGAAGACGACACCTAAGGGGAGAGTATCCAGAGGGAAGTCTGCGAAAAGAAAGGCGAAGAATGATATTTCGAATGAATGAAGGGTGTAGGTTGGTAAGCCAGAATTAGTTAGATGGCTTGATCCTAGACTTGGTCAGTTAAATGATTGACTAGGTGGTCGATTCAAAGGCGGGGAGGGGTGGGTATTGGCGAAAATGATATGTTAAAGTAGGATAGTATTGTTTGATGCTGCTTCAGGGGTGGGGTTTGCTGGCATGGCAGTTGTTTGGATGGATTTGAGATACATCGAATTAAAAGTCGTCCGGTCTTATGTTGCTATTGGCTGTGTTGATAGTTGGTCAGCGAATGAAGGGAAACAATATTGATGATGTATTTACTTTGCTTTGCTGATAGTTAGGTAGTCGGTTGGGATGGGTGGATGGATGGATGAGATGAGATGAGATGATTAGAAATGAAATGAAGGAATGAGATATCTAGAGATTGCGTGCTAGCTGCTACTTCATCTTTCTGGATCCAAGAAGTGAATGGGTGGAAATGGACCGTCCATAGGTTTTTCGAAGTCTCACTTCCCTCTTAAGCATAATCTCGATTTCGAAGACTTTTGTTCTTTTTTATGGTAAATTCCATGAAATCGAATTTCTCAGTTTGAATTCGCTATTTCAACATCGAATTACAAGTGCAATTTATACTATTTTACCAGATCTAATACTCAGTCCCAAAACCCCCGATATCAACAAGCCTTCCAATCCAAATATTTTTCTAAAGCAACCTTCAGCCTATACCATACCAGTGTCAGCTACTTCAAAACCTTGCACTCCTCAAAGACTTTACATACCTCACAATTCCCAAGGTCATGTCCTCCTCCTCACATGTAAAGGTCAACCTAAAATATCCGGGTATCTCAGACTTGAACGCCTCGCCTGTTGCCAGCCAAACGCCCGATTCCACCATCTTCAAAGCCAGTACGCGCTCTTCCTCTATAGTTTTAGAATGAAGAAATCCCGACATATCTATCCAAATAAATTGCCCAACGTTACTTTTCGCCTTAGTCAGCTTTCCATTCGTTATATCCTCAGACAAAGGTTCACAAATCAAACAAATAACAAGCAGAAGGAAAGGGTGACAAACGCGGGTTCATAAGGAATCATCATTCCCTTCAATAGCCCCGTACAAAAATTATAGGCTTTCGTCATTCTGGTTTCCATTGTTTCAAAGTAGCTTTTCAGGAACTCCTCATCTGTCAAGATAGCCGTCCATGCTCGTTGGGAGAGAATTGAAGCCCATGAGAACTTTGCCGCTGCAGACATTGCCATATTGAAGCTAGGGTTATGAAGTGAGATGGAAGCTCCAATTCTTAGGCCATTGCTGCAGAAATCCTAGTTTAGTCAGCATAAGACAGAGTTCCAATGTGTGGTTGGGATAAAAAGGAATGGCATACTTTACTCATGCCATACAGAACATGAACGAATGATGGGTCGATGAATTTCTCCACCTCAAGAGAAAGAACTGAGGTAAATGGCCTCGGTTTCGGTATATCGCCACTTGGAAACACGGATTTGGCATATACTTCGTCACTATACTTGTTAGCGTCACCATCTTTCTTTTTTTTTGTGTAAGTGTAGCTTACCAAATCAAATGAATGCCATATTTGGAACACAAGCTCAAATAGGCTTCAATAACCGTTTTCGAATAACATTTTCCCGTGGGATTTTGAGGATTGCAAAGCATGATTGCCTTGACTTTCACACCCGCTTTTTCAGCTTCTATGAGTGCGGATTCATGGTGGCCGACGCTTGCTATGCTGGTAACTTCGTCTCCTTGCATAGATACGCAGATCGGTTTAACTCTATCATTTTCATTAGCCTTTCCCCTCTCCCCCACCTCCATATCTCTCCCAAAGGAAATACGGAAATCAAAACTCACCCAGCCCTATCTTCAAGGTCTCCCAAGAAACCCATGTATAATGGCATCGCAATCAACACCGCCTCCCCCACTTCTGCCAAAGAAAAACACAACCCGTCAATGACACTCGACACCCCATTCATGATCGTCACATGTTCCGGCTTCACTTCTTCCCTCGAGTTGAAATTTAACGTAATGTATCTCGCTAGGGCCTTACGAAGTTCCAGAGTCCCAGCTGGTCCGTCGTTATACGTGAGCACTGAAGACATCGTCAGTCGAGGGGACAAGTTTGAGAGATAAGAATCGAACAACTTTTGGAATCAAAAGATAAATGCTTTTCTATGTGTTCTACTATTTCTTTATGCCTATTTAGAAGATAGATTAGGGTCGGCCGGTTTAAGGGTTAAGATTCTCATGAGATAAGAAGGTGGAAGAGTATACATCAATTTATTCTCTGCGATCCCCAAACACACCACTCCATCCGGATTATTTTCCTTATCGTACTGATTTGAAAATACCTGTCCGAGAAGCTTCATCGTCTCAGAGGGAGCAATGACCGCGAACGCGCGGTGCGAAATAGACGCCATTATATACTTTTGTGAACAAAAAGTTAACTGAATAGGAAAAATAAAGAGGGAAAGAAGTCAGGAGGATACTGTAGCACGAGGGTAAGTATTATATAAGATTATAGCCTCAACTCGCTAAAAGGTCTTCCAGCAGGATGATCTGCTTTATATGGGCCAAGGTTTACCAAAAATACCACCATGATTCCCTTGGCCATCGCTAGCCAGAATGCACCGCCGCACCCCGTAAAATAGCTGATCTTGGTGTTCCAACAACATACGTTAGGTGACTACTTAGTTATCCAAAAATAATTAACCACGCTTGTGGGCACTAATAGACGAGGGCTCCTCAGCCCCGTTTCTATTGATTGGTGTGCATGTGGGGTGAAAGGAAAATCCGCAACATGACCATCCGCCGGATCTCCGACCTAGGATAATAGTAATTGTTTATGGTTATCATCCTCATATTTCTATCGCTTGTAATTGGGGAATGCAAGTGTCACAATTTGAAAATATAAGCAAAACTTGCCCTTTTAGCCCTGAATGCTAAAATCCCTCAGCACCTCGTTATAAATATTATCTCACCAAACTACTTAAATGATTTGCCTTATCCTTCTGGCTATACTCACTCTTTACCTAAAATATCATAAGGCATCACTAGTAAGCCAAATAAGAACTTTGATTATATTCAAACTCTACAATGGTGTAAGTGGAGGAATCAGTAAAATCTTAGAATTAAGGTTTAAGCCATCATCAACATGCTTTACTATCGCTTCCCTACGATTACAACCGATAGTGAAGTATAAGTATAACCGGGTAAAACTCATCAAAATGCTTTTCTATTTACTCCCTCACTCTTGTTTGGTATCATACTCATGAATATACAAACATAAGTCGCTATAAAAACTCATCATGCCATATTCTCGACTTCTGATTAACTCTCAGCCCGAGAGGACCACGGTGAGATGCAGTGACGAAACTTATAGTAGTCACCTCCTACATCACATTTTCCCTCCTAGTATCCCTCCAATTATAACTACTCCTCACACTTTCAACCGATTCCTTCGTCTCGCTAACAAAAAGCCCTTTGGGCCTCAAATACTCAAAATTCAGGGGGTAAATCTCGATTTGCAAAAGGCCAAACGTCATTTGAGAGATTGGGCCCGAATTAAACTCAGATTGTGAGGAATAGGTTTTGCTGATTGTTGAAGTATGACATCTGGCGATCGATATATTAAAAGTCTAGTAGAGCCGCCATTTCGATAATGTGTACCTAATCACTATGGACATGCTAATAATAATATAAGCATGCCTAGAGTAAAAGAAATACTTACGTTTTAATTTCTCCAACCATTTTTCTAAGGTGAAAATAAAACTGAATAATAGTTATGACAGAGCTCAGAATAAAGCTGTTGCTTACATTGCTTCCTTACTGGAACTTTCCAACCTCCTCTTTTGAAAAGTCGCATATGTTCCTTTACTCAAACGCATGTGATATCAGAACGTGACGCTGAGGACCATACTCCCTCGACATAATTACCAGGAAATTTTACCTTAACACACACAGGAACACAAGCACTCTTCACAAAAAGGGTTGCCATCGAATCCAGATAGATTGATCGAGAGTCACGAAAAGTGCCTTGCACGAGTCAACATGAAAGTAAAATCAAGGCCAGCTATATGGCTTGTGAAGACTTTTGTATTATACATAATCTATCTCCACTAATATATATCACAACTAATCTTCATCCCAGTTCTATGAAGTGTTAGCATTAAATAGAGTGTGAAACAAGAGCGACTTACAGGATTGGGTCCTGGGGGTTTGGGTCCGCCAGCTTGTCGTGCAACAATAATCTGATCTACAGAGAGTACAGTCCTAGCAGCTTCGGTGGCAAGCTTGATGGCCCAGCTCTTGGATATCATAAGATCTAAAATTCCTCTCTTTTTCGCATTGAGAGTGCCGGTGTCGTCATCGTTCTGAGCTATTAGCATGGTCTCTGAAAAATTGGACTTGACTTTCTTACCTCCAGGTCGACACCGGTGGTCCAGTCATCCTTCTTGATGTGATGAGCTGTGTACAATCTGCTCAATACTTCCGTAGCATCGAGACCGGCACTTTCGGCGAGCGTGCGTGGGATTACTTCAAAGGCTTCGCCGTACTTGCGAATGGAATACTGCGCCAAACCAGGGGTCTTGTCTGCGAAGACCTGTAATCTCTCCACCAATTGCATCTCTGTAGCGCCAGCACCGGGTACTAGTCTAGGATCTCTTGTGATAGCCTTTACAACATTGACACCATCGTCAACAGCTCGTTCGATATCGTCAAGGTGGTTTTGGGTAGCTCCACGAATGACAAGCGTTGCCGTTCTTGTAGTCTCGTTTTCTTGTCTGAAAACAGTGACTCGGTCTCCACCAATTTCCAGAGTTTCAACAACATCAACACTACCCATCTCATCCGGCATAGGTGCCCCTAATCGCGCTAATGGGGTAGCGCCAACAACGCGACATAATCTTCGGAGCTCGAATTTACTGAGGATTCGAATAACCAGGATTCCAAAACGATTAAGATAATGCATCGCCAACTCCCCAACTGTGGCTCCGGCGACCACAACTCGAAGACCCGAATCATAAAGCTCTTTGATCGCAGACTCAAGCTGGTTCTCTTCTCCCTTGGTGAAATCCAGCATCTCTTTGGCATTGTGGAGTAACACCGTCCCCTTTGTCTCGGTTTGACTGGTGTCAATAGGGCACGAGAATACTCCAACCTTAGCTCTTGTTGCCTTCTTGACGGATCCATCTGGCTCCCGGCCAAATACCATGCCCTTAACTACTCGGCTCTGGTCGAGACTGCCTCCCATGATCTTGACAACTCGGATGTTATCGACGTTGAAGTTGACGGGGTTTTTTGGAAGTACTGCGAGGACGGCTTCAGAGACCATGTCGGCGAGGAACTCTTCATTGCCGTTTTGCTTGCTTGCAATAACTGTTCGAATCGCCTTGCTGAGCTCTGGCTTGGATCGTATATCTTCGACCTTATCCACAACGAGATTTTCGAGTTCCTCTAAAGCAAATTTCTGAGCTAGTTCGTAACCCCGAATAATATCACTGGTCTTTAGGCCCATCCGTAATAGATCTTCAGCCTTCTTGAGAAGCTCTCCTGCGAGCACAATAACGAGATTTGTGGCATCTCCCATCTCAGCCTCTTGCTGCTGGCTTGCCATGACGACAAGCTTCGCTGCCGGGTGTACCACATCTAGTTCGCGGAGAATGGTTGCAGCGTCCGACGTCAATATCATCTTTTCTAAATGATTGATGACAATCTTGTTCCTCCCGTAGGGGCCCAAAGAGGTCTGCACTGTTGAAGATATTGTCCGGCAAGCATCGATATTTCGCACAACGGCGCCATCCTCCGAATCATAGCTAGAACACAAGACATTAGCGGCATTCTTGCCAGACATATAGCAAAGAAGCATAGAGAACTTTGGAAGAAACTTTGGGATAAATACTTTTGATAGCCTTGCTTGAATAGGCCAGCATTTGGCGCATTTGGAATATTGAGCGACATCTTGGACGCAGTATAAAAGGTTGGATATTGCGGTTCAGAAGCATGCAAATGTTTGAAATCAACTCTGTCGCGTCGTTGTTCAAAAATTCCGAGAGGCAACGCGAATGAGTGTGGTACCTGAGATGTTAGGTTGTAAAATGGTAGGGTAACCGGAATAACTATTCCTCCGCTCCGAAGAGAACTGCACCGGACTGGCGCTGGGTTTCGTATTTCGTACCAGCTATATCCATCGCGACTTGCTACTTTCTACCTTATTTGTCTCATCAACTTCATCCTCCAACAACTTCAGAAGCAGCTAACGCCTATAGCCACCATCGCAATATGGCGCCAACAGTTGGTATGTAAAGTATACGTTTCCTTACTTATCTTCTTTGACCTCAGCCGCAAACTACAACTCTACTTCCTTTCCTATCCCTTCATTGCTCAACTCTCCTCCTGAGCCCGCGAATATCGACGAGCCTCGAGTCCTCATCCATCCAATGGCGATCAATGCGGCTACAAAAAAAAAGGATTTCTACCGGCTCTGGCTTCTCGAGTAGCTCTTTCGTCAACGCCAACGTCATAGTATAGACCGCCGCAGATGCAGGAATCTTGAGCCTCTCCCGTGGTGATCTCCAACTCAACCTAAATACTTGCAGAAGAGGAGCTGTTTAGTGCTTTGGCGCATGGCCACTTCGACCATACCAGTTCTATCTTTGCGGAATTGGGAAGACATGGAGGAGAGTCCATTGGGCGCCTCTAGCGCGCCCTGCGAAGACACATCATACCAACAATCTTCACTTTCAGTTCCTGCATCGCATATCCCTCTACCAATTGCAATGCGACTTCTTTAGCAAATTCCCGAGATACTACACCAGGAGAAAGCCCCTCCTGACAACATGGCGTATAGCATTAGGTGACGACCGTGGAAACCTTCGTCAAGTGGCGTAGCATGCGCGAATTTAGATTATGAATATGAAGAACGAAGATATTCGGTCTTGTCTAACGAAACCAGCAGGATCTATTCCGCCGGAACTCCCTCCCTCGGTCGAAGCAGCATACAGAAAGAAATGCATCCAACTCAAGACTCGCTTGAATGAGGTTGAAGAAGCCAACGATGCGTCCCGTCAACGCCTAGCACGTATGGGCCGTTCTATCCAGAAGATGCGCCTTGAGCGTGCCTTTTTACTCGAGAGTCTGGCAAAGCGGACTAGCACCAATGTTGAAGATTCTGAAGGAAGCCCTAGCCCACCTCCAACTGTAGGCTCGCTTCCCCCTCTTCCTCTTCGTCACAAATATTGATATTTCCAGTCCAGCTAACGACAGTTTTTAAACAGCCTAAAGAAAAGCCTCTGCGCGTCAAGCGTGGCCATCGGAAGCCCGACTTTCTCACGACTGATCTAGGTGATGGACGACCAGGAAGCACATTCATTCAACAAGG
Source organism: Ascocoryne sarcoides NRRL 50072 (assembly GCA_000328965.1). Lineage (NCBI taxonomy): Eukaryota > Fungi > Ascomycota > Leotiomycetes > Helotiales > Gelatinodiscaceae > Ascocoryne > Ascocoryne sarcoides. The sequence continues at coordinate 94,080 of KB205943.1, forward strand.
CCCGGTTACGTTGTCACCCTCCTCTGATGCATTCTCACACACTCACCCCGACTCCACTCAATTCAGAAATTCCACTCCACAGTCCACAGCCGCTGGTCATGCCCCCAATAAACGATCTCTTCCTGCTAATAGCACCCTTGCAACTATTGGCGGAAGTAGTTCGTCCACTCCAGCACGCCGTCCCAAGAACGCTTTCGATCTTTATTGCAACGAAACGAGACCAGTACTCCAGAGCGAGCATAGACAAGACATTGCAGATAAGTCTTTTGATCTTGAGGCCAGCTTGGCCAGGGGCTGGAGTACCCTCGACAAGGAGGCTAAAAAGGAGTTTACCCAACGATATGAGCAACTAAAGCAGCTTGCCGAAAGTGAGAAGGATGTCGGAGGTAGTATTCCCAAACAAGGAGTGCCCAGCGGTGAACACGAACATGTTGTAGAGGAAGTAGACGAAGATGTCGAGATGGTTGATGAGGCTGGTACGCCGAGTGTTCCCGAAGCCGGTGGTTTCACGGCGGTCAATCGATCTTGAAGATGGCATTGACCTATTGTATTAATACACTTAATCTCTGAAGGCGTTTACAGGGGCAAATTATTTATTGTCCGGGTCCTGGATTCCCAGACAGGATGGACAGAGGGCCAAGAATGGTCAAGATCTAGCGACAAAAGTCTGCTGGATCCTTAGCGCGGATATTACATGCGAAGATACTACGTAGATTGCTGCGGCATATCAAAAATTAATGGCTCACATGCCCAAGACAACGTCTAGCTACTCGTTTTTCGTTTCTGCGTGAACCACTTGTCATTAATTGTCATTATTCTGTACTTGTTTTGTTCCTTGCTTGCTACTATACCATATATACTTGGTATACACATATGCAACCTTATGCACACTTTATTTATAAGTCAACGCCCGCCATGCCATACTGTTTATACATATGAGTTCGCCTCACGATGAACGCCAGGTCTTAGCTTTTAATCCACACCAGCATACAAATCAACTACAATATTGACAGCCGCGACGAGAATTTCTGCCGCAATGAGGATAATAACTATTGTATCATTAGTAACCTGTAGCTCACCACACAATGCATCCCACTTACCAATCCACTCCAACATCTCCCCATGCCCATGACTCAACTGATCCTTCAACACAGCCAGTAAATCCGCAATGACATCCAACCTCTCCGTCAACAAGCTCACCCTCTGATCCATCTCTAGATAGCTCCTCACGGCCTGGTACACAGGCTCCAACTGTGGCTCGACCCAGAACAGTTCCGGGGTGTCGAGCACGGAGCCGTTGAGGTGGATGTTGATGCGCAGGATGAAGAGCTCGCCGATTTGCATGTTGATCTGGGTGCGTGAGAGGGCGATCTTGCCAGTGGTGGCGATTTGCGTGGGGATGTCTTTGCAGACTTCTATGGTGTTGTCGACAAGTTCTTCGAAGAGGGAAGTCTGAGTAGCACAGCCGATTAGTTACTGTTCCATGCTTTTGACTGGTTTGTGGATAGGATGAGGAGAATTGGGAGTGCATACCTTGACGCTCTGTGCTAAAGCATGGGAAATTGCGAGTTTTGTCATATAGTTGCCTTTCTCTCGAAGAGTGATGAAATCGTTATATATACGAGCCTGGTACTCCCGCGTATAATAGAAATTAAAACATTCGGTCTCTACGTCGTCTTGGGCTAACTTTTCGTTCTCGAACCTGGCTATCTCTTTGAGGAAACGTTGTTCGTGGTGTAAAGACATTCCCCAGATGACCACCACGCCGTAGTTGAAGAGGAAGATTTCGGGGGTATGGACTTCGGTGTCAAAATCTAGGTTGCTTACGGAGCCTATGTTTTCGTCTTGAATTCGCTGTTCGACGAGGTCGGAGTTGAGTTGGTTGGATATGGCCTGTTCCCCGTTGCTTAAAGACGTATCCCCGCCTTCAGTATGCAAGTCAATGAGATCCTGCCGCCGATTGTTATTGTTGTCCTCGACCTCAATGGCTGTATCCGAATGTCTCCTTTCGTGCATTTGTGCTGGCATGGACTGCACTTCCATAACCCGAGCAGACATTTTATCTGCTTGTCTGCCATAATTGTACGGCGTATATATACATTCATCGAAGAGTTTAGGGTTGGCTCCCTTGGTCTTTCCACGTCCTTTGAGAAACCGCATCAGGTTCTCCATTTGGTACTTGCTCGCTGTGCAGTACGCCGTCACACGGGGCAATCGATCACGATCTGCCTTCCCAAGCCTTGCAGCGTCCCGTCTTGCGGTTGGGTCTTTGATACGTGTGTACTGAGAGTAGACATCTCTTCCGCTTTCTTCTTCGGGGCCGTCGTCTCCAAAGTCTGGATTCGGTAGAAGCTTGAGCTTTTCTGCATTCTTCGTGGTTCGTTGCGGGCCAATCTTTGGTACCGGTGTCCCGTTGATGGGCACAAGCGGTGCACCCTGACTGTTTCTTCTCCTGAGCCTACTATTTAAGGCTGATAGCATTGGCTGTTGGGAGGGAAGTGTTCCAGTTCCTATCGAAGAGGAGAGTTGCTGCGTGGCGGGAGTCCTGGTCCCCGTCGGACTCTCCAGCGTGATAATGGCTGGGTTGGGGTTGAAGGTTACATTTCTGCTCGCCTTCTTTAGCGGATCTGGCGAGCTTGGAGATTGAGTGGAGATCAGCGGAGTTTCTTCATTTGTACTTGTAGAAGCCATGATCACCGCTGTAAGTGAATCCGCCAATGCTGAGAAGTAGGTAGCTTGAAGGCCATGCGATCATATGAGGGTGGCTGTCGAAAGGAATATCCAATGGAGTCGTGATGAAATGGAAGCTGGTTATGAAGGTACTCCGCAAATGACATGACGCTTTGGTACCGGAGATCGCTTTTCGAGATCGGCATGGCTTGCAGTCTTGCGCTAGTCTCTTTAGAGACTTTCTCGGAATAACATTTAACCTTATTCTTTGCCATGCGTATTACGCGAGACATCTCTTCGAAGAGCATATAGGCCGGAAGGCATCAACTTATCCTTTCATATTCTACAGTCGCTGCTGCACAGGTCTGAATCCTGCTAAGCTTAAATTTCCAGAGGTGCAATCACCGCTTATACACGTGGGCTCGTCAGGTAGGTCAGGCGGGGCGGTCAGTACCTATATTAGTAAATAGGTAGGTAACAATAAGTCACAGAAAGTCTCAAAGTTCGCTCGCGCTTCAAGTTCGTGCAATGACAATTTGAAGAGCGCAGCAAGGGCTTGTAAAGGTTTGAGGCCTCCCGTCTTCTCGAGGCTGCAGGGACAGGTAATTGCCCTTTGGGTTCCATGGGACGTGGAATGACCAGACAATGCACTCGCGCTGAAATAAAGGAGAGAAGGTTGGTACACCAAGGTCATGACTACGCTCGGGGCCGGGAAGCAGGCTTTCACAAGACATTGGTTGAGAAACATGCTAAGGATCAAATCATTGTTGACTCCGATCTTGTTTGAAGACTAAACAATTTCAGGGGTTTTGCTGGCGGGTTCGATCATTCCCTTTGGGGGGTAGGAAGTTGAGGTTGGGTGGAGGGTAGCGGAGAGGTGTCCGCCGTATTGGAGAGCCCCTTGGAATCAAGCACAATTGCAAACCGTATAGCTAAGGGCTATAAGTATAGGGTAAATACAGAGCTGAGAACTAAGGTAAGACACTTAGTAGAGTATCGTAGACTAAGATAACCAGAATAGCTCAGTATTAGTGAGATTGAATTGGAGGTTGTAATGAGATATCAAAAGACACAAGGGACAGGGCAGAAAGAGGGAGAGACAAAATAAAGTTTGCAGCAAGCCGCAACCATCTCTATATACTTCACGTCAGGATGGGAATAGATTCGAATAGAGGAGACCGAGGTGCGAAAGGCTTAAAAGGATAAGGTCTGCATGGCGCTGAGGCATCTGAATATCTACAGCCCCATAACAACAATAGATCTATATTACCTGAGTACTGCGTAACTTGCGCCTGGTTTCTGGTCATTGAATGACTGCCAATGTATGAGTATACAAATTTTGGCCTCTTGAGGCAGTAAAAAGTGGCGAGGAACAAACCAACAACCACGGCTCGACTACTCTTAACAGGCCCGCCCGAACGCACTGAACTCCGCAGTTTTCATTTTGGGCCATAGCTAAGGACCATGAACAAAAGCCTAGCCCAACCATCCTTACTAGAACGCCGCTAGTAGCTTGTGATTTCCCAACTCCATCGTATGCCAAAGACTTGTCCCTCTCGCCGTGTCAATGATTCCGAAAATTTTTCTTTTGATAGAACAAGTCCGTCCTCGAGGACCCCAAATTTATGATCTTTGGACATCCATCTCTATCCTTTTCCAGCCGGGTGCATTCAAAGCAGTAAAATGCATCTGAAATACCCTAAAAGCAAGTTAGCAGAAGTCACCGGTAAAAAGGGAATGAATGCTCACCTCTCCACCGCATACAACACATTTGTTCTGGTAGTTGCCAAAGCTACACTCATCGCAGATCCGAACTAGGGTGGTGGGCCGGACGTATGAATCGCAGACAGGGCATTTGCCATCGCATTTATCACAGAGACGCCCGATCGCAATACCCGACTGCTTCCTGCACATAACAAGATCGCTGCAAAACAAGTCAGTATGGCGCATCTAAAGCTATTCAGGAATGCTAGGAGAACGGGCAAAGAAGAGAATGAAGAAGGTGAAGGAAGAGAGAGGCAAACTCACGGATGATGGCGAGACATGATGGATAATTGGAAAGTGCTGGGAGTTCGAATTTGCAGAAGCGGTATTCAGTTGTCGTTCTAGAAAAGCTGAGATGTAGGTTTCTTGGTGATCGAGTTGAGTTGAATAATCGAAGGCAATTTATTGTTGCTGGTGTACCTAGTTGAGGTCGCCACCAAAGATAATCCGTCCCGTTGCTTTGTCAGCAACAATGAGGCTCACTTCGAAAGAGCCTAGGAGCTGAGCTTGAATTTCTTTCCAGTTCACTTACAGCTTGAAGCAAGCTTGCTGCATCAACGTCTCAGAGCAACACTAGAAGAGGAGGAGTCAAGATGGCGGAACTCGATGGGTATGGTAATAATATCTATGCCGATTTGCGCCTTACTCACATTGTCTTAGGCCTATCGCTTCTGCGGTTATTGTTCCCAAGTCGATAGCAGCTTCTACGTCTCCTCGGCCAGCCAAAAGACGGCAATCATCTGGATCAGACTCGACAGCCAAGCGTCCTAGAACATCGCACGATCCCGATTCTCCTACCACTCTTCGCGAATCTCCACCACCTACCAAGCATCCCAAAGAGGAGTCTGGCGACAAGGCTGATCCTAATGCAGATAGACGGAAGAATAGCATGCAAGAGGAGAAAAAGCGCGGTCGGCGGTTATTTGGCGGGCTCTTGAGCACTCTAAGTCAAAGTACACCGAATGGTCAGCAGAAACGACGACAGGAGATCGAGAAGCGGCAGCAGGAGAAAGCTAAGCAACAGAAGGCTGCAGATGAAATCCGACGGGCAGAAAGACTTGCCAAATTGAAAGTTGTCAGACAGGTAGAGCAGATCAAATTCAACGAGGAGTCGGTCAGTCATGCGCAAGTGCAGGTAGTACTAGGCATTGTCTAACGGTTGGCAGATGCGAATACGACATTCGAATATGCTCGCCATGGCACATTTTTTATCAACGAAGACAGAACCGAAACTTGTACGTTCCCATTGGTGACCTTGTATACTTCTTGCTAACATTTCCTCAGCTCTACAAGCCATGGGAGCTATTGCCACAAGACGAAGAGCGCATTAAAAGACAGATTACGGACGCAGAAGCAACCATCGAGCGAGAAATCCAAGAATTTAACGCCCTATATCCGAAAGAGCCTAGCCAAGAAAAGGCTTCAGAAGAAGAGGAAGAAGGGAAAGTCGAGAGCACCTCTAAGGAGACGGTGGGTGAGCCTCGCGCCGAGTCTCCATCTGTTCCTGTTTCCATTCCTGTTGTTAATACTACTAATCTCCCTGCACAAGCACCTCAGTCTGAACATGGCACAGCTGAGAAAGAGTCTCTGGAAGAGCATAATGGTGAGGTTGTCGTTGAGAACGAGGAGGATACAGTGATTTACTGATCAAATGAGCCATTCTTGTCATTGGCGTTCGGCGATTATGCGGAGGAAAAATATCCCCTGATTCTGTATGTAGGCGACTCTTTGAAGCTTCAAGCTTCCGGGTCAACCAATTTATAGCTATTTAGCTTCTGTTGCTCCAACATCTGGTTCGTTCGTTTGTTTCTAGTTTGTCTGTTTTATCTCATTTTCATTTACACGATTCCCACTTTACGCGGGAATCATCCCAACGTACCCAGAGGTGCTTTATATCAATGCAGTTGTGCACACCACCTTCCCTTTCAAGATCCGGCATTGCCGCTCTGGTTTGACTCCAGAAGAAAGTCAGCTCAGGTGCAAAAGCCGTTGTACTACTCAAGCTCAACAAAGCTCAGTTACGTCAACCCTCCGAGAGTTGACCACCAATTGCAGCGGAACTCTCAGTCGGTGTGGATCGAGTTATTGTGGACAAAACCTGAAACGTGTGTACAGCTTCGGATGCGGACACTAGTGCCATATGCGAGTCTCCATATGCCTCGGCTCAAATTCAAAGCTTTCATAAGAATGATAAAACAACCTCAATCTCACGTCACCAAACAATTAATTTTTCTTTTTCATTACTGCCAAAGCTCAGTTGAATTTTACTTCACCTCAATAGTGGTCTATAGGTTGAGCTTTCAAATCCCATCTCAAAAATGTCTTCCAAGCCCTCGGCGGTTGATAAGGTCACCCCCAATGATCCTAGGATTCAACACAAAACTACTATCCTAAATGGCCAAACATACTCTTATATCCTGGCCGAACCATCCTCAAGCCCGGCTCACACCGTCTTTCTCGTCCACGGCTGGCCGGACCTGGCCTTCGGCTGGCGTTATCAAGTCCCTCTCCTGCTTTCATTAAACCTGCGGGTCGTGGCCTTGAACATGATGGGTTACTCGCAAACCTCTGCCCCACTCGACGTCTCGTTCTACACCCTCAAGCGCGCCGCGGATGACATTGCTACTCTGGCTGGGGAATTGGGTGTCGAGAAGATTATCCTCGGTGGTCATGATTGGGGAGGAGCGGTCATCTATCGGGTGGCATTATGGAAGCCGGAGCTGGTCGAGGGGATGTTTAGCGTCTGTACGCCATTCTTTCCGCCGCCAAAGGTGTACAGGCCCCCGAGCGTGCTGCCGAATTTCAAATATCAGATCCAGCTCGCGTCTGGGGATGTGGAGAAGGAGATCACGAGCCAGGAGAAGATTGAGCAGTTTCTGAGGGCGATGTATTATGGAAAGACGAAGAGTGGTAACAGTGCTTTTACTGTGGACCATGGACTGCATTTTGAGGAGCTGGAGGGCGTAGGTATGACGCCGTTGCTAAATGAGGAGGAACTTGCATTTTATGTCAAGGAGTATACGAGGAATGGGCTGAGGGGACCGTTGAATTGGTATAGGGCCCAGGAACTGAACTTTAAAGAAGAGAGGGTGTTGGAAGAGAAGCTCGAAAAGGAAGGGGGGGTAAAGTTCAAGATTCCGACGTTGCTTGTTGTAGGGGAGAAGGATCAGGCATTACTGCCAGCGTTGAGTGAGGGGATGGAAAAGTCTTGGGTACCTGGGGCGTTGAGGAGAGGATTGGTGGATTCTGGGCATTGGGCTCTTTGGGAGAAGCCGGCGGAGGTGAATGCACTGATTGGGGACTTTTTAAGTGAATTTTTGAAGGGGGGAGCGGCGGGAAAGGCGGCTTTATAAGTTGTGTTGTGCTAGATCCGGTGTTTGCATGCTCGCTTTATTAAACGCCGATTTGGTGTTACTTTACTCTCTACGTCAGTCAAATATCATAAGCCTTTTTGGAGCCATTTCCCTGCATCTTTACCGTCGCCTAAGGATATCTTTAAAAAGAAATGCTGAAAGGTCATAAGGGAAATCTGCAAAGATTCATAATAAAGCAGCTGTCGAAGCGCAATTGCATTGACAGTTTAAGGATAAGATAACGAATACCTCATCGCTGGCGTAGTTACTGGTGTTTGTGGGGACATATGAGATGCTAGCTAAAACTTTAGAACCTTGTGTCTAAACATCTATGCAAACAAACAGCTGTATTGTGACAGGGTGATTTGCAAGTTGAAACCAGGAAGGCTTGAATAGAGAACTGATGATCTAAACTCTAGTAGGTGGTAGCAAATAATACAAAGCGAGATAGGGAACACTATCTCCTTCTAGCTGGTCCCCAACTCCAGATATTCAACCCGATCTTTGTTCCCGACACCACTGGCAATCCGGCGTGCCATGTCTCTTCATATCCTCTACCATCCGGCTTCAAATTCTCCCAAAACACGGCATTCCCCTTTTTAGGTTTAAATATAACCCCCATCTTCTCCCTCCCCACCCCATCCTCACCCCCACCCCCTCCATCGCCACATTCCAAAAACTCACACAGCCGCCTCCCCTTCCCAACATCTGGCATCTGAATCCTCGGAAACTCCGTCCCACCCCCCTCGCAATCAGCATCCACGTACACCATAAACGTACTCACACGACCAGCCTCCCTACTCGCTCCACTCCAATCATAGTGCATTGAGTAATGACCTCCTTCCCCATACCGTTGCGTTCTCAGCCTCTCGATATGGAGATCCGGACGCCAGCCCTGGAAGGCTCGAGCTCGGTGCTCAATACAACGAACGACATCGTCGCGCTCGAGGATCGCAACCTCGGAGAAGCGGATGGATCTCTGGATCGAGGTGTCGCCTCCGTGCGAGACGGTGGAGGGTTCGTATTTACCTTTGCTGGGATAGGAGATGTGTCAATCACCAGTAATTAAGTAGAGGTCTTTATTGCACCGGATAATCCGGCTAGCTAGAGCTGGGTTTCAAAGGGGAGGAATACCTGATTTCTATCAGATGTTCGGATTCATCTGCACCGAGGAAGTTCTCTATGTATATGATGAGAGGTTCATGATTCAAGATATAGGTCGTATAGCCATGGGGAGGACAGGAACGCGGTTCGTCGTCAGCGATGAATGAGCTATTCAAGATTCTCGGAGCTGCTTTCACGGGTTGTTGTCGTTTTTCTCCCCAGAGGGAATTGGAGATGGGAAGATAGACGAAAATATAAAGAGGGAGGAGAGCGAGAACGTAGCCTATCATGTTGCGTTGCTGTCGACCTTGGCTTTGTCTTGGCTCTGTCTTGGCTTTCGATACACATACCCGTGAATGGCTTGTGGTGTGGTGTTGTGTGGACCGTGTGGTGCAGCTATTTCCGCATATATTCTCCGAACCTGTTCCCGCCTATCTCTCGCTTGAGTTTCCGCCCGGAGCTCAACGTCCACCCCACTCCACTCCACTCCACTCCACCCCGCCCCCACCTCCTCGCTAATCTCTCCCACTCCGATTCCCTTTCTCTACCTCATAACATCTCCCACAAGTTCATACATTCGAGCACGCAAGATATTCGAACAAGACAAGATCTACTTCCAGTCTGTCAAAAGACGCTTCAATATGTGCACCAAGCGGTTAATGACGCTTTGCCATCACTGCACATGCATTCCCAGACAAGTGCCCAGCCTGCCAAGTGTATCAGACAGACCCCCCAAACGGTCAACCTTTCATGTTTGACGCAAGCTTTCTGAGCATAATGCCTTCTGGGCACTCTTGGCAACTGTCTACATTCGCATTCTTAAGTTATGCCTTTGCGTTGTAACGATCTCTGGGGGGGATGATACCTGCTTGGCGGCCATCATGTGGTGGACGTTTCATTCCCCTCCCATTAACCTTCTGAATTAGCTCGCCTTACCTTGTGCGAGTCTATATTCGGACGAAACCATTTTTAGGCTGCTTGCTTGCTATTGACGCTCTGATCGCCAAAAGCTTAGTTTATGTGCCATGATTCAATGCTAGTATAAGAGATTGTGGCAGTCCCCAACTTCACTCTTTCCTCCTTAGCTGCGCTCACATTCCTTCTATATCATCCCCAGAAGCAAGTCTTCTACAGCCGCTCCATGCACAGCTAATTGGTAATCTCTCTAACTGCCATCACGATTCTCTTCACATAATCCAGCTTAGCGCAACCAACCAACCCTCTCTTCACAATGCGGTACTCGACAGCTACCGTCCTAGCCCTCCTTTCCGCCATCACCCTTGCTCTCCCCCTCAACATCAACCTCGGAGCATATTCACCAGCCTTAGTAGTCGGTGATGGTGAGATCTCCTTCGGCGGCACCGAAACCGCAGCTACCACTCTCGCCAGCCTCAGCGAAGGAGCTACCACAACCGCAAAAGAAAGCACAGGCACCCCCAACGGCGTGACGATCAACCCCGCCATAAGTGCGTCTCCATCTCTATCTCCATCTCCGTCCCCATCTCTCGCCGCAGGCGTCCTGGGGATCGGGAAAAGTAGTATTGGTCCCCGAGCTGATACCACACGTGTAGAGGAGAGAGACGAGATCGAGAAGCGGGATATCGCCGGTTTCAACGCGGCGTTGAATTTCGCGGCGGGGGGTTTGGCGAATGGTCCTACGGTGGAGTTGGGGACGGGGGAGGGCGGGTCCGGGGTGGGGATTACGGTTAAGCCTGCGGCGGCGGCGGCTAAGGCGAAGGCGGCGAGGGGGGAAGATGTAGAGGGGGGGGAGAGGAGGAGTTTGCCTACTGTTACTCTGATGAGAGTTAGGAGTTTGGGGGGAGAGGCTGGTGAGTATTTTTATTATTTTCCCCTTCTTGGTTTGCTTGTACCTGATTCTCTTGCAAAATGGTTTAAGACTGATACTAATATAGTTTAGGCGCAGCAAGGAGAAGGGCTCTGAGAGAAGTAAGCGCAAGAGATGTGGCGAAGATCGAGAACGAGAGTCTTGATGAGGTCAACTTGAATATCGACGGGGATGTCGAGTTTACAATTGCGGAAGTCAAACCATGAGTGTGATTTAAATGTCTGGCTATAAGAGGCAGTTAGTTGTATAGCTAGTTTTATAATATGATATTTGACATCTGACAGCCAACCTTTTCTTTGATGTCTTGGAATAAATCTGCCTAGAAAGTTAGCCGCCGACAAAATCGGTCTTTTACTTTTCCAGACCCTCATCAATCACCACTTCTTCTCCACAATGTCTCGCTGCTTGCTTCACCCTTTTGTGCATGCTGCTCAGGCGTATTGTGAGGGTTGGGACTATATCACACAAACCGTGTAAAGCCTATTCTCTCTCGCCTACTTATTCAGCTCTCGTCTTAAAACAATCTCTATAACAGTAAACTCCTGATTCAATAGCCACCTGATTTTAACCCCTCGTATGCCCCCCCCCCCCAAAAAAGAAAGAAAGAAAGACGTAAAGAAGGGTAGATTTAACCGACAACCCACTTACCTTTCGCGACCCGCGATATAAAATCACACTTCACACCTAAATGTCCCTCATACAGGAGTGTAATTAGATATTCAATTAACAACGATAATATCTCAACTATATCCAAGAATTTTAATTTTACTTTTTTCACCTTCCTATTTTCCCTTCCCCCTCTTAAGGCCCCCCTCCCCCGATCAACACCCAATCCACCTATGCACTAAACTCCATCCCTACCCTCCTCCTCTCAGACCTCTTCGCCGTCGCCGCCTTCGGCGCCTTCAACAACGCCAACAGACTGAAATGCCCTCCCGCCACCGGTCGCGCAATAAACGGACCATCTGCAAAATCGCCCGATTGGGTGTTATACAAATCGGTAAACGCGCGGTTAGTAGGCGTGGTGTTGATCCAGTTCGCCAGCAGGTGGATGAACATGGTCTTGGTGGACGGGGATGCGATGGCCGCGCACCACATCTCCCAGTCGGATTTGGTGTAGACGTCGCGGGTGTCGAGCGGGACGCCGTAGGTGTTGGCGACGGTGGGGTAGAAGGCGGATTGCATGTCGTAGATGGATTGCGGGACGAGGTTGAGACCGAGGAGTCTGTCGGCGTAGAGGTTGTAGAGGAGTCCTTTGAGGGATGTTAGATTTCGTTTATTCTGGCTGGTGTGTTAGGGTATGAATAGGGGGAACTCACCATGGGAACTGGAGTCCTGGTAATCCAAGTTGGTGTGTGGTGGGCTAGCTGTCGAGACAACCGCATATGTCTGCCATTTTGCAATGTAAGAGCTGGCAATCGATGAATAATTGGAGGCGTCGGCTGTGTTTCCGGTAAGTTCTGAGATCACGGACATGGCTTCGATGGCAATAATGCCTTTGAGCGCGAGATTAGTTTGGTTGGCGAGCTGACCCTGGAAATCATCGGTTGATAGTTGGTATGCTGGAATCAAAGCTTCCTGGACTAGATATCCAGTCCATTGCTTGAGAATATTATAGTGAAGCGCGAGATACGATGTGTCGGATGCTTGTTGAGCGTAAGCAAGAGTTGCAATGATCATATTGCCGCATTCCTCCAACGGCATCGCCTCTCCATCTCCAGTTGGGTGCCCAACGGCTCGGGGATAATTTGCACCCAGGTCATGCATGGCATAGGTTTGTGGAAATTTGCCAGCTTCTTGGTTTTCAAAGAGCGGATCTAAGATATACTTGACCAGAACTGGGTTGGAATAAAGGAAAATGGGCATTGCTGGGAACAATACATCGACAGTTTGGATATTGCCGTCAGAACTGATTTCCTTGAGGAAAAGGTAGGGCTTGGACGAAGTACCAGCTAGTTGCACAGCTCCGTACGCTTGTCGTGCTGAGAGCGAGGTGATGGTAAGGTAATCTTGGCCACCAGCGGCTAATGAGTCTACAGCGAAGATATGGTCATATAGACCGGCCTTGGTGACCCAATCATTGTAGAAAAAGTCAACCTGGATGAATGTCAACAACGTGAAAAGAGAGACACAATCAACAGGTTTCTTACCATAGATAATTCGGTGCTGAAGTAACTTGTCCACAGAGACGGTACTGAAACTAGCCCATTTGCTCCGTTGTAGTATATAGCGTTGTCTTGGGCATTGACGATAGTGTACAGAGTTGCCACTGGTGTATTTCCAACTGACCCTAAAGAGTTAGAAAACCCGAATACTGGCCAAGCATTGTTAATAGCTCTGTAGTTTGAATCTTGGGTGTTTGGTAGGACGCTATTGCTGAGGAAGTTCTGTCGAACAACAGTGTCTTGTCCAGACTGGTAGGTCAATCCGGAAACAGATTTTGTAGACCAATACCAGTAACCCCAGTGAGCGCCATCGTCAGCATAGTCGGCATTGAATTCACTCTGGCTTTGTCTCCACGATTTATGGTGGGCAATGCCGTTGTCAACGACATAACTACAAAGCGAACAAATGTTAGTGCTCTATTGCCATAGGAACTATTAGGGAATAGTACCTCCATTGTGCAACGTCGGAATTATGTGTAGGAGAAACCCATTCTAAAAGCCCAAATTAGCACTATCTTCAAAACAACTTTAGCTGTAACAAACATACCAGCAGATGTGTCCGCATAGAGTTCAACAGTATGCGTATTCCCGTCAATGGCGGTAACGACGACCGAGAGGTATGTACCAATGACAGATTGACGCTCAAGGTCATATGGCATAATGGGTGACAAAAAGGTCACATTCATTGAAACTTTCCCCGCAACGTTCATGATAAACGAGGATCTGACCGAGGTGTACTCAAAACTCGTTTGGGTCACACTCGGTGGGGTAACACCGTTGACATTGGCAGCTCCCATGTAAGTGTAGGTAGTTCCATCAACTTTGATGAAACCAGCCCATCCGGTGACGGCACCATTACTTCCGGCAACGCTTCCGGGCTGTGAACCACTGTAGCCATTGTTAGTTTGTTGGCAATTTGATGTTGCGTGGAAATCACTTACGCCCAAAAACGTCTGTGGCATTGTTAGTTTAATCGCAGGGATTCGTATTAAGTAGCACTTACGGCCAAGCCCCAGGCAAAATACCTCGACTTCCACCATCATCAGTACCACACTCAAGCCATGTACTCATATAAGGCGAGCGAACTGCAAGATTGTCAGTTTATGTTCTTTTTATATTCACGGGTTATCGGACCTGCGAGAGGAATCGCTGGAGGTAGAGCGGGACTGAAAGTCGACCCTGAAACGGTGCTCGAAAGTGCCGCCAAGGCGAGGGTAAGCAGTTGAAACTTCATACTGCAGGTTCAAGTCCTTCAAAGAAGACTTGAAGGTGTCGAGGTTGTGCCGGAAGTGCCGAATGGATCTATTAGAAAAGACCTGGGGAAGGAATTAAAGCATAGTGGAAGATAGGTCTATTTATGTGAAGTGATGGAAGAACGATCTTACTAAGAGATCAGCCTTCAACACATTAGAACATGATCAAGAAATGGGAGGACTACCAAAAGGACCGAAAGCGTCTCCGACCACCGATCTTGAATGCGTAATTGTTTTTGAGGGAAGAATGCCAAGTATGGACCGCCAACTCTGTTCTGGTCGCATATCAGGATGATTGGGCAGCCTACAATTTGAAAGCACCTCATTGCTGGAGACTTAATGCAAAAAAGAACACCAGGGGCGTGTCTCCGTAGTTAGTGACAAAAGCTTGTTAAGGATCGGCTCCCTTGTACTACAAGGATGGTATTAGGTTCCCATTGCCTGTCAATCTTGGAAGAAAAGGATTCGAATACAGGCCAAAGAGTCTAACCGAATTAGTGGAATGCTCAGATACAAGGAAAGAGTCTTAGCCAGTTACAACTCCCGACACATGGGGGAAAATTAGATCACCCGCTCGGAGATGATGGGGCCTCGATCCGAAATCTGGGGCGGCGCGGTTCATGAGTCAAAAGTACCCCTATCCTCCGCAAGAGATCGGACGACTCCATCAAATGACATCTACTTCATAGAGGCTCATGAACAGTAAATGTGGAGGTTTGGCAACTGTGCCGAAAAAAAGCTTGTGAAGAAGAGGGGGGCGCTAGGTTCCGACCATAATTGTTACTGCCGATAGATTAGGCCTAGATCTATGGACTCTGTGGTCATTACAGAGCTTATTTCTGATAGTTCTAGCCTTATTTTTCCTACCATGTTTTCAGTTTGTTTCTTATAATTCTGGGTCCAGAAATCGTGTGGGCCTGTTCCGTAGCTTAAACTCTATTACTTCTGTTGGTCTTTGGACATTAATTGGGTTGATATATATATAGTTAGTATACATATATGAGAATCACGTCCTCGAGGAAAGCAATTAATTCTTCACTATACAGATGGGGCTCCCACATTTGACTTGCTACACTTCCCAATAATAATAAAGAGCTGCAACGTGGTGTCACGCAGGACTTACATTCGATTCTCGAGGGGCAATATTGAAGTAACGTTGACTTAAGAGCTCAATTCAGAACTACCCCTCTTGAGAGCGGTCCTCAAGGTGCATCGAAAAATAACTGCCAAGGGCGAAAACTGCGGGGTAAGAGGCAATGAATGCCTATCTGCTGACGAGAGCAAGTTCCCCACAACATGTCGAAGAATCTTCCCGGGAGGGAGAGATCTACATCGAGGGGAAACCCAGTACGCCAGAGCATGACCGGAGAATTGTACGAGGTAGGTATTCGAGAAGCGCAGGAAATAACGTGATTGCTATCGTGTAGGATCTGAATCCCGCCGGCATTGACACCCGAATCTGACAAAGGATCCTAAATTTGCCCAATGAAGGGACTTGGCGGCTAGGAGTTGAGGCGGTGCATAGTACAAAGTTGAAAGATGTAGGACAACGTCTCCGACCCTCCTCTCACAGCATTAGGAATCGGAAAGCAGTAGGGCCTAGAGCCTGTATCGAGTCTCTATTGAGATAAATTTCAAGAAAGACGAAGAGGCGACAAAGAGAAAAGAACAATAAACAGCAATCATGAGTTTCATTCTAAACGAAAAATGGATGGGAACAAAATAAAATATTAAACCGCTAGTGAACGAAAAGACCCTTTGACCTTCACCCTTGGAGGAGATGACGAACATGGGGAGGGGGTGGTGATCTGTCGGTGATGGAAGATCTGGTGGAAGGTGAAGTGAGTTGTGAAGTGCTATCTCGGAAATAAGTTTCGGTCCGGCTTGGCCCGGTGTGGAGTAGCCGATATTCACGTATATTCTGCTCACGTGGACATGAAAGACCTTCTGCTCTTGAACTCTTGGCTCGTTATGATGCTCTACACAAAGTAAAGCATTTTCTAAAAATCCGAGTCTCCTATCTATGTCTTTGATAGTTACAAAGATACGAAACAAATAGCCCAACATCGATAGCCTGAGGCATTGAGGTTGTTTTATCGACATCGTTGGAGCTAGCTTAATGCGGTTAGAGGGGCTTTGTCACATGGGCAGAGATAAGCTTGTTATCTTAGCGCGACATGATTATTTTCTAGTAAACAAAATTGATTTCACGACAGTGATAAATCTTTCTCTAAAACAACCTCCATCCTCACAGCTACGCGCATCAAAGACGCTTGCTTCGTGCGTCGCTCTCGACGTGTACTGAAGCCTCCCTGCGATTCCAATTTCCGAGCGCTTCAGCGGCCATCGCCCGTCTCCCGCCACAATGGCCATCTCTCAACCTCCCGTTCAAACCCTCCCCCCTCCAAATCCACGCCTGATCCTTCCGACGGAGCTCAAGCTTCAGGTTGTCACACACCTCGATACCCTCGCTGATATTCGCAATGTCAGACTGGCATCAAAGGACTGGGCAGCTGCGGCGTCGGGGTCGCTCTTCCGCCATGGGTTCGACGTTCGCCCGCATCGCCCTGACATGCATAGATTGAATGCAGTTTCCATGCGTCCAGAGCTCGCCAAAACCATCCGCGAAATCACATTCTATGTTGGGGATGCTGATCTGGAGCAATTCACAGCAGCTATCGATTACGAATGCCGTCGAGCATCATCTCCCAAAATAAAATACATGCGGAAAAAAGAACAAGAATTGTCTACTCAATTGGCAAACACCGAAACTCGGGGCCAGCATTGCAGCAGCGTGATGCTAAAGGAGATATTTCCCCGCTTGGTAAATCTTACTGAGCTCTATATTCTCTCAGAAGAATATCCATATACCCCGTTCAAGGTCTTTGAGTCGGCATGGGAAACCATGCAAGACAGATGCGAGCGTTTTGATGCACCTCATTGCTACAAGACAGAACTTTCGATCAAGCGATATTATAGCATTCTGTCTTCCTCGTTGCTGATACCTTCAAAAGTTCGAAACCTGGTTGTAGACATGCTTCCCGTTGAAATCATCTTGTACTCGGCAGAAGAACTCAAAGCCAAATATGGCGACTCGGTGGGTCATTCTTCAGGCAACCTGTTTCATTCTGAGAAGATAAAGAACATCAAAGAAGCCTTTGAAAATCTCACAGATCTGGATATTGGCTTTATGTGCCATGAAGATAATAGGGAATACGAGAACGTTTCTTTGGCTCGAGTCTTGGGTGGCCTTCTTACATCTGCCAAACAACTGAAGTCATTGGTCTTGGCATACAGCCTCTCAGATTCCACCCCCGATTTCGATCGCGGCTTTGCAGAGACTTTTTACCAAAGTACCTTCCCAGCACTCCACTCTTTTCGACTCCAACTGACCGAAACAAACGAGAAGACGGTAATGCATTTTCTCGAAAGACATGCCTCTACTCTCAAGTGGCTCCATTTGGATGACGCCGTTGAGCTTGATGGCCTTAGGACCTGGAAGGATTTTCTCACCGACATGAGAGATATACTCAAGCTAGAGAAGGTAGAGGTTTTAGCTGAGGGCAATGAGCCTTTCATTTATGATGCAGATTGGAACCCATGCCGTTCTTCCGAGAAGTCCGTTCCTCGACACCTAAAGCTGCTTGAGATGTATGTGCGTGACGAATGTCCATGGCCCATGCACGGCGATAATCCGCAAGGCTCAAGGGGCTGGAAGCCAAGATTCATGGGTGGCCATCTGAATTTTAGGGAGATGACGGCGAGAGAGAAGATCGAGATGCTTGCGGAAGACTGGGAGACGGATGATGAGGATGATGAGGCGAGCGTCGAAGGATCGGATTGGGACGATAGCTCTGATGAAAGCCATAGTACAGACAGAGAAGATAATGATACCTCGAGCTCGGATGCCCATACCGACGATGGAGAATGGGAAGATGAAGATGATGGAGAGGAGGGGACAGAACATGACCCGTGGTCTGCTGCTGGCTTTTAGAGCGGGGATGACATGGAGCAATGGCTGGACCGAGGACATTCAAGTGCTGAAGATCTCTCGGTTGGTGAATCTGGAGTTGGATGTCACTAGGCGTATGAGATGGGATCGATTATGTACTGACATGTGTACTGGTATGCGATGATACCCGATCTGGGGAGTATGATCATCGAATTGTTCTGTATGATATAGCCCGAGTATTCACTCCGGGAGAAAACACATTCATAAAATGATTCTTATATGGCTCTTATTTTCAGTGATTATTTACTTCTAGCCTCCTGATCGCACCTTTTCTTCTTCTTAGCTAAACTTTAAACATCCCACCTGAGGACTCTCTTGTGTACGCCGCGAAACCTCTTCGCCTGAAGATTGTTGGAAGTAATGCACTCATTTGACTTCTCGATTCATACTTATCATTACCATTCACCATTCACCATCCCCCATCTTCCATAAACCCACACATATCAACGTCTATAAAGCCATCACATCTATTGGTGCACTTCAACTCTGAATCTTTTGATACCTTCTATGTTATATGTCATGGGACACCACGACACGAGGATTTAGTTTGGTTTGTATATTTATTGCAGGATGTGAAGGTATGGGTAAAACATATTGGAGTTGAATTCTAAGAGTTTGCTCTTGGGATGGGAGGTGAGGGTTGAATAGTGGAAGCAATGATAAGGGAGGGTTTGAGATGAAGTGATCGGCCTTGAGGCGGGAGGAGAACGAGCTTGTTTTGCTCAAAGACAATGAGGTAAAGAGTATAAATCCTCAGCAGGCTCGCTCCAGTTTGATGATGGGACAGCGTTGCTGATGGGTCTTCGCATTCATAAAGCTAGAGATCTTCAGTAATCGATAATTCTTTCAAAGTTAGCTGCACATCCGTCTCGGTGATGAATAAGTGGCCGGTTGTACAAGTAGGTAAATTGCCTTTAACTGAAATGTTGAAATAATTCAGAACTGTAAACGAGTGCATGAGAACTGCGTAATGCGCTTCATAAGCCGCTCTACTCAGAAGTGATATTGCATGTAGTGATGCTTGTTAAGTGTCTATGAGCGTAAGAAATGTGATACGACACTTGTGCTAAAAATCGGCTACTTCTTTTCTAACCCAGGAGCTTTCCTCGGAGGGTTTCAACAGTCTGAGCGGTCCATACTGCACTGTATCGAAAACATTGCTTCTCACTGCCGCTATTACTACCCCGGCTATTTCTCTTCAGGGTCTTTCCCATCCGCAGTATTTTGAAAGCTGCAGAGTCCAGGAACAATCCCATTGGAGATGTACTGCAATTGGACGACATATTTGCCACATACACTTCTCGGAAATGCTTAGTACCTTACCGTACCCTTCCCTTTCAACTCGATTTCCCCAAGCTCGTTGTATCACCCCAAAAAATCCAAACAAAAAAAAGAAAAATCTAGCATCGGACCCACAACACCAGAGCATTCATCTCCTCTAGAAGAGAGAGCTCCCCACGAGTAAAGAAAGATGGGAACCTTGCCCGCTTACCTTACCGTCCTGCTGACGCCACTACCGGCAGTCACATCTTGAAACCCCCATGAATCCCCCCAACAAAGGACATCCCCGCCAGGGAATCGTGCATCGAATCCCGTGTAACCCACCCCAAGCCATAAAGACCATACTCCAGTCTCTCCCCATGAAGATCTCCACACCACGCACCTCGAAACATGACAACCGAAATCCAAAGCTCCCGCTCATCAGACACGAACGAGAGGGATTACAAAAAGGACGGTTACTCGCCGCGAGATGTAACGGAGGTTGTGTTTGATGTGGATAGGTTTCGCTTCGAGTATAGACCTCATTCGCAACTGGTGAAGGGTCGCGAAGTCGGTATGTCTCGACTTTTCTTCCCCCCTCTTCCCTATTCCTTTTTTTCCTACCTGGATGATCGCACTAAGCACCGGCCGGCACCTACCGCCTAAGATATTCTATGAAAAAAAAAGTAAACATCTGGACTAACAACCTCCTCTAGGCGTCGACCTAGCCATCATCCCCCTCCCCCGCCTCAGCCGCCAAACCCGCATCCGCATCTCGTTCAGGAGATCGCCGGGCAAGAACTACGCCGCGCCGCTGAATATGGATTTGAAGTTCGAGTTGCCGACCAAGGTGTGGATCGGGAGGAACTTGGGAACGGGGTTCCGGGAGTTGTATGTCTTGAGGGGTGCGAGGTAGCATTGTGGAATGTGAGGAACATTTTGTGATATACCATGATTTGGGAGTTGGGACAAGGGATCTCTTGGAAAAGGTGCCAGTGTTCGGGGGGCATGATCTCAATACGAGATTTAGGTCTTTGTATAACCTGGCCAGGGATTTTGGGGTTGAAGGAAAAGAAAGTTCAAACTGGTGTTTTCTTTTTTGGCAAGGCGTACTCTTTAGCTCGGTCTGGCGATTACGCAGCTAGGATAATATGTTCTCGCGGATGAGTGGTGAACGGAAGACATCTATCTACCACATAGTGAATATGAAGCCGGTTGAAGCCAAAAAAAATTAGCGCATTATAACAAAAACAAATATAGAACAAGTCTTTGAAATAGAAGTAAAATGAAAGAAAACAACATTTTCATTTAAAAATAAAAAGCAAAACAAAAATTGAATCTCAGCTCCGAATGTGGTTCGAACACATGACCTGAAGATAAATTGCTACAACTGCAATCTCCCGCTCTACCACTGAGCTACCGAAGCATCTCAAAGCACCGCTCGACGGATGTTTGATTGGTTAGTGTATTCCTTATTAAAGTCTATGACAGTAATTTGCCGAAGCGCCGACCCAGATGCGAGAGTGGGCTCACTTTAGGGGCGGAGCGGAGCCCGCAGGCCAAGCATTGTCGAACCTTAGAAGAGGCACGAGGCGAGAGGGATGGCAGGGGGGTGGCGCGGAGAGGAAGCACGGAGGGGGTTTATAGGAGATTTCTCTGATGTACAAGAGAAGTTCTAAGCTCAAGTAAAATACTAACCGTTGGAAGTAATTTGAGAAACAAGAACAATCCAAGGGACCCAGTGATAAAATTTCCAGTCTAATAGTTTCAGTTAATGAACATGCTTTCATGATTCACTCATCATGAAGCCCAATTCCCATAGCAATGAGATCCTCCGGATTTGATGGAGTTGAATCTTAGGAATGCTGGGAAAGGCAGATGGGGATTTTCTTAAGCTTATAGCCAACTGAAATGCATCATATATTCAAGGTCTACAACAAGATGGTTCGGCGTCTGGGTAGTCATTGTACAATAAACGTTCGCTGCCTGCTCTAGATATAAACCAAGTTCTCATCTCCTGTGAGAGAGGAGCAGGCAGTTCACTCGCGATAACAACCGGATGCATCTAGATCGGCCTGAACATTCCTAACTACTCATTACCAACCCCTAACTACCGCCGTATGAGAGTTGTGTCGAGCCGTCGAGCCAGTGGGTAGCATCCCAAAGAAGGGTTAGATCTTCAGGGGCTGGTGATGGAATGTCTCAAGAAGGACTGAGAATTCCAGCCGAAGATGAAATGCTCAAGGCAAAGCAAATATGATCTTAGTTTGACACTAAGAATTGAGAAACTGTAGTTTGCGACCTGTGAAGAAGATAGCCTAGCAAAGGTCACAAAGACACGAAATAAAATTTCCGCACCACCACTCTGGAGGAGAAATTTTGTTTATGTTGCTCTATATTATACGGCTGCAGATATGGCACCAATGATAATATGCTAACTATCGTCGCACCGCCCTCTTATTACTCATCTATTCTATATATACCCCGCACTCCTCGCCATCTACCCCGCAAATGGAGATGTACAGCCAAAGGCAGTAGCAACAGTTCCACCGGCACCGAACGCGCTCATCAGCGCCTTAATAGCAGCGTACATACCCATGGCGCACACGACCAGCGAACCGAAGAAGTAGAAGATGTTGAACGAGGTGAGCAGCCACGTCTTCTTGTAGCCGCGGATCCATCTCTTCAAGCCGTCGTCGTGACGGGTGTACGTCTTAGTAGTCTCGTCGAATGACTCTTCGGGAAGCATGGCGCCCTTCTTGATTTCGAATCCGATCTTGAGGAGTGCGGGGAAGGCGTAGGTGAAGTTACCGATGCAGAATGCTCCGACCAGACTCTGGAAGTCACCGAAATTGGGGACAGCGCCAGCGATGATGAATGCGAGGGCCCAGTACATGGGCACCATGGCAACCCAGATGAGCTTGCCCCTTTTGGTGGTGAGGGCTGGGAAGCCTGTTATATTATGTTAGAGGTCATGCAGTGGCCATCTAAGATAGGGGTTTATATACCGAAAATCTCTATAAAGACATTGTTGTACACGACCTTGATCCCAATATTTCCATACAAACAAGCGGCAATCAGACCACCTACGATTGGGCGTAATTAGCTTAAATGGCTACTTGATATGGATGAGTGTGACGATCACTTACCCACAATAGATAAGATATTACCCGCAGTTTGATAATTGTACGGGGTAATACTTTGGAAGTTCTGGGAATAAGTGTACTGCCCTTGGAAGGAGTACTGGAAGATTCCGAAAAACATGTAGACTATGTAGATGAATATGTCGGCGCAGAGCATGCCCTTCCAGAAATCCCAAGGGTTACGCATCTCAGCTAAGAGATTGAAGAAGAGCATTGCTCCGCCATAAGAGTAGATGATGGAATTGAGACCTTGGTAAGTACCGAGGAAACCGGTGCCACCTGATGCGAATCCGTCAGGCGGGGTACCAGCGAACTTCCTGATTGGAACATGACTCTCAACCGTGCCATTGGGGAAGTTTGTGTCACCATAAGGAGTACCAGCACCGCCAAAGGAACCGAGCATGGTTGCATAATTGGGGCTAGAGTTAGCACTGACTCCGATTGATATAAAAGCACATACGACGGTTGTCCAGACGGATAAGTTGGCAAGCCATCCGAAACGTTGAAGTGTACGAACCTGGCCAAGGAACATACCGAGGATAGCAAATATAAGGAAGCAGACGATGTAGCAAAGACCATTGCCATTTACACCGTCTTTTCCGAGAGAAACTTGGGAAATGGCCCCACCATTACTCTCGACCAGGACGGCCACCAACATGATCATCTGGAGACTCTGCAAAACGTTGATAATATGTCTTGCACTAGACCCGAAGACACGGAAGAAGGCCTGTCCAAAATCGCGGAGGGGGTAGCGGTCGGAATCCATGTGCATGTACACACCCCAGACATACCAGCCCGAAATGGCGGCCATGAGACCAAAAACTGTGTACAGAGCTACACCAGGTCCGTAACCAGTGTTGGAGAAAGCCCATCTAAGGAATGGTCAGCTCATTATTTAGGGAGAAAGCTAAATGGGAATCCAGTGCTTCCTCGTGGGTAGACAAATACTTACGCAGCTCCAGTAGGACCCAGAATATCAGTAGTAATTAAGAAGAAGATGGAACCCCAGCTGGCTGTTCTTAGAGCACGGGAAGCCTGTCTCCACTCGAGGTCGGTGACGGTGGTAACATCATTGTGAGTTGTCGAAATAGTGCCTTCGGTGACAACAGCATTGACTTCATGCACATGACCCTTGGAGAATCGATTCTTTATGATGCCGCCAAGAGACCAAGGATCCTTTCGGTTGATCATGTTTCCTTCGTATACGCGCTCTTCGGCACGGGTAAGCTTCGCATAGTGCAAGTACTCCTCGAACAGGATAGAGGGGTCGTTGTGGACTTGGGCCTTCTCAACGGTGAAGCCGGCCTTGAGACTCTCGGCGTGGCCGTGATCGAGAGCGTATTGTCCTGGGTTCTTCTCGCTTGAAATGCGAGGGTCACCACCATCGAGGGCGAGGTTGGCAAGATTTGCAGCCATGTTGATGGACCTTGGAAGCGTCGAAGCTATGTAGGCGGATGGTTCGAATGAGAAGAAAGAGTCGAGGGGGGGAAGGAGCACAATATATCTGAGAGCTGCATCTGTCGCAGAGCCCACGCCGCAGATAGATGAGAAACACATGTGCCAGGTCCCCAGTCCCTTGTACCACCCATACGGATACGGAGTAATGCTTCATTTCAGATGATTCGCTGGAAGATGTCAAGCTTCGAACCCAAAGTCATTTCATGCGGTATGGGTTATCTTTAGAGTAGATAAGGGCATATATCCCAAAAAGGAATGTGGTTAATGGCCATCCCAGGATGAATATGCGTATATCCACGGCTAAGGAGACCTACTCTTCTACTCGTTTTTAGTAATCTTCGATTGCTTTCACCCGATATTACCTGGTATTGAGCGGGAGATAAGGACATATGTCCCGAAGAGGAAACTGGCTAAACACGATATCGCAGAGTGGGTATTTCTAAAGGATCCACGCCCTTTCTCGCTTCTCTAATGACCGCGTCTTCATATTCGCGTTTCTGAAAGTCTAGAATATCACACTGTTTTCAATCCATTGTCATATGTTTACAGTAATCTATTGATTCTGTTATCTTGCCTTTACACCTTCACAACTTCGAGGACAAAGATTCAGACTCAGACTCGAATTCGAGATCTTCGGTTTAATTCCGCCCGGCACCCCCTCCCTCGGCCCAGGGAGAACCAACGACCGCTTGTTGGTGGGATTCCCCCCGTCCATATACGAAGACCCCTGGAAGCTACATTCTTCTGGAAAAATCGAAGAAGAATCTTAATTATCTAACTTCAGGTCAACCCGAGGAGTTGAGATTCGCTTAAACTCACTTGTTTGCTGACCTATTTGGGAACAAGTTGAACACTTGAATTACTCTCGGCTGTCTTTCCTTCTTAGAAATTAAAACTACCATTAAGTTGTACACCTGGTTAATATGTTTGGAGGATGTGCGTTCAAGCGAATCTCGAGTGGGTTTCGGAAAAGGTCATTCCTCCTCATGGTAGCCCCGCCTTGAGGTCAAAGCTGGGGGGAAGAAAAGGTACGCACAGTACTGGGGGGAGAGCACCTGCCAAGTTGGGGTCGAGCTTGGCTAGCGTAAATATGCAGCTTACTCTCCGGGTCGCAAGCCCATGGCGTAAAGAGGGTATAGCGGAGTATTTTCCCTTCCCCAATTGGGCGGCGATCGAAGCTAGACAGATATAATTGTCGGCGTTGCGCCCTCCTTCAAAGTTCTCACCTTCCTTCCACAGCAAGCGTCAACTAGTTCACAAGTGCCCTCTTCTCAAAGTTGCAGAGGAGATGAAGTGGGCGGAACGACGGCTCTGGTTGTTGACAAATACGGCCCGTACTATCCTAACTCTGTCCCAGCTCAGAGTCCACACCATTCTCTTATCTCGCTCGACCTTAGGCGCAATCCTGGCATTGGTTATTGCTAGTATTGCGCGTCGATCTTTCAAATTGCGATAGAAACTGTGGCGCAATATTGCTTTGTCTCCGCAATAATAACTGAATAGGCCACTTAGAGGTCGCTGCCGTATACTGAAACGGTGCGGGCATAAGCGAAAGATAAGAGAATAATGTATCTGTCCAATACAGTAAGAGAGTTACCAGTAGGATGGTAGCTGGCTGCTCTGACATTAAATCAAGCATTTAATCAAGCATTTTCTACTCTTGGCTTCGGCACAGGCCGATGCTTGGCCTTCTGGAAGGGATACAAATGAGGTGTTGAGATCAAAAAATGCTTGGATGCGATGCCCATTTCTAATACGTGCATAATTCGAGAAGGATTTAACCTTTGCTAGTCAAGCCCCCTAGCTAGCGTGGAGGCTCAAGTACGGACTCGTACATGTACGAGGTATGAGATCGCCAGTGGTGAGCAGGGTTGAACTTTGACGCCGCAATTAAAAGACGCTCGCCTCTTCACTATTAAGTATATAGTATTTTTCACATGTAATAAAGCGCTCTATTCTGTTATCAAATGTAATTCAATCTCATGTAGAACTCTGAAGGCCTTACAACTATCGAGTTGATAACTTACACCTACCTGCCTCGCAGTGTGACATCCGAGATGAGCAAGATAACGCTAAGACCCTGCCACTTTATTTAAATTTCTTGCGACCGATACCTGACCACATTATCTCAGGTAAACCAGCCGGGCCAGCAGGCGCCACAAGGTCAGATCGTCCTCGTGGCGGCAAGGTTAAAAACGCTTGTACAGTAGTTGAATGCTCTGACAAAGCTTGAATGGTAAAGATCTGCATTGGCAGACGGGAAGGTTGAAGGCTTATCTAGCCCTCGCAAATGATACTTAGCTGGGCTCGCTGGGATAGTCGATGGAGAGTAGGATTATTGTTCGAGTATATTGTGAAAGGGAGTGCTTTATAGAACAAGTAAGTAATCGATACTTGAGCAAGAAAGCCTTAATATATATACATCGATGAGCAATTTTCTGGCAGAAGGCCACGAGCATATAAAGTTGATTTGCGACACACAAGAGGACAACGTTGGAGAAGGCAAGGTGATTGAGTATGGGGAGGAGCATTTTAGGTTCTACCATGTGAGAATGTCAAGTTCCCTCCACTCTCAAAGTCCTGGAGACCACCAGACTGAAGCACTTCGTATGATCTGAAATCCCCCATGAAGACGTCTCCCGAAATTGGAGACAGTCCCATAGACCCAAGTAGAAACACATCCAAAATCTCATCCAGACATCAAATACTCTATATATACCCCCAAGAATACTCCAACACCCACTATTACCATCCAACGAACCTTCTTAACTGATACGGCAATACCGAAGAAGAAAAAATGACAAGTGTTGTCGCTTTAACAGACTGATCCTGACGACGAGAAAATTATATAAACTTATTACAAACCATTTCATAAATTCAGCGCCAAACCATCTCCGTCTACATCCCCGCGATGAGATCTTAACCAGAGATTCAAGCGACCGAATCCGTTTGGGAATTAGGACTTACACGATGTGATTTGAGGCGTGTAGCAGTACACAACGAATGAATCCGCTTGGGGAGTGGAAGGATCGTTCAGATGACAGGCACTTCAACGACTTACTCGCTCTTGTTTAAAGTAGAGTGAGTCTTTGGGGCTGCTTCCGTGTATCATTCGAGGGTGGTGGGGGGAGTGGGGAGGGGTGGGCAGAGCTTCTGTGGGACATCTCTCAACTATGAGACGATTTTGAAGATAAGACTTTTGAGAAACGGGCTGAAAGAGCCGCCTTCCCCTGGAGGAGTATGATGACGACGACGATGACGATGAGGAGCTTTTCTCAAGGCGGCTGGCATGGCTATAGCGCTAGTAAAGAGGCTGATTCTAGTGATGGAGAAACGCAGATGTGAGGTAGGATATGTAGCGTGATCGTTCTCAGCCTCAGGTTTTTTTCGCCTCATGGCGACGACGATGATGGATACGGGGAAGGGAAGTTAGCTTAAGCCTGCGAGAAGGCACCAGTGATATTAAAGAAGAGAAGATAATTCAACAGGAGTTTCTCTCATCGTGCTAAACTTCTTGAGGGCATAGCTGGATGCTCTACGCGAGCAACACCTCTCTTTACTGGAGACTGAAACGAGATGCTGGAAAATGGGGTTCTTTTGATCATACACAGAAAACTAGGCTCAAAGGTATCCTTGAGAGAAAACAACGAATCTCGGGATCATCGTCTTGAAGTGCTCAGCGGCGACATATCCTAGCTATTGCTAGATATATCGATCTCCGAAACAGAACCACCCCCGCTTACATACGAGGATTTCCTTCCCATAGTTGCTCAACGTAGTCAATATGAAAAGAGAAGAAGAGCAGCGCTTGGTGCAGTTTATGGCTGACCTCACCGGAAACTCGTAGCAGCCCTGCTGGGAAAGCTATAGCAAGCAGAAAAGCCCAACCCTCGACGAGCGTTTGTCTGAATGCTCAGACGAATTTCTGAGCATAAGCCTGTTGACGCGCAGAGACTAGCCAGTCTATTCATTTCATACTTTCGTCCTCCTGCAGTAATACTTATCCACCTGTCCACCCAAAGAGGGGTATTGGTCAGAGCTAGTTCGAGTAGGATCTGCTACGCTTGATTTATCATGATGGAACGGTTCTGTAGTACCGCTTCATTTGAGAGTGAATTTCTGACCTGCAATCACCGGGGCTGCTGCTGTCGATTTCGAGTTGGCTTTCCCACACATCGCACAAGCTAAACAGCTGGTTAGATACAGTTTGACCGAGGAGAAGGCAGAGGGACCAACCGTTAGCCTTGTAAGCACACCTCTGGCAATATGTCCTTCCTTGGTCCACCTTTGTCTTGCAGCTGGTACAGGAGCTTGAGTACGATGCATATGGGTTTCGTGCAGACTTGGATAGTAATTTGCTCTTTGAATCGTCAGCTGTAGAATGCACGTGTGTATGAGGTGACAACTTGCCTTCCCTATGCCATTGTTTCCGAGGGTCGCTGAGGAAGTCTTGCTCTTGTCGCCACTCTTCCCGGATCCTGCAGGAGAGCCGTAATACATTTCGCTCTTCTTCTTGACTCCTGGCGTGGCCAGCGTAGTCGACTTGGCTAGCTTTTGACACTTTGCGCAAACCATTTTGGCTGGATTGTTGTTGTTGTTGTTGTCGTGATGGTTGCTTCGAAGCCGTTGGTGAGGAAGGCTGGCCAAGGCTGGCCTAAAAGCCAAGAGCCGGCAGGGATTTGCGATTTGTCCCAGCACTTCATCTGAGAAGCATCTGGCAACCTAAGAGAAGAAACATCAAATAACCACCGGCCAAGTCAATGGCTTCCGACTCCAAATCCCATCCGCCGATACACTCCAAGTCAATCATCCTTTCCAGCTTCGCTTGTCGTTGCGGCGCCTTGCTGAGAATAGCTTCGTGAAGCTCTCCGTTCCGTACATAAATTACTCCTGCCGAGCCTTCCAGAGAGGCTGTGCTGCTGTGCATCGACAAGAACAAAAGTGGCTTCCTCCAACACCCCAGCTCCTTCGACGCCCACAACGACGACGACAGCGACGAGTTCGAGACAACCCCTCCCAGCTTTTGTATAGCATCGAACCTGGAGGTCTATGGGAGACATTGCGCTGGCGTGATTGCGACTATACTAGCTGTTCACCAGCATGGCTGGACAGCCTCCTAACCAAAGGAACGACATCCTCCTCGAACTCGATGACGACCAACCCGCTTACAATCCAGGCCAGCGGCCTACGTTAAATGATGATGACCTCCTTCGCGCCTACAATGCCGACCACGACGAGACGAATCCACGCCCTTCAGTATCCTACGATGATTTTGTTGGCGGTGGCGGACAGGACCATCCCGCAAGACAGCTGCCAGGTGGCCCTGGGACTGTTCCAGGAGCCGGGCCATATTCTTCGCATACTGGGAATCGAACCTATAGTCAAACCTCGGGATTGAACAATTACCAGCGCTATGCGGACGATCTAGATGACTTCCCTGAGGATGCCCAATCCATGTATTACCGCGAAGGGGGGGCGGTACCGGGAAATGGAGCAGCGGCGTCGGCAGCAAATAAACGCAATAGTATTCTCAGTCTGGGGGGAGGATTGATGGGCAAGGCAAAGAACATGCTGGGGATGGCACCGGAGTATTCGGAAATGGACCTGCCTTTGACCGAATCGGGGGCCAGAGCGAGGGTGGATGCGGGAGTACCAGAGACGCCAGCAACACCGGGGAAGACATTCAAGGCCAAGAAATTCAGGTTTGGCTTTGGGATGGGAAAACCAGATCCATCTACCCTTGGGCCAAGGATTATACATCTGAACAACCCTCCCGCCAACAAAGTCAACAAGTATGTGGACAACCATATCTCGACGGCAAAGTACAATGTCGCAACCTTCATACCAAAATTTCTCTTCGAACAGTTCTCCAAATATGCCAATATTTTTTTCTTGTTTACTGCAGCCTTACAACAGATACCCAACATTTCACCAACCAATCAATACACCACAATCGCACCGTTGATTATAGTGCTGCTAGTTTCAGCAGGCAAAGAATTAATAGAAGATTACAAGAGAAAATCATCCGACAATTCGTTGAATGGTGCTAAGGCTAGGGTATTAAGGGGCACCGCATTTCAAGAAACGAAATGGGTGAATGTTGCAGTTGGTGATATAGTACGGGTCGAGTCCGAGGAGCCATTTCCGGCCGATATCGTTCTATTGGCCAGCTCCGAGCCAGAAGGTCTTTGTTACATTGAAACCGCCAACCTCGACGGAGAGACGAACCTTAAAATCAAGCAAGCTATCCCGGAAACGTGCGTGTTTATCAATTCGACCGAGTTGAGCAGGTTAGGAGGCAAGGTCCGATCAGAACAGCCGAATAGTAGTTTGTATACATACGAGGCAACCTTGACCATGACTGTTGGTGGTGGGGAAAAAGAACTTCCCTTGCAACCAGATCAGCTATTGCTGAGAGGTGCAACCCTACGGAATACACCTTGGATTCATGGTGTTGTCGTCTTCACCGGACATGAGACCAAGCTCATGCGGAATGCAACAGCTACGCCTATCAAAAGAACGGCCGTCGAATGGCAACTTAACATGCTCGTCCTTGCACTCGTTGGGATTCTCATTGCGCTTAGTATTGTCAGTTCCATTGGTGACCTTATTATTCGGTCATTCCATGGTTCAGAACTGGCCTATTTAGGCTACTCTGTGTCATCAAGTGCTTTACAAAAGGCGCAACAATTCTGGTCCGACCTTTTTACATACTGGGTCCTTTACTCGGCTTTGGTGCCCATCTCACTCTTCGTCACAATCGAACTTGTAAAATATTGGCATGCTATCTTGATCAATGATGACTTGGACATGTACTACGACAAGATGGACACCCCTGCTGTTTGTCGTACATCAAGTTTGGTCGAAGAGCTTGGAATGGTTGAGTACATATTTTCTGACAAGACTGGAACTTTGACCTGCAACCAAATGGAGTTTAAACAATGCTCAATTGGAGGAATTCAATATGCTGCAGTAGTACCCGAAGATCGACAAGCTACCTTTGTCGATGGTGAAGAAGTCGGGGTTCACGATTTCACTCGACTGAAAGAGAATCTCAAGACCCACGAGTCGAGGGTTGCGATACACCACTTCTTAGCTCTATTAGCAACATGCCATACTGTCATTCCAGAGCGTAGTGACGAGAAGGGCGGACCCATCAAGTACCAGGCTGCTTCGCCAGACGAAGGAGCTTTGGTCGAGGGAGCTGTCTTGATGGGATACCAGTTCACCGCACGTAGGCCTAGATCAGTTCAGATCACTGTTGAGGGTGAGCAGTTTGAATATGAGTTGTTAGCAGTCTGCGAATTCAACTCTACCCGAAAACGTATGTCTGCTATTTTCCGTTGTCCTGATGGAGTGATCAGATGTTACTGCAAGGGTGCAGACTCTGTTATCCTCGAACGGCTCAGCCCCGACAACCCTCATGTTGAAATTACATTGCAACATCTCGAAGAGTACGCCTCGGAAGGTCTCAGGACTTTGTGTTTAGCAATGCGTGAGATCCCGGATGAAGAATTCCATGAATGGTGGAAGGTCTTCGACAAAGCGCAAACCACCGTCAGCGGCAACCGTGCTGACGAGCTTGACAAAGCAGCAGAGCTTCTAGAGCATGATTTCTTTCTCCTAGGTGCAACTGCTATTGAAGATCGACTGCAGGATGGTGTCCCCGAGACTATTCACACTCTTCAGGAAGCAGGCATCAAGATTTGGGTCCTAACTGGAGATCGTCAAGAGACTGCTATCAACATTGGGATGAGTTGTAAATTGATCAGTGAAGATATGACGCTCTTGATTGTCAATGAAGAAACTGCTACAGCGACTCGAGATAATCTTCAGAAAAAGTTGGATGCTATCCGTACCCAAGGAGACGGCACTATCGCAATGGACACTCTGGCCCTCATCATTGATGGCAAGTCGTTGACGTATGCTTTAGAGAAAGAGTTAGAAAAGAACTTCTTAGATCTTGCTGTCATGTGCAAAGCAGTGATCTGTTGTCGAGTTTCCCCACTGCAGAAAGCCCTGGTTGTCAAGCTTGTCAAGCGTAATCTGAAAGCGATTCTTCTCGCTATCGGTGATGGTGCCAATGATGTGTCTATGATCCAAGCAGCTCATATCGGTGTCGGTATCAGCGGTATGGAGGGTCTACAAGCTGCGAGAAGTGCTGATGTCTCCATTGGGCAGTTCCGATACTTGAGGAAATTGCTGCTCGTGCATGGTGCCTGGAGTTATCAAAGAGTCAGCAAAGTCATCCTCTATTCTTTTTATAAGAATATTACTCTGTACATGACTCAGTTCTGGGTAAGTTAAACGCCAACGAAAACCAAATACTTGCTAACGGCACTAGTACTCCTTTCAAAATGGCTTCTCTGGAGAAGTCATCTACGAGTCTTGGACCCTTTCTTTCTACAATGTGTTCTTCACCGTATTGCCTCCACTGGTAATGGGCATATTTGATCAATTCATCTCAGCCCGTCTTTTAGACAGGTACCCCCAACTCTACCAGCTTGGACAGAAGAATACCTTTTTCAGAATCCACTCGTTCTTCTCGTGGATTGGGAATGGGTTCTACCATTCGTTAATCCTCTATCTCTTCTCGGAAGCTATTTGGTGGCGTGACCTTCCTCAAAGCGATGGAAAGACAGCCGGCCATTGGGTATGGGGTACGGCTCTTTACACTGCAGTACTCGCTACTGTTCTGGGGAAAGCCGCATTGGTGACCAATATTTGGACGAAGTACCATGTCATATCCATTCCAGGGAGCATGGTGATTTGGATGGCTTTCATTGCCGTCTATGCCACTGTAGCCCCCAAATTAGGGTTCTCGATGGAGTACGAAGGTGTCATCCCGCGACTCTTCCCCAGCCCAGTCTTTTGGCTTCAAGCTTTGGTTTTACCGATGTTGTGTTTAATGAGAGACTTTGCATGGAAATAGTAAGTCTTGAAATTCGTGATTATTTCTAGCCTACTAACATGACCTTAGTGCAAAACGGATGTACTACCCACAAAGCTACCATCACATCCAAGAAATTCAGAAATACAACATCCAAGATTACAGGCCTCGGTTTGTCTATTTCACTATCGCTTTTTGTATGTATGACTAACCGTGAACACAGGATGGAACAATTCCAAAAAGCAATCCGAAAAGTACGGCAAGTCCAACGTATGCGCAAGCAACGTGGCTACGCCTTCTCTCAAGCCGACGAGTCGCAAAACCGCGTACTCCAAGCTTACGATACGACGAGGACGCGTGGCAAGTTTGGAGAGATGGCGAGTTCGAGGCCGACTGGTATATAGCGTGGATGGATGGGCACATGTATGATGTATGGGATGGTCTACTGTTCTTTTTTTTCTCTCTCTCCAGGCTGAGATGGGTTTTTGAGAGCCTTGGTGCCGGAGTAGGGTAGGTGGCATGTTATTTTTGACGATGGATGGATGAAAAGAGGTGGATGGCGTTTTGGGTTGGCGATATATGCGAATGATGAAAGAAAGACTGGGGTATTGTGGACAGATTTTAATGCGACAAGATTCTCCCTCTTGTGATTGCGGTCTCGCGAGTAATTGCGTTGTGATGCTGGTGGTGAAGTGTGAGGTTTGGAGTTGCCGTTGTAATTGCGGTCGGTTGGGTATCCGCTGCTCCTCTGTGCTTGTGTCGAAGTACTTGGGTAAGGCAGGTAGAGCCTAACAAGAGCACGTTGGTATTTATTTGTCCGCGAGTAAGACATACAGAGGTCGTGCGTGCGGTGATGTTGCATCATACTCTCTGCAGACCCCGTTTCAAACTGATCAACTCTCATTTAAACCATACCTTTCTTCTGGGCATGCTCGAGCAAGTAGGAAATATGAGCGCGTATGTTTGTTTCATGGTCAAATATGGATGTGCCACTCACTCTCTCACTCACTCGTGGGAAGTCTGATTACATCTGGTTTCTCCTATAGGGAACCTTCTTATCTGTTTTGAGTAAAAAACTTATTTCTTGCTGGAAGAGCAATGTTGAGAATAGGGGTTTTACTTTCTATCTGGGGGTTTGGAATTATATGTGTGTGATTGAAGACGTTTTGGAAGGTTTAGTAGGGTTTTGAGGAGTTGTTGGGGTCTCTTGTTAGGCTTGACTTGAGATGTGAGAGAGACTTTATGGATAAATAGGTAGAAGTAAGACTAGTGGTTGATGGCACATATTTGGGGTTGAAATTTTCATTTTGATGGATAAGAGTGCGGAGTAGAAACATAGCATAGTGTTTTGATATATTTCTTGTTATTTTATTTTTCCTTTATAAATGCCCTGGATGCAACTCCAACCAATATATTCCCGCATATATTTCTGCGGAACTAGCTGATTTTCCACCCACCAGTGGGAATACCTTGTACTGTGATGTACACAAATCCCCTCTTCTATGGAATTACCATTTACATTAATCTCGCTGCCTCTCAACCTCAAGCTGTAGAGACAAAACTCGCTTTCAATCATTCCCTACTTCCCAACTTTAGCCATGTTCGTCTTTGGTTAACTGTGATCAAACAGCCTCCCGAGTCCTAATATGCCTCTAGCGATCCTTCAGAGCACCCATCCCAGAATCCAGCACCGCCGTAAACCTAGCTAAGTCCTGTAATCTACCTCCATATCTCTCTCCTCAATCTCCACATCTAGATCTCGAGACGCAACTTTCTTGCCCATTCCTTGTGGCTCTTCCGCCGCCGCAGTAGGCTCAACCGAAGCCGCAGCCGAGGAAGGGGTAGATTCGACAGCGACTGGGGCAGCGGCGCCGTTTGCAGTGGCGGAGGAGGTCGCCGCGCCTTCGAGGGTGTTTATGAGCTGGGCGACTGATTCTGCGCCTTTGAAGCCGATGGCTCCGTCGCCGACTACGAGGGCGGGTGAGTATGCTCCCATGTTGATGTTGAGGGGGAGGGGAGAGGATATGATTGTTGTGGCGGCGAGGAGGACTATTGCGACGGCACGGTAGCTGTATTGCATCTTGATGGATTTATGATGTGGATTTGTAGATTTTGGGATGTTGAGTGGAGTGCTTGGCGGGGACGAAGTGAACCGTAAGAAGACTCGCTTCTAAGTTGCAACGAAGGGGATATTAGATAATAGTTCAGAATGAAGCAAATGAGCACAGCTAGAGAGGAAAGAAGGAGTCTTGAAGTGGAGAATGGTGTGTCTTTGTAGGGAACAAGCAGTGGATGCCGAGAAGTGATAAGCATATTTTCTAACGGATTCCGGGGTGTTGAAGAGAATCCAAGCATTGGCAGGTTAGGGAATACCTCTGTGTGGTTTAGTGTTTGGTTTTTTCTATTTCTGTGTGAGGTTCAGTGAGGTGCATTGTAGAGCCAAGAGGTTCCCCAAACTTGTGATGGAGACGCGACGGTGCCAAGACTTGGCGGTTGCAGCAGTTTATAGATATTGCGGAGGGAGAAGGATGGCTGTTACCTGCTTTCTTTCACGTAAAAAATCAATATCTTTACAATTGTTAGAACTTTAAGTTTTGAGAATGGTTGAATGAGAAATGGAGAGAGAAAGGTCGTTGAAGAAGGAGCGCGGGTCGATGTGAATGAGTAGGCGAATCAGCTTCTACTATATAGCTATGTTAGAGATTCGTTTTAAACAACGGTGTGTGTGAGGAAGAAAGTTGGAAACTATTTGCATTAGTCTTTATAATTAATTCCAAATCTAGTTGCACTGGATAATGGGTATCAGGACGTGAGTTTATTGAATCTCTTTACGTTTACCCTTCGTAGTCCATATGCGCTGCGTTTAGGTCTGTAGAATGTAGCAATATATATTTCAAGCTGTCATCTCTTGGAAATAAAAGCACAGATCGCTCCCTGCGTCTTAACTGTGAATGATCGCCATGGGGTTGTCTGGAGAAACCGAAGAACACGGGCCAAAGCTCTACAGGGAGTTGCAACTTCGCTTGACAGATATCACTGGTGTTACAAGTCGTGAAACAGTCCTTTGTTATTCGTCCTCTCTTTATTAATTCGCAGATTACATTTAGTTGCTTTTAGCTTGTTGTTGGTATATGATAACCTCTGATCCAGTGATTGTTTTCATCTGATCTTCTGACCGTTACCGTTACCCTTGAGAAACTAACAAACTTGAGAACTATTCTCATAATTGAGGTCGAGGCTACACCTCATCAGGTATTGCGATAACAACATTTCGGTGCTCTTAGACTCTTTGTCGTTTATAGGGAACCCTTACTTTATTGAGGTTATAGAAATTCTTGAAGCTGCTTCGATTTTCAAAGTCGAGACTTTAGGTCTATTTGATATCACAAGCCCTTCGATTCGGAGGGGTTGGGGGGTGTGGTTAGCACTGCTTGGAAGTTGGAGAGAAGCTTTAAGATAGATAAGGGGAGGAATCGAACCAACTTATCTTTTAGGCACTGGGCCCTATTGTTACTAAGTAATAAAACCTTTATTTCTCACCACTCTAAGAATCTTCGTTATGTTTATAAAAGTTGCTTACGTTGGGGATTTTAAGTTAACTGAATCTGTACCGCTAAACGTTAATCTAAATATGTAATCTGGAGCGTTCTAAGTGTAATAAGGGTATTTGTTTTATAGTGTTAGTAGATTCTAGGTATTACAGGGTGTCATTGGGAACTGAGGACTTGGAAGGGGGGGAAGTGTGGCTGAAAGTAATAACGTGAAGAAGGCAACCCACTCCACAGAAAGATTATATCCCTCTAACTGTAAATTAGGGTTTTACATATTTCCAGCAAATTTACATTCTTCGTCTTTCTCTTCTTAACACTTCATTACTATAACAATATACAACATAGAGTGTTAAGTAGTAACTTAAGTGGTTGAAGTGTGTGAACTTTGTGTGATTCTTATATTCTACAGAATTATAATTCTTGAAATTTTCAAAAATCATTCCTATAGATAATTAAGAACACAGTACAAGACTGCGAATATATCCTTGTCATTCTCAGTACAAAAAATTACTAACTTCGTTTCTTATACTACTCTATTAATCAGCCCTTCTTCTTATTTTAACTTAGTACTTATTATACTTAAGACAAATCGTTTATAATATCAGGGCTTGAGTTCCAGGGCTGAGAGATTAAAAACGCTAGGCAATTTCCTTAAGATTCTTTGAAAACTGAGTGGATTCGTCACAGAGGTTAAACAGCGAGAGTTGGTAAGGAGGGTGCATAAGGACACTCTTTAACGACTTAGGTGCGACGTGTGCAACAAAACTTAAGTTACCAATCCGAAGAAATCCCGTGCTAAAGCGAATGCTCTCGTATTTCCTTTCCACTGGATATAAATATTTTTAATTAATTTCCTAATAAAAAGTGAAAGAATTAAAGAAATTAAAGCGAATATATTGAAGCGAAGATGCTAAAGCGAGGACATTACATATGCTAAGAATTTTAAAGATGAAGAAAGTAGAAATATAAAAGTGAAGAGAATAAAAACGAATATGCTAAAGCAAAGACATCAAATCTATTTAAAGCGAAGACTTGAAAAGTGCTAACGATATTAAAACCTTCAAATATGAAGAAATCGAATATGAAAAAATCGAGTATGAAAACATTAACTAAAGCGAAGACACAAAAGCTATCGAAACTAAGGGCGCTAAAGAACGTAAGAATTAAATATAAAAGACATCGAAAACACTGAACACGTTGTTTATTATAAACGCGTTTGAGACACGGTGTTACTAAAGCTACAGTTGTGATACCATTTCTAGTAAAGACACGGGTCCACTACAGCCCCCGTTCGTTGCTACAACACACTTAAATCTTGATTTAAATATGTAGTAACAGTATTATAAGACCTTCAAATCTAATTGTACTCAGTACCGATGCTAAAATGACTATGTATGATATAAAAATCACAAATTAAATTCCAGAACGGTTCTAAACTATATAATTAACAGTTCCACTACCGTTCCCACCTCAGCCACCGGTTCCCATCTCAGACACCGTCAACACCGTTCGACCCTAAATCACCGTTCTCACCTCCGACATCGTTCCCGTTGTCCCCAACCTCTTACGACGTGCGACAAAACTCCAAGATACCGATTTGAAGAAATTATAAAAAGGAAAATCAGGTGATATATATTATCTACTTACTTACTCGTTTGTTGCACATTGCACTTTGTTTGGCGATGGCTATGAGTACAAGTATAAGTAGAACTGTAGGTTTTAGAGTGTGGGCTATGGGCTATGAGCTATAAGCTATGAGCTATGGGCTATAGACTATAAGCTATTAGTTATAGGCTATAAAATAGGGCTGTATATGAGGTATGGGCTACAAACTATAGGCTATGACCTCTGGGCTATGAAATAAGGCTATACATAAACTATAAGCTATAGAGTATAAAGTATAACTATAAACGCCACTCCCCTCTTTATCTCCCTCTTTTCTTTCAGTATAAATCCACCTCCACCCACCTCCACCCTCCTCAGCTCACTCACCCACCTACTCCTAAATTCCCCTTATCCCTATCCTATCCATCCCATCCACCTTATCCATACCCCTCGCTTTACCCTCACATTCTTATACCTCCCCCCCTCTCAACTAAACCGCAACATCCCCTTCAAAAACGGCATGAAATCTCAACCTAGTTTCAAAAAGTCCAATTTGGTTACACATTTACATCTGAGGCTGTGTGTACAGTATAATAACAAATGTATTCGTAAAATGAATGGGAATATGCAATATCGTTATCTAACCTAACCTATCCTATCCCATCAACTATACCCAAACCCAAACCCCTCTCCCCATCCCATGCTCTTGACCAAGCTCTGATACAATAGTACTCACATCTCTCCATGCTCAAAAACATACATTTACTCTGTTGCACATCTCCTACACCTAAAGTATATAATTACAATTACAATTACAATAACAACTAGGAATTCACGAACACACTTACTCTTGAATCCCGAGCTCTACCTTATCTAGATATCTATCTTAGCCTATCCTATCCTATCCTATCCTATCCTATCCTATCCTATCCTATCCTATCCTACCCTATCCTATCATATCCTCTCCTTTCCCATTCATCTAGCCATAGCCATAGCCAACGCCCTCGACCTGCTCCCTCCTCTTACCCAAACCTATACGTAGCCTCACCTCTCACCGCACCTCACCTCTCACACTACCTCACCTCTCACACTACCTCACCTCTTCTAGCACCGTACCCTATACACGCCAGCCAATCCCCCAATCCGAATACACATCTCCACATCTCCACCCAAAGCCATGCTATCACACACAATCTATCACACACAACTAGAACATAACCTAGTCAGTCACTCACTCACTCACTCCCTCACTCACTTCGTCTCCAATCATCCTCGGCTCTATATTTATTACCTCCAGCCTTATATTTCTAATTTCTAATTTATACAGTATCGACATTCATATTCATATTCACCTTATCCCATCCACCCCATCCGTACGCAGCCTTTTATATTGATATTCACATCCACATCTACAAATCCCCCCCCTCTCTCCCCTCTTTCCATCCCACCTCTTCCCTCTCCCCTCCATTCCATCTATCCCCTCCCGCCTCAAAAAAAGAAAAAGAAAAAAGAGACCATAGCACGATCACCACCTACCTACCTATCTACCTACCTACCTTATCCACCTTACCTACCACCTTACTTACTTACCTTACCTACCTAACCAAAACGATACCGCAAAACACACATCAGTATACTAACTTGTGTTGTATGGTATAGTATATCGTATTTATGTGTATATAATTATTATATCTATTATCAATACCACTCCACACACTCACCCTCTTCCACATATTCATTGCTAAAAATGCTCACTCAAACACCATGAACCATCACCCCCATCCATACATCCATATATCATCCGATTCAATCGTTCAAACCCCGACTTCCATAGAGTCAAGCCAATTCCAATTCCAATTCTATTTCTCATCCAATCATCTAACCAATCAGCAACAAACACATCCCATCCCATCCCATCTCATTAATCCCAACCCATACATGCAGAATATCCAGCATTCTTCTCCCATTTTCTTTCCTTCCCATCTATCTATGCAAATATATCCCGATCCATGCACTCTCTACCTGGTCCCTTCACGACCCGCGACATGCATGAAACCCATGTCATCACAAACACAAACACATCCATTCCCAATGCGAAAAACGCCACCAGAGAGGAATAGTATAAAATATGCAGACTCCGTTTCATCCCATCCGATGATATGCCCAACCCGATTCTCCAACCGCACACTAATATACTTTTGTAAATTTCAACAGAGAACGAGAAACTCCAAACCATGAGGGTCCATGGATGAGATGAACGTCAAATCCCACCGAATGGAGTGACGAGATCGAGACTCCGAGGACGATGTCCAGGGGGTCCTCGAGGTGGCAAGGGACGGTCCATTCCCATCCCTCCCGTACTCCTATATCCATCACCCAGTCCGAATCCACTCCCACTCGCATATGAATACAGATCCTCCCTGCTCCCTCTCGCCGCATAGGCCCCTCCGTAGCTTTGGCTCGCGTGTGCTTGGTACCCGGCCAGGTTGGTATACGAGTTCCCCGGGGTGATGTTCGGTGTTGGTGATGCCGTCTTGGAGGACGTGAACGGGATGTAGTTGAAGAAAGATGAGGAGGTGCGGCTTATGCTGCTGATCGGAGAGGGGGGAGCGTTTCGTTCTCGGGGAGCGGCCCTGGGGAGGGTCGTCGCGAGTTCGCGGAGGGAGTCGAGGGCGGTGGTATGACCATTTCGAGTCGAGGAGGTCGGCGACGGGGGCTGATCGTCGAGGTCTTCGGGGTAGGGATCGGAGCTGAAGTAGGATCGGGGACGTGATTGCGTGGGGGAGAAGCGGGGGACGATATCCGGGTATTCAGACTGGGCCGCGGCGGGATGGGAGGAGAAGTCGAGGTTGTACGGCGTGAGCGGGGGAGAGGTCGGGGTGTATATCGCGGAGTAGGAGTTGTTGCGCATCGGCTGCGAAGGGGCGTGGTCGACGGCGCGGCACCTGTCAATGAACCAAGTTAGCTGCAGGCTCGTGGGTGGAATGGAGGGTCAGAAGTTTGGCGGGGTCGCATGAATCGGGCGCAGTGCAGCAGCCGGGGACCACTTACGCCTCGGAACAATAGAGAAAGGTGTTGTTGGCAGGCAGGAATTGCTTTTCGCACGTCATGCTATATCAGTCGTCAGTTATGGTTCATCCGATTCTTCCATTCTGCACCCCGCACTGGGGGTCAGGTCCTGGGTCGGGGGCACGATGCCTCCATGCATGGAAAAAGCAGAATGGAAGTCGAATGGAATGAATGCCGGGCACTCACCAGAACTGGGGAAAGCCTTCGCCGCTGTCTCGTCCGCGCTCTGCTTCCTCACGCTCCGTGTCCCTGGAGTTGCGCGTCGAGGTGGATGTCGGCCTGGAGCCATACTGCGGTGCGGTTTTGCGACTCAACGGCGCCGGTCTCAAGCCCTTCTTCTCGGTGACGACGTAATCCCTTCCGGACCTCCTCCGCGTATGGTTCTTCTTCTCTTGCGTCGACACACATGGCGGGGACGCAGCAGCCGTCTGCGCATGCGCCGAGGGGCGTGGTGGTGCCAGCTTGGCGGCGGGGGGGGGGAGTCAATTCCTCCCAAGAGAGAGAGAGGGAGAGAAGTCGAATCGGTCTCGCGGACGAGAAGTCGAAGCCGGATGATATAGGTTCGAGATGAATCCGGGTTCGTGACGGACGGGTCGCGTGAGGTGGGTTGGATGTGAAATATGACGACGAAGCAATTCAGATAAGGATGACTCGACGCTCGACGCAGCGATTCTCGGCTTCCGACCACGGCTGCAACCCTGCGGAGCGATGCTAGCACAGTTGCGATATGGACGTCGAGAGGTCGCGGGATGCCGGACGTCGATGTGATGGATGGAAGGCTGTCCGACTGCGGAGAGGGGATGCAGGAGGATGGTGAAGTGGTGGTGGAGATGGTCGAGGAGAGCAGTGATGGGCCCTTTCTCTTATCTCAGCTGGAGGGTTCGGAGAATTCCTGTCGAGGGTGGACGGATAAGAAGAGGGCTCAGGGACGAGAATAGATCCGAGGCGAATAAAGGGATTTCTTGTTCGCGAGTCTTTCAATCGCGTTCCAGACCAAGTGGATGGGAGTTGGAATCGAGGTCGAGAGATGTAGAAAGTATCTTCGATGGCGGAGAGAGTCGAAGAATAATATAGATGTCTCGAGCGAGTGCGTGCTTTCGGCGCTCGTCTCGTCACCCAATCCGGCGATTGCAAACAGCAGAGTCGCTGACCGCGGGCGAGTGTAAAGCCGATGGCGTGCTGGGTCGACGGGCGTAAAGGATGGGAGTGGGATTTGGTGATCTTATGAGATATTGTGAGATCTGGCGTTGTCGTGCTCACCGGGTCGGCATTGCGAATGAAACGGACTGGGATTGAATTGAATTGAATTGAATTGAATTGCGCAGGTAGTGTCACCGATGAGGTCGAAGGAGGATGAATGAATGATTCTTTCTTATACGACGAAGAGAGGAGCAGAGCTGGAAGAGCGGGGGGTCTCGGGCGATTATAAAAGCTTCATCTGGAGTTGCATCATGGACTCGCAAGCCTTCAGCTCCCGAGCAGCTTCACGTTGTCCCCTTTGCACGTCCTCTCTCGTACCCGGTGAAGACGCGACCTCTCCGATGGCCTGGACTGATATTCCCCCTCTTATATATGATTATGCCCTCTTATATATGATTGTGCCCTCTTATATATTATTGATGCCCTCTTATACATCATCGATGCCCTCTTATATATCATCTCTCCCCTCTTATATATCATCTCTCCCCTCTTATATATTCCCCCCTCTTCCCCTCTTCTTCCCTCTCGACTTCACCGGATCCCTCCTCTTCTCTTCCCATCCAGGTCGGTTCTGTTCCACTCATTCATCTCTTCCCCCCACGCCTCTCATCCATCCATCCCACGCCCTTTCACACTTTCGCCGTCCTCCTGCAGGGCAACCATGGTCCCCTTTCCCTCTGCCAATGAAAAGATTCTCCTGGAAGCGCGCATCGAGACCGAACATCGACGTTCTCAGCTTTGCACATTTCATTCGACTTGACCTGATCGGCCCAGCCAGCCTAGATTGCATCTATCCATCCATCCATTCATCCATCCAGCCCAGCCAGCCCAGCCTAGATTGTAACTATCCCTACTCGTCATACACTCTCCGCCTCTCCACACAATCCTCGCCACACAGACACATACACACACACACATACACACACACACATACACACACATACACACACACTCCAGCCAAGTGTGACCTCTTCTCCTCTCCTCTCCTCCTCTTCCCCTTCCCCCCCACGCCCTTCATCCCTCCCCTTCTTGAAACCCAACCACGCCACCCACATCACCGCTCAATAAGGACCATTAACCCGAGTTTCTGTCCAATTTATCCATCTATCCCCACAAGCCCTCTCGACATGTATGTACTTTTACCCCTTCCAAATAGGTTCACCGACTAGTACTGTACATCCATACATCCATCCATCCATCCATCCATCCATACCCTACCCAATATATAGATCAAAATCCCGCAGCTATCTACCTCCCTCCCTCTCGTATATCCGACACCACCTAGATCTCCACCCGGACCACACATAGATTCTCCATCCAAACAAAGACTAAGTCAGACGCGGATTTTACCTTTCCTTCCCTTCCATTTAAGCCGTCCACACATTAACCCCCGTGCATGCATGCATGCATGCATACATACAGACATATATGCACCTCGATATGCCACCACCACCTATCTCCCACGAAACGGAAAAGAAAGAAGAAGCGAGAAAAGAAGCGAAAAGAGGGGACCGATCGGTGCCTCGCGAAACATCTCCAATCCCCTCGAGCGTCAGGTACCCGTGTGTGCGTGGGTGGGTGTGGAATTCAAAGAAAAAAATAAAAATAAAAATAAAACAGCGGTTAGATTCGGCGTTGGTTTGGAAGTATATTTTATATTATGTATACTAGATTGATACTAAGAAAGAGGAATGATTGCGTGAATTGAATGGTTATAGGATAATATAATATAGATAAATCTCTTCCGCATTTCACCCGGATAAAAGCCTTGGTCTAGGTGTAGGTCTCCTCTCGAGGGAATCTCTTAGCGACCTGACAGACGGAGACCCTCCTTCGGGCTGAGGTTGGATTGTTGGATTCTTGGACGGATTGTTGGATGGATTGTTGGTTAGATAGTTGGATGGATTGTTGGTTAGATAGTTGGATACATATTCGAGTAGTCAGTCCCCCCCTCACTCCCATCAATACACCTCGATAGACCAAGCACCCACCTACCCATCCACCCATCCATCAATAACACCCATAACATCAACCGTCTTCCCGCCCGCGAGTGATTGATTGATTGCCCGCGCGGCGGATGATTCACGAGATAGATGGGCCTGTGGATACCTCCTAACGACTAAAGTGGATTAATTGACTATCTATCGATACAGTAGGCAGAACTCTGAGATAAATCTCCACTTTGCTTTGAAGCTTGCATCCACCAG
This sequence comes from Ascocoryne sarcoides NRRL 50072, assembly GCA_000328965.1. Classification (NCBI taxonomy): domain Eukaryota; kingdom Fungi; phylum Ascomycota; class Leotiomycetes; order Helotiales; family Gelatinodiscaceae; genus Ascocoryne; species Ascocoryne sarcoides. The sequence goes on from KB205943.1 coordinate 138,630, forward strand.
CCCGAACTTTCATATCCATCCACCTATCTGGATCAAACTTGAATTTGAATCTAAACCTGAACCTTGACATCCACCCACCTGAATCCGAACCCAAACCCAAACCTAAACCCGAATCAACAGCGTAAACCTCATAGATTAATTAATACCCCCTCAGTCCTAGCGTTCCCTCCAGCTTTACCCCCTTAGCGTCAACGCAGCATAACGCAGCATGCATTAAAGTAAGTACGGAGGTACGGTACGGTACGGTACTTGAATATGATAGATCATAATAGTGACGACATTGTTTTTGGGGGGGATGTTTGTTGGTTTGTTGGTTTGTTGGTTTGGACCTGCAGGAGGACAGGAAGGAGGGAGGTGGTTGTGGGTGGGTGATTTGGTGGGTGAGGGGGTGAGACAGATTAGTCGATAGGGAGGTAGGTATGTATGTAGGTATCGGACAATATCACCATCACGTCGGGCATATATATATGTATGTGGTTGCTGTCGAAATCTGCATGTAGGTACTTACTGTCCTTCCTTCCTGTCGGTACGCACGCAGGGAGGAAGAGACAGGAGGAAAGGGGAGATATCAAGGTATGTATATGAATGAAGATGTATACTTCGCAGTGGAGCGTGCTTTATCTGCTTACCTCCTCTTGATCACGAAATACGTCGTGAATACGTTGCGAAGACATCGTGAAGAGCCGAGTCGAATAGACCGAGGAAATGATAACTTATCTTATCCATCCATTCACCCAAAGTCTCGATCCGCTTCATGCAAGGTACCCAATCACGAGTTTATCTATTTGAAACCTCCCTCTCCCGCCCACTTCTAAAAAATACTACATATGGAAGAATTTGAACATCCCGCCGGTATAGTAAAATCTCGCTCTCTATAAAATCAAAATTGAATATTTAGGTAGGAGGGAATGAGGAGGCAGTTAACAAGTGGAGTGGAGTGGGGTTTGTATTCTATGGGGGCAAGCCCCCAAACCCCCGGCCTCGCTGCGCTCGAGTTTATGTTATACTTCGCGTTTGGGCGTGATTTATCTATTTAGATACTCTGATTGGATAATTTGCAGGTCTTGGTTTGCGTGTTATAGTATATTTTAGGTGGATGGATACTAAGATAGATACGGTACTACTAAGGCGACCCTAAGAAAGGACGGCCTCCACGGCAGTGGCCCTCGGAGAGCCAGCGGAGCGTCAGGCGGGAGGTGGAGATGGATGAATGGGTAGGTAGATGGATAGGTGGATGGGTAGATGGTGGGGTATGGATGAATAAAGGCGTGCATTTGAGCACAATGGGTATAAATGTATAAATGTGTGTATGAATGTTTGTACATATAATTCCATGCCAACTCTCCGTCATACCATCAAGGTAGGTAGGCACGGTACTTCTATACTGTAAGTAACGCCGAAAGAAACGAGGCGATATTTTATTTGAAGGTATGTTTAGTGTTGTTGACTATTAAAATCGACTAAATAGTACCTACCTACCTGGGCAATAAATAACCTTAATGGTTAAATCTTAGTTGCGGGTTAGTTTTGATGAATTGGGAGGATTGTTGTCCGACCTTACTTGCACGCATATAGGGCTACTTACATTAGTATAGTGGCGGACTGCTTTGGTGGTTGGGAGCTGTCGGGAGGGACTCGAGCTTGAGGCGGTTGGACATACAGTTGGTTCACTCGGTGCGATAGTTGGTTTCTGGCTTGGGGGTTGCTTTGCTAGTGGGTAATTGGATTGGAGTGGGGTGGATTTGTGTAGGGTGAATTGGTATGGATTGATGGGATGAGCTTCAATGATCAATGGTATTGAATCTCTATCGGCATGCAGGAGGACTCGAGACGAGTGAGTATTCGTCGCCTTGGATTCCAACCTCGCCTTATTGTCTGTTTGTTCGCCGTTCGTCCATGGACTCGTGTCTCCCTCGCAGCCAACAAGGTGGAACCTATCGGTTGTATTCAATGCTTACGTGCATTCCAGCTAGCCAGCAAGGTTAAACCCATCGATTCACTTCGGTACGTTCGCTCACACCTTCGTTCGCTCGCTCGCTCGTCCCCTTTGCCACCACGCACCCGGGGCTTCTCGGCGCTCGTCGCTGTGTCGCGTCGCATGCGGTGCTCGAGTCTAGGTAACACAGCACAGCACTCCACAGCATTCCAGGACAGATCGCCCGCCGAGAAGGGACCAGCTGTCTCGAACTCGGGGCTGTTGGCAGTGATGTCGCAATCTATGGAATTAATGCGAGCTGTTTGCGTTGAGACTGTCCTCTTTTGCTCCGTATGCTCGCTTTCAATTGCCCCTTCCTCATATGTATGTATGGAATGTTCAAGACAACAACAACCTCTCGCTAGAAATATAGCCGAGGAGAGATCGACTGTTGTAAAATTCTCAATGGAAAGATGAGAAGCCAGTCATTTTAGGCCTCAACAAATTCATTAGTCTCTCGATCACTTCATCACCTTTACACCTCTAATACACCCTTCCATAAACTCTCTTCTTTTCATGGGGGCAAGCCCCCAAACCCCCAGCCTCGCTGCGCTCGAATTAAAGCCATTGAAAGAAACAAACCCATTCATTCATTCCACATACCCAACCCCTCGTCTATCCTACTAAGCACCATCATCTACCCTAAACTCTCTAATAGCTATCCTAAACCTAACATATCCCCATCTTGAAACTCTCTCTCCCCACATATACTCCGAGTAAGTACTTACAGTTCAAAGCTACGTCCTCCCTCCCTCCCTATACCAGCTGAACCAGACCAACAACCCATAAATAACCTCCCAACACAAACCGAGAACCACGCACGCATGGCCTGAGTCCCGATTTTTACCTCTACCTCCACCTGCGATCTCCAGATCCAACCTCGTCACCTCTCTCTGTCTCCTAACAAGGTCCTCTATTTCTATTTCTATTCTTCTCATCACCTATCCATCCATCCATCGCACATGCGTCATACCCATCTCCCTACAAAAACTCGCTATCAATCCCACCCACCAGCTACTCCACTCCACTCCGCATACCGGCATCGGCAGTTCCAACCCCCCCACCGAAGATCGGCCCGTCCGCTCCAAACACTCCGTCCTCCCCTCCACAATGTAAAAAAAATAACATGTTATGTGTATTTCATCTCCTCCATTGAAACCTTAATTCTCGGCAGTTGGGCGGACGGATCCTGGAATGCGGACGGTAGATGGAGATTAGATGAATAGATGGATGAATGGGGTTAATTAATTAATCTGGTTTTCGGGGTGCGTTTCAGCAGGTTTTAGTACAGCTGAATAAAGAAGGGATGGAGGGGTTTCTATTACGCTTTTTTTACACTTTTTTACACTTTGTTTATCCGATTTTGAGGAGATGAGATGAGATGAGATTGATGTTTATGCGGGGATAGTTTTTCTCCCTGCTGAGATTTGTATTCATGCGGGCTTTTATTAGAGAGGGGCATTTTTATAAGTTTAATGCGTATTGTGGAATCGTAATAGTATATTTTTTATGTGTAATTGATCTTACATGAACTATGGTGCGCAGTGGAATTGGATGGGATGGAATGGGATACGAGACTGCTTTTTTGTTGTCTCGTCTTCCTGATTCAGTAATGCGGAAGTATCTTCGATACTTGCAACTTATATTTCTATTTACTCTATTCTATTCATACCTATTCTCATCTTCCTTGCGATCCCATTTCCTACCCCTCACTCCTCTATTGCTCCTCTGCACTTCATCCACCTCTACTCACTCCTTCTCCTTAGCTCGCCTTCCACAGGTCTTTTTTAGTACACATACATCTACCTACGAGTACTTCAAACAAAACATCCACATCCATCCATCCTCCATCCATCCATCTAAGCTCCTCACTCGAAACCCCAATCTGCATTTCATTAACGTCTGCATATTATAGCAAACAAATGCATTTAGGTAAGCCAGCGTAATCTGTACTGGTCGCTCTCCCCTTTCCAAGGTCGGGGAGGGGCACTGGCCCTCTTAAGGTATGGAAGTGCAAGATATAAGGGATCTAAAACCGGAGAGATAAATATGTTCCAATTGACGCTATGTGGTTGGATGCTATGCTAGTCCCTCGTGCTCAATGGCAATCAGAAAGTATAAATATTCTCTATGCGTGACTTACGAGATAAGAATCGATCTTGATCTCAAACGACCAAAGCCGGCACTCTCTCATCCAAGAAATCTAAACACAATGTGTCAAACTTCTCCGCATCCTCCCAGTACATCCAGTGTCCTCCCCAGCTTACCACCTCCCCTCTAGCTCTACCGCCCTCTCCCTTCCCATTGATAAACTCTACAACCTTCATCGGCCCCTCCGCAGGGAAGCATCCACTCCTACTGCTGGCCAAAACCAGCACCTTAGTCTCACTCCCACTATCCCTCCCAAAACAACCGACGATACTTGCCCTCCAATCCAAAGACGTGTGGTCAGCCATCAGCTTCCCGTACCAGGTTGGATCCCCCTTCATCGCTTCGCCGAGGAAGAATTCTTCGTCTTCCTTTCTGCGTTGTGGGGTTTGGGTGTCGGTGAAGAGGGGGGAGGAGAGGTAGGAGAGACAGGCTGAGATGGTGCCTAGGTGGGCGGTCGATGGGGAGAGGGAGAGGGCAGTCTGGAGGGCGGCGAGAGCGGAGGGACCATTCATGCCTCGATTGCAGAAGCGGGAGTCCCAGCCATCGAGCGTGCTGTTCTGGAGGGGAGATTGATCTACAAAGACCAGATGAGTGAAAGGCGCTGTGGTGAATAGTTCCCCGTAGGACCTTCTCGTTTATATATTAGCATCCAAGAGTGAAAGAAACGATATGGTTGCGGTGGTGGGAAAGAAGTACCACAAGATAGAACAGCCCAAACTCCCACCAATACCTTTCCATGGTCTCTTTTCTCCTTGCTTTGTATCGAGATAGGTTATCAACTCCTTGAGATCCATGGCTAATCTACTGACGTGAAAGCCATATTCTGGCTTATCACTTTCTCCATGACCTCTTAGATCTGGGACAATAACTCGGTGCTCTTCCGACAACGCAGGGATATTCTTTTGCCAGACTTGGGAAGAGCCCGTAAACCCGTGAAGCTAAACCATATTAGCACTACATTACTTAATAGAAGCTTCTTAAAATATTTAAATTGCATTATAAATCAAGCCTTCAGAACTCTGTTATGTTAAAAGGGACAGCATGCAAGAAAAACCAATACATTACCCATAGGCAATGAAAAGAAAGAAGTCGAATCGCAAACTCAATTGCAATCAACCCAGAGTTTTCTAGCATGTGATCAGAGCAGAATCTCTCGATCTCCGAGCTCCATTGGCTCGCAAGCAAGCCCACCCTGCGTATAGACATTCCAGTGGCAAGACAGTATCAAATGTAAATATAACAAGTAGCAAATAGACGAGGGATTGAGACGCAAAGTAGAGCCTGCAAGTCTAGAAAAGCAACATACCAAGATCAACCACGGTTTAGCTCCCTCCACCGCATCTTTAGCACCGGTATCCAAATACTTCAAATTGATACGGTCATTCGTTATGAAGCTTTGCATTTTCGACATTGTTATAATAAATTGAGTTGAAAGGTCCAACGGTGAACAGAACTTGGAGAGGATGGGGGCTGAAAATTGAGGGGTCCTGAGGCCTGAGGCCCCGGGCATGTCGAGCACGTGAAGGTTGAAAGTATTGTTTGGAGGACTTGATGTATTTGCTCCTCCTAGTGTTACTAGGGTAACAAAGAGATACGTTCTATGAGTGAATAAATTGGCTATTTCAGGATGCTGTGAGAGACAATTGGTTTAAAGTAGCGCACGTGCGTAATGTAATATTAATATCACATGACTGTAAGCTGTAAGCCAAACACTCCTGTCTTTCATTCTTAGCGAGGATTCTTAGCGAAGACTATGATGGAAGAGTTCTACACTCATATACTCACTAGCATGCCTTCGCGGCATCTTCTTCATAAAGACATATACTTTGCAATCACAGGATTCCATCAAAGACCCCCACATGATCGCGCCCTTCTCGGAACAACCTATGTCAGCCTCGGCCAAGTTCTACTAACGGTCCTACACCCACTCTATGTTCTCGTCCATCCCATCAATTCATATACGCATTATAAGTATTCTCTTTCTATACTATCCAATTCTGAGTTCCATCCCGACGAATCTCACTATCATTTCAACAACATAGCACAGCGCTAATACCAACACTCTACCTGTTTCTATATCCTCTAGTATGCCTCAAACCGAGTCCTACAATATCGTCCGCCTCGACGGCATCCATGGCCCAGACCCGATCTTCAGCCCCTCCTTCCCGAACATGCTAATCTCCCACCACAACACCCCTCACACTGAATCCACCATCATTTCCCGCCTCACCCTCCCCCACCCGGCAACGATCTGTATCACGACTCGAATCCCCATCACTGCCCGCGTTCTCGATGCCTGCCCTTCCCTCAAGCTCATTGTCGCTATGGCTATCGGTACCGACATGATCGACCTCGCGGCCTGTAAGGCTAGAGGTATCCCCGTGTGCAATGTCCCTGCTGCGAGCAACGAGAGCGTAGCCGAGCATGCATTAGCGTTGTATTTTGCGTTGAGGAGAAATGTAGTAAGGCTGCAAGAACTTACGGCCGAGGGGCAGTTGTGGGGCGAGAAGGGGAGTTTGAAGGGGAGTTGGGTGGGAGGGGGCTGTCCGGGGACTTGCAGGGAGGAGGTAGTTGGAGTAATAGGCGGTGGAGAGTTGGGTGCGTTTTCCTTTCATTTCATTCCCTTCTTTTCTTTTGTCTCTTTCGTCCTTTATTTTTATCTCGTTCTCCTTTAGCTCGCTCTCTTGTTTGTTAGGAATAAGCGAAGGGAGGCCTTTTTGTTATATTTTGAAATGAACAATAGGCTTGATTAACACTTTCTTCCCCTTTACAGGCAACAGAGTAGCAACAATCTGCCGCGCCCTCGGCATGAAAGTTCACCTCTCAGAACGAAAGGACATCTCAGCCTCCTCAGTTCGAGAAAACCGCATCCCCTTCACCCAATGCCTCCGCACCTCCACCATCGTCTTCATCACTCTCCCCCTCTCCCCCTCCACCGTAAATCTGATCTCCACCCCCGAATTCGCCCTCATGCGTTCCGATGCCATCATCGTCAATGTCGCCCGTGGTGGCATCGTCGACGAGGAAGCACTCGTCAAGGCCCTTGAGGAGAAACGCATCGAGGGCGCCGCGACGGATGTCTATCTCCAGGAGCCGGCTACAATGGCGAATAGCTTGTTGGTGCGGAAGGCGAAGAAATGGGAGGGGGGTGAGATGAATGGGAGGTTGCTATTGACCCCGCATTTGGCCTGGTGGGCTAGGAGTAGCCTTGAGAAGTTGAGGGCGACTGTTGCCGAGAATATTGAGGCATGGGCTAGGGGAGAGCCGAGGAATTTAGTTGTTTAAAGAGAGAAAAGAGAAGGTCAATATGGTGTTTTGAGTGATAGATGAACCGAGTACAATAGAGATCAAGAGATATAAATTTATAGAAGATTCCCCAAGGATCGGCTCACACCCAATAAGGCAGATAGATAGGACGAGCTGTGTGCTACCTACAGCTCTTGATAGTCTCCCGGGAACTCTTCATAGCCAGGTCCGTGGAGACACAAAAGAGAGAGGCAATTGAAAGGCCGAGGCAGTTTTGGTCTTTTCTCATGTAATGCAGCAGAGGATGCGGGTACGAGTTTTATACAAACTCTGGGCTATAACTTCAGCTTTACTAGCTGTCAGGGGCAGGGAAGTGAATGAAGACTATTGCAATAACCGAAAGACAAAGGACAAGAGACTTAAATTATAGTCGCAGGCGGAAGGAAAGCTTTTAGCAACTCAACCTACTACCTATGAGTAATAGTTGGATCCTATGTAGAAAGAAATGAGTGAGCCAGATTTATTAAATCAAAGTTATGAAAGTCATTGGGAAGAGGATCGGAATCTCAAAAGCCCATCATTCGGTGATGACGCTGTTTTTATTTTTTCCTATCTTATCGGTGCCTCAGGCCGCCATACAAAAATATGCGCGCTAAGTTTCAGCGACATTCACGAGTGTGTTCGAGGTGGCAAGCCAGTTAAAATTTCGTCTTTAATGTTTTCTTTTACATCAACCATCAGACGTAGCCAAGTTCTACGCAACATCATCACCGTCACCATGCAACAATCCAACAGAAACCCTGCCAGAAGGCATCCATACAAAGGCAAAAAGGCCATGAGCACTAATGGTGCTGCTGGTCTTCGCAATGATATCCCGTCTGTCCCTATACCCCGTGTAGCTACTCCTCCTCTCTCGACTCCTGTTCCTTCCGATACCCCCAGATTCGCAGATTTAGCCAAGGAAAATCTACTTCATCCTGTCCTGCTAAAGACGATCGCCGAGGATCTCAAATTCGACCACATGATGCCGGTCCAAGCTGCTACTCTGCGAGATCTCCTTGCAAATCGAATCGATTGTTTGGCACAAGCCAAGACTGGAACGGGGAAAACGATGGCATTCTTGTTGCCCGCTATTCAGACTTTGATCAATAGAAATAGGAAGCCTGGGTCTGGAATTTCGCTCCTGGTCATATCACCTACAAGGTAAGATAAATTATCCCCTGAATTTTCATTGGATCTACTACGATTGGTTTTTTTATATCTCTACGTAGCTTTCATCTTATGCGTTAGAGCCAGAGGCTAATTTATTCTTCACAGAGAGCTTGCGATGCAGATTGCCAAGGAGGCTACCGCCTTACTTCAACGTTTACCCAACTACAAAGTCTCGTTCGCAATTGGTGGCACAAACAAGAACTCAGAAGAGCGTAATATACTTCACGGATGTGATATTCTCATTGCCACGCCAGGCCGTCTATATGACCATCTTAGTGACGAGCGCATCAGAGATGCCTTCAGAAACTTAGATACCCTAGTCTTGGACGAAGCAGACAGACTTCTCGATATGGGATTCCTAAATGCGCTGAAGGATATCGTCAAGTGTCTGCCCGACAAAGCAACCACCCACCGGCAAGGAATGCTCTTCTCCGCGACTATTGCGCCTCATGTTCAAAAGGTGGCCGAGCTTATATTATCCAGGGGTTATAAATTTATTTCGACAATTCCCGTTGGCGAACTGAACACCCACGAACGAGTTCCTCAATACTTGGTTACTGTGCCAACTTTCTCAGACGTTGCATCTGCTCTAGCAGGATGCATCCGGTCGGAGTCTGCTATTGCTGGGCAGAATACCTTCAAAGCGATCGTCTTCGCCCCGACTGCTGCCCTTGTTGATTTCTATGGTGACATCCTCAAAAAGATGCCCGGGATGCCACCAGTCAGCGTTTTGCACTCGCGTGTTAGTCAGAGCAAGAGAACAAATGTCACAAACGCCTTCAGAGAGGCAAAACATGGCGTTTTAGTTGCTACTGATGTGGTGGCCAGAGGAATGGATTTCCCGCTTGTCACTAACGTCATCCAAGTTGGCGTACCTGCAGATAAGGAGTCGTATATTCATCGTCTTGGGCGAACGGCTCGTGCAGGTGCTGAAGGAAGAGGAACGTTCATCGTTACCGAGGCCGAGACATTCTTCCCCAAATGGACTCTTAAAAACATTCACTTCTTGCCAGCCGAAGCGGATTTGAGCGAAAAGTCGAACATCAAAGCTATCACTCAAAGATTTGAAGCTGAAGAGCATGCGAAGACCTATCAAGCTTGGCTAGGATATTACAAGAATCATTGCAAAGCCCTTGGATGGGATAACTCGGAGTTAGTCAGACAGGGTAACATTTTCGCGGTAGAAGGCATGGGAGCTCCTGAAGTACCGAGCATCAAGAAGAGCACAGTAGGCAAAATGGGATTGAAGGGTGTGAGGGGGTTGAATACAGTTCCAGATCCTCCTCGTGTTCACCGCGCTGGCGGAGGCGGAGGCGGAGGTGGAGAAGGAAGATCGAGAGGAAATGGGGGACAGGGTTCGAAGGGCCAGGCACCTGCTAGACAAGGGGCGGGCCAATGGTAGAGGCACACAGATTTGCTTTTTTTTGCCTATAGACTCATTGTACGTTAGGCGTGGTCAGATAGATATGGTTGGTCTTGAGACAGAGATACCCATAGCGTCGGCGCTCAGAGGATGGGATTAGATGATAGACTTCTTTCAATGACTTTATGCGTATAGATTAATAGATAAAGGGGTCTCTGGCCTCTTGTGTGCAAATAGCTGTTTTTTTTCTTTTTGGCACAATGGAGTGCAGCTTGAATTTGTGGTAAGTGTACTCTCTCATCTGAACAGTTTTATCCCAAGTCTTTATTTACAAACCCTTTCCCTTAATATAACTTGAATTCCTACCACTTTTTCATGCTACTTTTCAAACAATACTTCACAACATACTTCACAACTGCAACCTTTCCTCAAGTTTTCAAGCCTCAATTTATTATCATTTCATTCCTCTTCGCTTCGATGGTTTCAGAACGGCTAAGAAGTTAGGAGAGGCGCTTGGAAGATGAGGAGGCAAAGTTTGAGCTCGTTTACCTGGACATCAGACTTTGATGCTACGTAGCGGTGCAGCTTTCTTTTCTTGCTACCCTTAACCCTTAGCCCCAGTCTTTTATGAGGAAGGCTGCTCGGGGTGAGGGAGGGGCGGGAGCTAGTTGACGTTGGAAATTTGAATTATTAGGCTAAGCATCAACCTAATTTTTGAACTCCAGGCTGCTATGCTACGTTTGGAATAGGGAGGGCATTCCTTTCCGGGTCTTGGCTTTTTGGTATTACATATCATCAATGAGAAATGCCAGTTTGTAAAGGGGCGCGGTAGAAGTTGGCCATTTACTTCTCTTACAATTTATTAGACAAACTTTGTCGCTTAGCATTGGGATGCATAGTATTCAGATATATATATGCTTAAGGGTATGTCCCGTCTTATAGAGTCATAAGAGAGTATGCTAATTAGTGTTTGCTAACGATGATTTAAGCTCGGTGCTAGAGCTGATCCACCCGTATTCGTTTCTACTTTCTCGGTTTCTATTTACTCGGTGCTAGGGTTAACGGCGCGAATGCATAACTATGATTAGACTTAGTGTATTTAAAGATCACGGGAACTGCAAAGAAGTTGACTTTCTAAAGTGTTTTTATTCTGTTACGAGACGAAAACATAGTGAAGAAGCAAAAAGATAGCCTAGCTGACTTGTATAAAACTATTGAGGTATGTGTAGCAATAACCCCTCGACAAGCTAGCTACCACACCCCCTTTCCACTGCTATTGTACTATTAGGGGTCTGAATTTTAACGTAAGAAATCGTGCTATCAGACTTTAAGACCTATCGTCAGGATCGAAAAACATTCTACCCCACCATCGGAAGTGATGAGTCAGGCCAAGTTGCGTTATTTCCTCCTGCTCTTCTGCCATCAGACGCAAGTCAAGCGCCGCAAGGTACTCATCCATTCTTTCGGGTTTCCCCGTGGTGGTGATTGGTACAACGTTCTGGTCAATGGCCCACCTCAAGAGAACGGTGGCGGCCGTCAACCCATGTGAGTTTGCAATGGTTTCCAGTGGCCCGTCCAAAGGTCCACCTTTCCCCACTGTGATAGGAGCAAGGCCTTTGAAAGAGGACACCTCAATACCTTGCTCCCGCATCCAGGGCACGTAGTCGTTCGCACGCTGTAGATAGGGGTGGTATTCAAGTTGATTGATTGCGAATTCTCGCTGGCAACTTTCAAGATGGTCTCGATATGGTTTCGTTGCATGTTAGAAACTCCAACGGATCTTGCCTTCCCCGAAGCTTTGACAGCCTCTACACCTTTCCACGCTCTCTGCAGGTCCTCAGGCGTTGGAATGAGATACGGATTGTGTAGAAGATACCTAGTCATGTTAGAGGCTGTGTGTGATATATTCTAATCAGAGTTCCACGTACAAGTCCACGTAATCCAATTGGAGGTTACTGAGACTTTTCTCCATTGCCTGCAGGACATCGGATCATCCATCTTGAACCTTTGTGGTGATGAAAACCTATCACGGGGGAGACCACTCTGTTTTATAGCAATTCCGACCTCCCGCTCGGTGCCATAAGAATCGGCACAATCGAGGTGAATGAAGCCCTTGCTAATAGCAGTCTTCAAGATCTCAACGAGATGGGGATTGAAAGGGTCATCAGGGTTGTCCATGCGGTACCAGTCCCAAACCCAAGCTGTGCAAAAACGTCTCAGGAAGAATTCCGAATCAATAGATAGAAGGTAGATTCTTACCAGAGGGATTGACTGTCCGTCTTTGAGTGGCAACGAACCTAGCTCCATGGCTCGGTCTGCTGGGAAGATGAACTGCTGGAAAGAGGGCTGGTATGACCTTCGACAGGAAGTGGAATAAACGAGGCACGGCCGAAGACTCAGTAGTGGAAACAACCGAAAAGGTCGACCAGGGTTGGAGAGTCGCACGTGTTTCTCAACCATCCTAAGGGCCACGCGCATTTATATATTTGATATTGGGAAAGTTGTTGAGGCATGTAGGTGTGGCACAACGCGGGGTCGACGCAGGGCTTTAGGACAAACCCAATCAGCAATGTCCCGAAGGCGCTCTCCAAGGCAGACACCGGCTGCCCAAACAAATCAGGTTGTTAAATCGTACCGGTATGGCTCTAGATTTACAAGACTCAATAGGTATAGGGTGGTAAAGGAAAGAAGTTGCGGTGCTACACTACTTTTGCTCATCCTCCAATGGGGTCCTCTATGGACCAATATCAATATCACAAGAGCGCCTCTTAGCAGACCAGATAGCAACCCCCAGGACATCCCTCCGCCGATGTAACGCTGAAGTAGCTGGAGAGACAGACGCAATGAACGCGAAAACTTGATGATGAACTCGGCAACAGTCATGTTTAGTTTAGGAGCAACAAGTAAAGTGATGATAAGATGAGTACTCGTTAGAAGTACCCAGCTAACCCATAAAGGGCATGTAATTAAGGATTCTATGTAATTGGGCAGTTGGGCAGTACTTCCGTAACTTGTAAGCAGAGATCCGTGCTTCGGGTCGCCGCGGTAGTGAGAATTTCGGTGCTGTTTAGAAAGAAGTCGTAGAGGAATGTCGAAAGATTCTGGACGATGAAGCTGATTACGAGCTGATTGTGAACTTTGAGCGTTATAGTCAGATGGTCGAACACCTTAAAATGCTGGAGGAAAAGTATAGGAAAAGCACGACGGCGCGCTTATTACATCGTGCCTCCTCTCATTCCAACGACTACATGCTTTCTCGGCGTATATTCCCCTTGAGCTTGGTGGCCAGCATCTGAGCGCTGCATGCTTTTTGGGGGCATCTGTCTTGTTGCTTGATGTGAGTACAAGTCTGTCTCCTAGGCTGACGCCAGTTGTTGGGACCTCTGGCTTTGAACGGATCACGATACAAATTCTGTTTCGTTTCGTTTGCGTCGAGCACGTCGACCGAGGCATTAGAACCGGAAACAGCGCGGCAGGTTACACGATCACTGACGCCAAACGATCGATAATTGCATTGTCGTTATCGTCGGATTCTTTCTCAAAGCCACTGATATGTGTTCGTTTGCTCATGACTCGCGATTAGGTGGCCAGTCAGTCGGAACAAGCATTTAGCGAAGTGTCCCGTCATTTAAGCAACCTCAGTGCCCAATTCAAACTATTTGAAGTATATCGAGGGTAGCTTACCTTGGATCCAGAGACCCTGCAGTCTTTCTTTGACATCCTGGTCGAGCTTACACTTTGCACGACCAAAGCGATTAGGCATTTTCGAAGGAATAGCGTCGACAAATTCCTCGATTTCACCACTGGGGGGAAGTTAGATAGTCAATTCAAAGAGAATCTTCACACTCTTTCCAAAAGACTGGACCATCTCCATAAACTTGCTGCAGCTCAGAGCGTATCCAAGCTGCTCCCACGATCACAGGCCGACATAATTCACCAATTAGACCAGTTCAAATTAAGCATGCCCGAAGTTTCCAGCGGAGTGTCCTGTAGCACCATCCCTCATCAACGCAACCATGGATTTTATGGAAGAACTAAAGAGCTAGAGGAAATCACTGAAGCGTTTAAAGGCCAGACCTCCAAGGTTCGCACGGTGGCCATCTGGGGAACCGGAGGTATTGGGAAGTCACAAGTCGCGCTGGAGTACGCCCACGAGAGATGGGATGGTGGCACAACTTTTATACTCTGGATTGCAAGTGAGACAGATGCGGAAGTGGCTAGGTCGTTCAGTGAGGCAGCCCAAAAGCTGCAAGTAGAAGGCTACTCGGACACCAACACTCCTGATAAGAACCGCCACCAAGTTCTGCAATGGCTACAAACTACCGGTGAGAACCCTTTGTTTATTAGCTCTACCGTAGCTATTGATTCTAACAGCCCAAGACACCCACTGGTTGCTAGTCTTTGACAACCTCGAAGATGATGAAGTTTTGAAAGCGAATCAACCAAATGTTGGGCAGGGTGATTTGCTTATAACCTGCCGAAGTGAACTTCTGGCAGAGTCTGTGGCAACATCTCTCATTGAGATCCCGATCTTCTCAATCGATGAGAGCACCACATTGATTCTGCAGATTTTAAACAAATCTGGCATGAGTACTGATGAGATTGAAAGCAACGCATAATTTGTCGGAGCAACTTGGTGGCCTCCCCCTTATCCATTGATATTATTGCCAAGAACATCAAGAGTTCTCGGCGATTTCGATCTGTCACCGAGTTCCTTCCGTATTACGAACAAAATCGGCGTACGCTCCATAAACGACCCAGGAGAGGCATCCGGGATATCACATACTCGAAAGACCTTGAAACAGTGTGGCAAACAGCCTTTCAGAGCCTCGATCCCGTAGAGAATAAGGATGCAAACCCTGATGCTGGTCGATTGATACAACTGCTGTGCTTTGTTGCTCCTGAAGCAATTCCACAATGGCTATTCCAGACGGAGGTTGCTACCTATTACAAGGAGTGGGAATTTTTCCGCGATGACAATAGGTTTGCTCGCACCATCAATCCTGCTACTGTTTTGATTCTGATAAAAATTTCAGGTTTGAAGAGGCTAAACTGGAACTTCTTGACTTATCGTTGATTAGAATCAATGCGGAAACTGGCCTTATTTCAATTCATCGCTTAATTCAAAAAGCCTACTTTGACCAGATCTCGCAAGTGTCCCGGATCTCAGCCTTTCAAACTACCTTTGCCTTATTGCGGAAGGTGTTTCCTGGCCGAGACGGCGAAACTCATCTGTACAAACGATGGACTATCTGTGAGCAATTTCACCAACATGTCCAAGCGCTACATAATATCTATATTTCCATGGAAAGAAGTTATTTGCCTTCGCCAAATTCTGACTATCAGGGACTTGTTCGCGATGACGCATGGTGACTATCATTCTACGCTTTGTCAAATTAATGCTGGTCTAATTGTGTGAAACAGGTACATGCTTGAATCCCAGCAATTTGTTGGCGCAGAAAAGATGCTATCAAGTTTATTATCAGAGTATGACACAAAGTCTGTTGAATATGCGCATATCAACAGGGACTTGATGGGTATTTTTGAGCGCACAGGGCGCAGCAATCGAGCGGTTGAATGCGCCAAGATTGAACTCGATATTCTGAAAGAGCATGGTCTCTTGGGGAAGAATGACTTAGCCAATGCCTACAGCGATATGGGATATTCCTTGTGTTCCGCATTCAGAGGATTGGATGCGTTGCCCTACTTGGACACTGCAATCGCGATTTCTAAAGAGTATCCCGAACCCGAACGCTACACGAAGTTTAATATTGACCGATTTCTACGAAATCATGGTCGAGCCAATCAACTAATAAAGCAATACGACAAAGCGTTGGCTGATTTCGAGGAGGCCGAGGGTTATCAAGTAATGCTTCATGGCACAAACAGCCATTATGATGGAGAGTGAGTAACTTCTGGCGAGATTACATGAGGCTAAGACTGACTCGCACATTATTTAGAACTAAACATGAACGAGCAAAGATTGCTGCTTGGCTAGGACACTTAGACGACGCTGCTTTGCTGAATCTGGAGGCAGTGCAGCTAGTGTCAGAAGGGAAGCCTAATCACTCAAGTGTAAGCGCGTCGCTTTATCGCCAAGGTTGGGTCTTCCTTCAGCAAGAGAAGCTTGATGATGCACTTCTTCAGTTTGACAAAGCGTTGGCCATATGTCAACTTAACAAGCCTCAGCGAGGGAATGCAGGAGAATCGGCTCGAATCTTATGGCGTATGGCGCAAATCTATGAGAAGAAGGGACAGATCGAGGATGCGAAAACCTTCATGGATGCCACTGAGAAGACAAAACGTAGCTTACAAGCTAAAGGCGACTATGCTCATGTGGCTCATCTCGATCAATCCTGGGACTCATTCCTGGGCTTGTTATACAGGTGATTTCAGTAGTCAATTGTCAGCGAATTTATTCCACAGTAGTCGGCTATTAGTTGGAGGGACAAGAGTGTACATTACTTTCACCCAGAACCGAAGAAGATGTTAGCATTAGTCAATAGGAGACCGAGACCAAATTCTGCACGAGAAGATAATATTTGTTAGCTAGGTCATAAACCAAATACCAATCTATGTTCCAAGAGAACTGAGCTCTCGCAAAGTGATTTCTAGATAGTTTGGTGGTAGTTCTCTCTGGAATCTTGATTGATCAGTGCTATTAGGATTATTAAAACAACCTCCAGGTTATATACTTGAGTAAAACATTTCAAGAAGTATTTAAGGGGATTCTTTTGTCCTTTCTTTTTCATAGTCAGCAACAATCATACTCATTTATCAACCAGTTTGTAGGGCTGCCAGAACGCAAACACTATACATGATGCCTCTCTAGTTAAACAATTCATCTGGTGTGTTTTGATTTCAAATTAAAATCATTTCGAATCAGAGCATTTAAATATGAAACAAATACACCTAACAATGGCACTAGCAGCGGAAAGAGGCTTAAATCGACCACTCTCTAAGTCTTTTCGGGCTACTATCTGCTTTCGTACTCGCTTAGTAGGAGTTGGATAGAGAGGAGAGGAAGGGCGAGAATAACCCCTATTTCCTTATTGACTAAAGTGGTATTCTCTACAACTTGTCTTCTTGTACTGCGTCCCTCACATGTATTATTTCTCATTTTCATCAAATTCATATTCTCGACGGACACAATCACATGGGACGAAAACGATATAGAATATAAATTCACGGTCAGGTGTCTCTTGAGTTGGAGGCTATCTGCAAACTGCCCAGTGCTTACACGTCGCATTGCATATGCTTGTTCCCCTTGGCCTTAGAACTTCGGGGAAGATGCATTACTGGCAGAACGGAGTGGGTACCCACAGAAAACCCGCACCACCTCGAAAGCACTGGCTTTGACCCATACCTCTCTTCGAGTCCAAGAGAAGCTGCCCACATTTCAGGTTGAGTCTTTTTGGATACAGAGAGGTTCGAAGAGGATAGCGGAGTACTGTTCATAGCCCAGAAGTGACTTGAACAATGTTATACTTGTCAAACATCAAGAGATTCCAAAGGACAGCGTAGATGTGGCAATAATGAAGGAGTGGTGGTTGCACCAAGGATTCATTTATACCCCCAAAATGTGAAGTATTACTCTGAGAAGGAGGTTGAATCTCGTTTCCAGGATCTTTATCCGACTCAAGTGTGACAAATCGAGGGCTAAACGGGAGGCAAGCGGCTGATTCTACTAAGCTGAGCTAAGCCCCCCACAATGCGCGCCGTCCCTTTTCCGGCGCATTTTCAAATAAGCTGCCAATGAGAGGCAGAGAGGGTTCCAGGATTCTTGAAAGTGGTGGCTATGTCAAAGCTCACGAAGCCTCAAAGTCAAGGGAGATGGCTTATCTGTGGAGTACCTAGCAAATGTTTGCATGGCGTCAGAATATTGCGAAGGTGCGGTGCATTAGAGTTGCAGTGCATTAGAGAGTTGCAGTACAGTAATGTGGGCCTGTATTTACAACAAGATTACCCGAAGCGAACACCCATCGGACAGATCCGTGCCGTCGATGTAATGCTGGAGGGTAGGTAGTTCAGCTGTGGTTGCAGGCAAAGCCAATACCATCTCGAGCTCAGAGAGTCTTGCGGCTCTAGAGGTGTGTTTGTTGGTGGTGGCGATCTAGATATGACAACTAGCCAGCACGATTGTCGAGAATATCTCGTACATGAACGCTGTTTCTGCCCCACTCGCCATAGGCGATTTTAGAAGAATAAAAGCTCATTTTTCAGCTTTCGGGGCTGCGGATATTCGAAGATGCTGGTATTTCAGAGAGTCAACTTAGCCCATTTTTGTTTCTTCTGTCTTCAATACGAATAGCTCGGCTTCATCAGCAAGCACTTCAGCAACACCCTCGTCTCAAGGCACTATAAATATAGATAGGAGCTCGCAAGCAGTCAGCAACCTTCTGCAACAACGATCCCTCGATTAGCGACTCCTCATTATTGGTTATCCTCTTTCACTTGAATGGTTTCTCAAGCACAGCAGAAATTGGATTATCTTTGGGGGCCTCAGCAGCCGCAGATAACGGAACCCGCATATGTCAGCCGGGCCAATGAGAACTGTCCTCTGATTGTAGAGTTGGTTAGTATATCACTTCTATTAAGCTGAAGCAGACCACTGTTCTTCTAAAAGAGGGGAGAGGTCCGCCTCTGGCTCTTAAAGCACTCAAGTCTTTTATTTTCGTCCTTGCAACGACAAAACACAATATGTCGCCTAGCAGACTGAATCTAATTCCAGCACAAAGCTCCAATACATATGTGCCACCTGTACCCCAAAAGGGTCAGGATGTCTGTATCGATATGCAGTACGCACAACCTAATTTTCACGATCAGCTCAAGTTCGCAAATGAGCCATGGAAGTATTGCGAAAACGACACAAATTGCTATCTCGGCTTGCGATTCGAGCACCGCGAGAAATTCAAGCAAAAATTGAAGGAAATGGACGATGAGTTCAAAACTAAGTTAAGAGAAATGGAGAAGCAGAATAAAGAACAAGAAATTGATGAAGAATTCCAGAAGAAATTGAAAGAAATGCAAGACTCGAATGGGGGTAAGAGACTGAAGCGGGTCGAGCACGAAGAAAAAAGGATTAGACAGGCTCGGATCAACCTTTTCACGAACAATAAAAAAATGATAGAACAGCTCAAGACAAGGAAAGTGAGGTGGAAGAATGAAGTGAAAGATAAGAGGGAAGCATATGTCAAGGGAGTGGAACAGCAACCTTTGTGGTTTCCACAGAGCTGGAAACGTGATCGGCAGCTGGATCTCGCTCTTCTCGAACGTATCAAATCCTGGAATTCAGAAAGCGAGACCAAGCCGGAGGACGAAACTCCAAAACAAGAGCCAGAAAAAGAATATGGATTCAAAGCGTGCGCAATATATTTCAAGAAGACAGACGATGGGTGGGGGCCCGATACTCACACCCACAAGGGCTTCAAAGACGGGAAATTTCCGAATCAGAAGATATTAGTTCACGAGTTGTTACAGCCTTCGTCCCATAACCCCTTAAGTGAAGAATGCAAAGACACTCAGCTCCGGTACTTTCATTTCCCCTCGAACAACATGCGTTGGATTGAAGTTAGTACTATAGTTGTCCATGAAACTGAATGCACTAACATCGCACTGCTAGGAAGCTATGGCACGGTACTATAGCGAGAAAACAGGGACTCACAACGATACTCGAGCCCGGAGTCAAAAATCATCAAGGGCCGAGAAACTTCTTTCTCGTGAATATTGGCGTGGACAGCTTCACGGTGGAGACGGAGTTGGCGGGAATGGCCCCACTGGGCCAGTTCATGCGAGGCACATGCGTTCTCGATGTTCTCTTATCTCATTAGGTGCGTCAAACCTCTTTATGGGGTGAGCAGATTAGCTGATTTCCTAGTAGTAGACAGGTCATCGGGTGCCCTTACACAAAAGCAACCATCGAGGAACAACGCCAAGAATTTTGCCATATTCGTAAGCTTGCCTCGGTTTCTGTTATATTTGCACAATTAACACTGATATAGTTGCCGTATCTTCACTGGGAGACAAACAGCCGCAGAGCCAAAATGGCGCAGGTCATTAAGGAGGTTACCAAAGAAGCGGCCCAAAAGGTTGGAGCTGAAAATCATAGAAAGGTGGGCAAAGCACCTTTGAACGGGGCGCATCCCGGGGCAGATAATTCATCCAAGAAAGGCCCAGAAGAGAAGGAGAAGCAAAATGAAGAGACGGAAACAGATGATGATCAAGACGAAGAGATTAACCCAAAGAAGAAAGGAATATTTGAATTTATTAATTCGAGGAATATGAAAAACGGAAAGGGTTTCAAGACGCAAAGGTATCAGAATCCCGGAATTAGTTGGATAATCTACTGATGTTATTGACAGGAAAAGTAAGCTCGGAAAATACTTATTATCTCTTGCGGAAGTGGCAAATGCTATAGATTGTGACGCGGACGAACAACTTCTTCGAGAGAATTTACATCGAAGTCCACATCCCTTACATATTAGGCGAACGCTTGACCAATCATACTTCTTGACTCTTGAAGACACGACTAGTCGAGACGAAGACCAAGTTGTCTATAGGGAAACCAGAGAAGCTTGCAGTTTCCACGCCCGGAATACCAGGTAAACCACTTTCCTTACGCTAGACGTTCGTTTATAGTCCGAAGGTTTGGAGTTGCCTGCTATTGTCCCTTTAAATACCAATTTTGAAAGATGAACATAAAAATATTGACTCTAAGTCTGACACAGAGTTGTAATGGTCGATCAACTATGGCTTTGGGTCTTAGACGGCAACACAATCATCACCTCCTTTCCTCGCCGTTGGGGTAGGAACAAGCCTGACCCTTCAGGAGTACACAAAAGTTTACGGGAGCGCTTAGAAAGCACCCCTTCAGAAGAAATTCAATCGGTCTACGATCTAGCTCTGATTATCATCGACCAATGCTCCCGCGTATTTTTTGATCGTACTAAGCCCCTGGACCAAAGGCCAGAAGTCATGGATCTCTTCGCTTCAGCTATCGGTAAGGTGACAGAGCGCACAACGATTGCCTACGAGTCATTCTGGCACAATATAGCGTTTCAAGGAATGAGGTGTAATCGGGGTAGTGGAATGGTGACTGAGAAGCGTAGCTATCTCTATATCGACTCGGAAGGAATACTATTGAGAGAGGCCCAAGACGTGGCGGAAGAGCTGCAGATTATGCTAAGAATATATAATCAGCAACTCCATGTTGTGCGAGACTTTCGGAAAATCCTTGGACATATGAATGGTGAATCAAAGAACGAGGCTGATGAAGTCCGAGCACTCGTCAAGGCACTTCAACGCAATCAGAAGATCGCAGGAGACAAAGGACAAACTAACACGCCAGGAGATCAGCCGATTGTGCCTGAAACTACAATTCAAGAAGCAAATGATTTACTCGAACTCATTCGCAATAGAAAGACGGAAATAGAGGACCTTGAAGCTGCTGCTCTCAGAACTACTCAACAGCTGCAGGGCCTGCTTTCACTCAAGCAGCAGCAGGCAAGTATCATCGAGGCGAAAGCTGCTCTAGTTAGAGCAGATGAAAGCGTCAAACAAGGTCGTGCTATCATGGCCTTCACGCTCGTCACTATCTTCTTCGTATGTCTTCACCTCAAGCGTTATCCTTATTTACAAGCATACTGATTGAATTGTTTCAGCTCCCGCTTAGCTTCCTCGCCGCCTTTTTCGGCATGAATAATGAACAGATCAACCAAGCTTCTTGGATGAGTTTAGGGGAGCAAATGAAATACATGTTTGGCATTTCTACTGGTGTGATTGTCATCTCGGTCTCTATGGCCTTCTCGCCCTGGACACGTGCCACACTTACCACCCTTGTCAAACTACCAATCGTTTTCGTCCTGGAATACACAGGTATTCGCGCTTTGTGGAAGACATATATCGTTGGTCACAGATATTTTGAAGATAAGAACCAACAGAGACTTGATTGGATTTACGCCCACGGAGAGAGAAAAAGACAAAGGAAGACAGAGGAAAAGGAGAAAAGAGAGAAAAGAGAGAAAGAGATGATTGAACACGCATTTGAGCAAGGGACTATAGAGAAACTCATCGATATTTTTCATTTTGGCGAGAGGAAACAGAGTCTGTCTAAAAGGGGGTCAGTACCTGGTGGATCTAATACTGGAAATGGGAAAGTAGAGGGAGATGGATCGGATGTTGAAAAGGGGCTGGGGAACACTTCAAGGGACCAGGCCTAAGATGTGAATCTTACTGATGTCTATTGCCTGTTGCCCATGCCTGTTGTCTATAAACCACATCTTATCATGGGGTCAAGTAGCAAAGGCCAGCAAAGAGTCGGGAACAAGGTCACTTTTGATCTCTAATACTTCTTCAGCATTACAGAGCCTAATATCTTCCACAGATTTCAGTAAGATTCCTATTCTTCTAAAAAATGTCCCCTTTTCTTTCCGTTACCGCTAGATATGAAGGATGAAAGGTTCCCTTTTTAGGAAGTGAATTAGTTTGAGGATGAATGTATATTGTCAAGAATCTAATTCAAGGCCGACAACTTTCTGTGGTAAAATTATCAAATACCAATGAATTAATACCGCAACTTGATGAATAACTTGACTATTTTCGACAATCTAACTGTACTCGAAGATTATTAAGTTGAGAGGGTTATTCGGGCCACGTGACATTCCACTTTCTCACAGTTTTAAATGTACAAGGGCAAGTTCCCACTATAAGAGCATAATTGGAAAAGCTCTTATAATTGTTTAATGAAGTCATAACTCTATTGCGGACATTAGTGCTGACCCGGACGTAATTATACCGCAGCCCAGGCAAATATGCATTGTGCTTACTCATATTGCTATCGTTTGCCCCTCAACCCCGCCATAGGAACAAACTATAATAACTTGCTCGTTTTCTCTTTGATTACAGTTACGATTTCTCTGATTATTACTAACATAGTCTTTACTCTCCAGAGCGTATTAAATCCATAATCTTTCAATCTAGATCGGCCCGTCGTTAATTATTTTGTTCCCACGTTTTGACCCTGGCAGTTCGAATCTCCATTCGTGACTCTATTAATCTTCTAGGTAGAAGGTTGAATAGTGTGAGGAATATCTCTTCTACCAAGGTTATGGCTCCTCCCACAGTGAAAAGCTATGATTTTATCGTCATTGGAGGCGGATCAGGCGGTAGCGGTACTGCGAGGAGAGCATCAGGTTGGTACAAGGCTAAGACGCTCTTGATTGAGAATGGCCCTAGCGGAGGAACATGCGTTAATGTTGGGTAAGTTTAATTTTACCTCCTTCGGGTACTTTCAAGTCATTTCTTCAATTCTTCTCGATAGCGGGAGTTGACACTACTCTGCTCCTCCTCTTTATCACATTTTGTATTCTCAGACAACTGATGGAACATCTTACCGCTCTGGGACTACACATTTACATTCCTGCAAGAGATAAATCTAGATACAACTGACGTCGATTATAAGATGTGTGCCTAAAAAGATTACATGGAACTTCGCATCTCTATTCGAGGCTTTCCGGGACAGCAAGGAATACGGTTTCAAGGCTGCTGAAAACATTACATTTGATTGGGCAAAATTTAAGAAGAAGCGTGACAGTGCTATCGAAAAACAGAGTCATGCCTACGAGATCAATTGGGAGCGAGAAGGCATTGAGCTCGTTCATGGGATGGCAAAGTTCATCGGCAGCAAAGAGTTAGAAATCGAATTGGAGGATGGGAGTGGCAAGATCAAAGTTACTGCCCCTCACATTTGTATTACCACGGGTGGATATCCCAGGATTCCGAAAGAAATTCCTGGCGCTGATTTCGGAATCACGAGCGACGGATTCTTTGGTATTGAAGAGCTGCCGAGTAAGATTGCAATTGTTGGAGCAGGATATATTGCAGTTGAGATTGCGGGGATGTTAAATGCCATTGGAGTTGAAGTTCATATGTTCATTCGTGGGCAAACGTTCTTGAGAACCTTCGACCCGATGATTCAGGAGACAACGACCAAGCATTATGAAGAGGCAGGTGTTATAATCCACAAGGGTTATGGCCAATTTGACGAAATTGAGAAATTGAGTGACGGTCCGGGCGATCAGAAGGTATTGCAGGTTACGCTTGGAGGGGAGAAGCTGATTTTTAACGAATTGCTTTGGGCAATCGGTAGAGCTCCGGAGACCGAAAGTCTGGATCTCCATGTGGCGGGTGTGAAAACAGGAAAGGGCGGCTATATCGTAGTAGACGAATTTCAAAATACTAGCACGGAAGGAATATACGCTCTAGGAGATGTTACGGGACAAATGGAACTGACACCAGGTAAGTATACCATCTCAATTTTTTCAGGCTACAAACATCTAACGAAACATCAGTGGCAATTGCCGCAGGCCGTCAACTTTCAAATCGCCTATTTGGACCTCCAACTCTCTCCGGATCCTTTCTCTCATACAACAACATTCCCACAGTGGTTTTCGCCCATCCTGAAGTCGGCACTATTGGACTCACAGAGCCCGAAGCCATCGCTAAATATGGCAAAGACAACATCAAAGTCTACCACACAAAATTCTCCGCACTATTCTACATCATCTTCTCTGAGGGTCAGAAAAAACCACCGACAGAATTCAAAATCGTTTGTGAGGGACCAGATGAAAGGATCGTCGGGTTGCATTTGGTTGGGCTAGGTGTGGGGGAGATGTTGCAAGGTTTTGGGGTTGCAATTAAGATGGGAGCGAAGAAGAGCGATTTCGATTCTTGTGTTGCGATTCATCCCACAAGTGCTGAGGAAATTGTGATGATGAAATAAGTTTAGCGTAGAAGAACGTATGAGAGACTAGTAGGATCCCGGGGAGAGTGATTCGAAATAGTTGAAATGAAAGCGTGAAGAAATAGAAAATATACATCTTCGAATAGATGATTCAGACAACAAGCCACGATACTGCACCATAGAGAATGCAAGTAGTACTATGCGAGGACTTTTCAGTGGTGGGATTCATCTTTCTGCCCTAGGCTGATCCTCCAAAATGAGAAACCAAGAGTAGTTTCACGTTACGTCTCTAGGCCACGAACTCTAACGAAACAACAGAAATAGAAAAACCAACGCACGTGAAACTTGCAAGACCAACAAAAACGGGGACAAAAAACGCCTCGAATCCTAATGGTGCCTGATATTACCGCCGTACCCGAAGATCTTGACCTTTACCGTACAATCCAATTTGTATTTGAAACTCCTCTGGCTAACACTATATTATCTAAGCCTGCGACTCAGAGTGTTACTAGACAAATATATCTTAACTGAGGTGGCTCAAAAAATCTCAAAAATCCTCTAGTGTCGAATTAATTGTGGGTCGATAAATACAAATTTCGGTTGTCGCCAAAAGAGGCCGTACTGTCTTATCTTAGCGCTGAGACCTCAGATACACCCCCTCCACCTCTTACCTCTTATACCGACATTAAAACATCTCAGCTATATCGGAGGCTGAGGCAAACATGGCAACAATATCATTCCTCCATTTCGAGCATCTCCCCAAGGAATTACGCTCTCACATTGTAAGGATAAACGGCGACCCTGGCCCAGTGCCCCCAGGGACCTTTGAACCGACTTTTACCTTGAGCGATGAAACTAGAAGGATAAGACGCTCTAAGCCTACTGAATCTTATGTGAATAGTGGTTTTTCGCCCTCCCAGGCTCGCAAATTGTCTTTGTACAGAGGCTTTTAAAATCAGGCCAGGACGCAGAGGAAGAATGGTACTCGGCAGCAGCCGGCGACAACCCACCACTGGCGGCTACGAAGCAACGGTTGGCTACCTGAGTAGAACGATTGGAGCTAACCCCACCAGTTCAGATCGTCACGAGCACAGGGGAACGATATCCTTCAATTCGGTGAACTAAAAGAGTTATCAGCCCAGTTGCAATGGACCCCTGATTGCCCCTGAATCTTGTTGCAGCAGTCGTGCCTTGCAGATGAATTGTGGCAAAGCAATCTATAAGCGCTTACGATTAGCGCACATGCGTGCGAAGCTGTCCCCTAATCGCAGTTCTCTACTCCGTAAATATCAAATTATGGCATGGATTTATTAAATTACCTGCTTAAAAACGAAAATATAGCTAGGATTGGCTTATTTTCCGTTAATTACGCGACAAAATTAATATATCTTCAAGATTTACCCCCCTAGACATTGTGAAACCAATGACCTGCAGCTTGATCCCATTCTGTCTCAACAAATTCCGCCTATTCGGTAGCGAACGTTTCAACTGTGTGTCGAAACTCTCTTTTGATAAGCGAAAGAACTCCGCCTCAGCAGCTCACAAGCTGGCCGTTCAAAAGTCGTGCCTGGCGTAAGGAGTCTTAAATAATATATATGTCTGCTTCCATCTGCTCAGTCCAGACTTGACCAAAGAATTTATAACTCGTACACAAGTCCCTTTTTTTGATTATTATTACTCCTGCCAAAACTTCACACATCTTTCGCCATGACTCTAGATGGTCTGCTCACTGCAGATGAAAGTATTCTCCTCGACACCGTGGACAAACTGCGGAACCATGGAGTCAGCAAATATATCAAACTACCTCAGATTATTGTATGTGGCGACCAGTCTTCAGGAAAAAGCTCTGTACTTGAGGCGATATCACGTATCTCTTTCCCTCGTGGAAAGGGAATTTGCACCACCTTCCCTACAGAACTTGCACTACGACGAGATCCTAATCGAACTGTCAAAGTACAACTGAAGCCATCTGCTTCACGTCCCGAGTCCGAGAGAATTTTACTCTCAAGCTACCAACCACCAACTGGCCGACTGGAAGACTTCGAGCCACTAGTACGAAACGCACAAGAACACCTTAAAAAAAGTGCAGGCAAGGACCGAGGAGCAGACTCGTTCTTTGAAGACACACTTCATGTTGAAGTCACAGATCCTAAATGGCCGCCTTTATCTCTCGTGGATCTTCCAGGTTTGATTTCATCACCAAACCCGGAGCAGACCGCCGAAGATGTTCCCCTTATCTACAATATGGTCTCCAACTACATGATGAATCCGAAGAGTATCATTCTGGCCGTCATCTCTGCAGGCTACGAACTTCCACTGCAAAAGGTTTTCAGCATAATCAACAAATACGATCCCTTGGGCAAGCGTACTATTTGTGTGGTGACAAAACCCGACAGCGCCGTTCTAGGGACCGACGACCTGCCACAGTTTGTACAGTATGCTAAGAACAACCTCCCTGGTTACACTTTTGAGTTAGGCTGGCACGTTGTATTGAATCGTGCCCACAACGCTCAAACGCAAACATCAGACGAAAGAGACAAAGCCGAAAAGGATTTCTTTGCTCAAGCTCCTTGGAGCGGGAGACTTCATCGTGATCAATTAGGCATCAATAAGCTCCGCGATCGTCTTAGCACTCTGCTCGAACGCCATACTCGCGCAGAAATGCCCGGAGTCCTCAAGCAAATTAATGAAACTCTCAATGCGTCTCGCGATGAATTATCTAAACTTGGACCGGCTCGATCTAACAGTGATGAGCAAAGAAAACACCTCACCACCATCGGTCAACGCTTTGAGAACCTCGTAAGACAGGCTATGAATGGATATTATGATGACTCTTCCTTCTTTCTCCCGGAACTTCCAGAATCAGACCCACGAAAACTCCGTGCTGCAGTGCAGAATCTGAACGAGGACTTCGCAAAACGGATGCACGAAAAAGGCCACACAAAGCAAATTATGACCGAGGGGATTACCGAGCTAGGTGTATTCCAGAGACGCAGCACATCAATTTCACCTGAGGAAGTACTACGCAGCGAATACATTCAACATATTAAATCTCTCTCGCGCAAAAATAGGGGGGTAGAGCTAATTGGATCTCCCAATCTCCGCCTGGTCCGCGACTTATTCCTGGATCAATCTCGTCCTTGGAGACCACTCGCAACAGATCATCTGGAGAACGTTGTGCAAATTGTCATTGATCATCTTTCCGCCGTTTCAGGAAATGTTGCTTCCCCGGAAACTGCTGCTGCTCTCCGTCGAGAGGTAGTTTACCAGGCAGTCGATACTCGTCGCAAGCGAGTGATGGAGAAGCTAGAAGAACTTATGAAATCGCACGAGAAGGGCCATCCTATTACCTACGATTTGTCTTACGTTGAAAACTCAAGAAAACTAGTCAAAGCCGATGTTAAATTGAGGCTGGAGAACTATCAGCGTCGAAATATACAAAAATCACAGAACAGCACTGTAGATGGAACCCCCCCGGCACCTCAAGGCCTTCAAATCCATCAGGTCATTGATGCATTGAAGCTTGATGCCGAACAAATTGAAGAGGTTGACTGCGCTGACATTCTTAATAGTATGCAAGCATATTACGAGGTAGGTGTCCTTTTTAATATTGTGTTTTCCCATCATCTTATCATGATTCCTAACTTTTTTTCCAGGGTGCGTTACGTACATTCATCGACAACGTAGCTGTTTTAGCAGTAGAAGGCTGCTTGATTGATGATTTAGATAAGGTATTTAGTCCAACGGAAGTTGTAAAGATGGATGAACAGAAACTCCATGCTCTTGGAGGAGAGTCGAAGCAAGCTCAGGCTGAGCGCTTCGAGTTGAAGCAAAAGGTCGCTGCTCTTGAAGATGCCCAAAGAGAATGTCTTAGAGCTGGTAAGATTCGGATTCAACAACTGCAAAATCGCTGCTCGGAAACAGATAGCTAACGACTATTATCTTTAGGAGTGATTCATGAACGCCAATCCTACGACCCCGCCATAACAACTACCGGGACAGCAGGGTCAGTCAGAACCGAAGCGCAATTGCCCATGACCTTCCATGCCCATATACCAGCTTATAGCTCAAATCCATTTGCTTTTCAGAAGGCTGCGTACGGGTCGTTCAAACCGGTTGCAAAGTCCGGCAAGTCTATATTCTCTAAGAGCTCTCCGCCGTCTATACCGCCATCAGCAACCCCAAAAGAGTCGGAGGAGCTTGGCTCAACTCCAAAACGAGGAGATAGCACAGCATTACCCGGAGGGCCTACCTCGGCTTTGACACCAGAAAGAACTATACCACCATTTGAAGGGGATAGGTCGACTTCGGCATTTGCAAATTCTACATGGTTATGTGTCAATAATAGCAGTCCAGGTAATACCCCCCCATTAAAATCACCTCAGAAGCCAACAGTTTGGAACACTCTTCAAAAAGCATCTGAAACTGGCGGACCTGACACTGGCGGATCTGCACAATCGCTAAGTCAATTCAAGGCTCTTCCAATATACTTAAATGATTTCATGTCATTTGAGGTATACTTTATCCATCATTATATTAAATATATTATAAATCTAACAGTGTCTTAGGAACTCCAACTCTTTGATCGGGATTCTGTGGGCAAGTCCAATAGGCTGGATAGGTTGCGAGAGAAGCTCAACGAGAACCAGCCTAGTGGAAATAGACTTACAGCCTTAGAGTGTCCTAGATTGGTGACAATGTAAGACTATACAATTTCCAGAACGTGAAGTAAACCTGTCCCTACCTCCATTTCTTGGATGTGCCGCGGTTGTTAATGATGTAGTGAGGGATGTAACGAGTCTAGGATAGTTGACCAGAATGCTTTTAGAGACAATATTAACAAAAGGGGTTTGAATTATTCAGGCGAGCAAACCCTTTATGTACTTTCTAGACTCTAAAAGGAGTGACTGCTCGAGAGGAGTGAGGAGTTGGCCGAGAAGTAACATGTTAATTTAAGCGAGGCGGCCGCTAGTTCCTTAACACCTGAAAGAAAAGAACGTCAACATCACAACCTTTGAATACAGAAAGCTCTAGTAAAACCTAAAATCGATAGCTTTTCGTGCGCAGTTTTAACTTCAAATCCAGGTATTTCCATACATGCGCAGGTGTCGATGTGGGCCGACTCGTTTGAATGAAGAGACCTGGTGGACGTGCTTTCCTCGGTATGAGTCAATGGGGCTGAATTTGATCTAACATTAGCCATTTCTGACTGGTTGGCGTCCACTCTCTTAATTTCTTTGGATGGATATATTTAAAGTTAAAGATTCCCAATATGATCTGTATACAAGATCTAACGATCGATTGCAAGGAACGATTCGCGACTTTGTTAGAGTTGCCAAGTCCTCACAGCATTCGGTTTTACTTTTCTTCAGCGGTTCTTTTGTATCATTTTCACATCTCCATACATAAACTTCACAGATTTCTCTTCGTTGAGAAAATATTCTACCATAAATAACTCAGGTTAAATACAAACACCATGTTGGAACTCGTACTAGCACGAGGCTTCCTTTCACTTTCCGGCCCTGAGCTTCAAGGCCATATTCAACGACTCGCGCCTGAAGCACAGGTTGACTACCCTCATATTACTGTCCTGACCAAGAACGAAATCCAGGAACATAGCTTTGACCTCAGGAATGTCCATATATCTCAAGTGTCCTTACAAATCTTGTCTGTGGGAAACGTCAAAGATGTTGAGTTTCTTACGGTATCTTGGGCCCATGCTCAGCTGTATCGAAAGAAGCTTGGGCTGAATCCAAAGGCTTTTCATATCACTCTTTCTCAAGTTGACAATCACCAGATCTCTAAAGATTTGACCACCACAAAAGGGGGATACACTGCCTTCCTAAAGATCTTTCGAGAACTTCCAGAGGAAGCTATGGATTACATTATAGCAGACCTTCTCACCACTTCTTGGCATCAGGAATTATGTTTTGAATTTCTGAAAAAGTTTCCAAATTCTTATCGAGCTATGATCCGCGTTGCTGATAACACTCAAGGTAGGGCAATTGCGGAATTTTCTCAGCCTCTTAGTTATATTAGCGTGTCAACCAACACTGAACAATAAATAGACAGGCCACATATTTCAACTAATGCTTACACTCGAGCACTTACGCTTAATCCTACTTTGCACGATTATATTTTGAAGAAGCTTCGAAAAATGGCTCCCCAAGCCCCATGTGGACCTTTTCAAATTGAAGGAATGGAACAACTTCCAGCCTCATTGCTGTTCCCCTGGCCCCAAGGCGCCAAGGATGCTGTTCGGAGTCTCATTTGCGAGTATCCAACTGAAACTAGGCTTCATATCAGCTATCTGTCTGAACCTACCCTTCCTCGTTTTTTCAGCATGCCAATTCCATACCGACTGGCAGGGATGTCAACCCCTAGGAACGAAAAAGATATTGATACCCTACTACGAATGGGAATCACGAAGATCCTTACACTGACGAAGGAAGAACCTCTTGAGCCTTTCTGGTTTCAATTTGAGAGAATTTCTAACATTTTTATCCCTGTTTTAAACAACAAAGCACCGACAATTGCTGAGATGGATTATATTTATAAGCTCTTTATTGAAGACATAGATGGGTTTTGGCTTGTTCATTGCGGTGGAGGAAAGGGTAGAGCTGGAACCATTATAGCATGCCTCTTAGCAATGTATGGAAGTGAAGACGGAACCCCTAAAATGGATAAAGAGCAGGTCATCGCTCTTGTACGCCAAATTCGGCCGGGAAGTATCGAGACAACTCAACAGGAAGATTTTATTGCTTCTTGGTTGTCACATCGCTGGAAGACAGCTCACTTATCGGCCAAGATCGAGGAGCCGTACTCAACGCTTAGCCGGGAAATCAATCCCAAAGACTTCCCCACAGGCATTACCAGCGAGAACCTGAAATTTATAATGCTTGTAGGGCTTCCAGGGTCCGGGAAGAGTTATGTTGCCAAATCAATTGCGATGCGTCGACCTGGGCAAACCATCATTATTTCGCAAGATGACACAAGATCTCGCCCGGCTTGTGAGACTCAAATGGGAGGAAAGTATAAGGATGGGACGCTAATTATTCTGGATCGTTGCAATCCTGATGCTGCAGATCGCAAGTATTGGCTAAGCCTCTTAATGTCAAGTATGTCAAACCCGACCCCCACAGCCGAAGATTTCAGGCATCGAGGCACAATTAGTCCCATTGACCAATAGCTAGCAGAGCTAACCTCTCAATACAGCCTCTCATACAGTGTGTCTTTATTTTAACTATGAGATAGAGTTGTGTCTTCAGAGGATTGACTCGCGATTAGACCACCCCACTATCAAAGCTGGAGGTGGCAAAAATGCGGTTAAGCAGATGCATGAGAAGATGCAGGTGGGTATTAATGATATGCAGAACAAAGCCTTTGCTAACTCAACTAGATCCCTACCACCTCTGAGGGATTTAGCTCTGTCTTGACCGTCTCTTCACACAATTCAGCCAGAGAAGCCATTCTTCTCCTTGGCGGCACCATGAATATAACTAAATTTCCTCGTACGAGACATTTGATCAACATAGGAGCAGCTACAATAGATGACATTGTTGAAGATGACTGGAAAGACGACCTGAAGGGCCAGTTAATTATCGAAGAGAAAGTTGATGGGGCCAATATGGGGTTTTCTTTAGACTATGACAAGAACCTTCTCGTCCAGAATCGATCCCATTATGTAAACCACACAACCCACGCACAGTTCAAGCCACTCAAAATTTGGCTAGAAAGAAATGCAGAGATTATCACCAAGCTGCTCGACCTAGATCCTATGTTCCCCGAACGCTTCATCCTCTACGGCGAATGGGTCGCAGCCAAGCACTCGATTCCCTACTCCAGCCTCCCAGACTACTTCATAGCTTTCGATTTCTTCGACCGCAAGACGCAGATATTCACATCGAGGGAGTATTTGACGCGCATGCTAGAGGGGACGGCAATCAGTCAGGTGCCGCTGATAAAATCTACAGAAAGCATTACTCGGACTGAGCTGCTGGAATACATGGGCAAGAAAAGTTTGTTTTATGATGGGAGGATTGAGGGGGTATATGTTAGGTTTGAGGATGAGGAGAGGAGGGTTACTAAGGAGAGGGGGAAGGTTGTGAGGGCAGATTTCTTAGCGGGAGATGAGCATTGGACGAGACAGGAGACGAAAATGAATGAGTTGAGAGTGGAGGAGGGGGGTGGAGAGTAAGGGACTCTATGTTTGCAAGCTGTTTTATTCATTTAGTAAGAAGTATGTAAGAAGTTAGGATATGTTTTTAGCCAGGTTGAAATCAATTTTACCTAGGTTGTTAATGGGAACTTTTCCACTGTTCTTTATTAAGTCATACTAGAAAACAAGCACCTTCCGCTATTTGGTTGGTAGAGAACGAATATAAACGCATCAGTAAGGGTCTTGCCATATATCTTGAAGACGTAAGAATCTTGACTCGTTCCTAAATCACATTTGTACTTTGAATGTGATCTTCATTCACAAGGTATACACGGCTCCCAACGCCATCTCGCAAATAAAACATCTCCAAACCCATTATTATACTTGCCATATTTGGACGAACCACGTTTCGCCTCTCAAAACACAAATAGCCACTCGGTTACCTTCCAGTGCATGCAAACCTCTCGCTGCTCTAAGTGGCGGCCCAATTGCGAAGACTGTAGAATCAAGCTTTTTGTTCTTGTCCTTACCCTCAATCGCAGTCTTAGGCCCATCTCCCTCGTCCTTGAAATTTACCTTCCAGCCTTTTAACCCCTCATCTAGACCGCAGCCATCCTCCACCATAGAAGCATCTCGACCACATGCAATAACCACATCACCAACAACTACCAAATCCGTCGCAGCACGGTCAAACATCCTTACTGTTTTCAACAGGTGGTAAGTATCCTTTGACCAGATCTTCATCTCGCCCCACGAAACCTGAAGAAAACACTCGTTGTAAAGAATCAAGTGTTGTGTCATACCATCCGCTGCTTTCCACTCTGCAAGTTGTTCACTACTCCATTCAGGTCTATTAGCAAGTATTCAAAGACAGAATTGCATCAAACAATAAGAGCCAAAGAATACAGAAAACTTACCCAGACTCCAGGTCAAAAACCCGCACTGTCCCGTCTTTCGTTCCGAGCACCACCTTCCCCTCATACATCATCTGTGCAAACACCGCATTCCCAGTCCGCTTTCCAGCAATCCAACCCTCTCTTTGCCCAATCTGCTTCTTCCAAACTATCTCTCCCGTGCTCCAGGATGACACAGCGAACGTTCCATCTGGAGAGGATGTCGCGATGTAAGATTCATGTACAACATTCAAATGTGCAATCTCATCGTGCAATTTTGTTTTATGTAAGTGTTTGCTGGTGCGAATATCAAAAACGCAAATGTCTCCTTCGAGGTCAAATGCGGCGACGATACATGAATTTTCATCTCGATGGAGTAGTGTTAAGATAAAGACGCCTTTGATGGATGGAAGGGTGATATGGTCTGCGGTTCTTCTGTTTGGTTTACCATTAGTATTGCATCAAATATGGGAAGGTTATAAAGAGAGCGAGAATCGTACCCTGAGGGGATATTATATACGGTCAAAACAGGAGGTGCGCCTTGCCCAAGAACGAGGTTTTCCCCATCTAGTAATACTTGTGTCACTTGAGCATCGCCGGTCAAACCCTTTGGTGGTTGATTTGGAATTAAGGCGCCATCACGGGTAGAGAGAATGTGTACACTGCCATCGTCAATTGAAATGACGATATAAGAGTCATTGGCTATAGATCTGTAGAAGAACGGGAGTCCTTCCGTTTGAGATGAGTCCCACGAGGAGGGTAGAGGTGTGGTTGAGAGGAGCTTCATGATTTTGATTTCTTGCTTCTATGTCGAGAGAATCACCTTGAGGCTCCAGCGAAGCTTGAACCAACTGTCGTTGCTTTGTGTTTAGATAAGCACGTGGTGTTGTGTAACTCGCCAGGCGGGAGGATCTAGATAGCGAAGAATTAAGGCTCCTCCCTTCATGCTTTAATGCATCCGAAGCCTGCTATTTCCGAAGCCTTGCAGAAGAAGGACGTAACTTTTGCTAAAATTAAAGGTGAAGGCTGAGATCGGAACGGAAGCAGAACTGAGCTGTAGGATTGGGGCTTATCCTACAATTTAGCGCCGGTGGGGCATGGAAAGACGTTTCATCCATACTATTCAGTGGTGGCTCCCACCTCACACAAAGATCAAGTCGTGGCAACATATATAAGGCTAACTCGAATTCGCATCCCGTTTGTACTTTTTGAAGTATCCTCTGTTTTTACCATACTAGATGTTGCATTCGCTGGTGAAATGCCCAAAGAGGGCGCAGCCACCATCGTAGCTCCCACATAGGATGAGCTGCATATACAAATACAGCAGGCACTGATAGTAGCTTAGGTTTGAATTAGTGTAGTACCAATTCCGGCCTCAAGATTTATTCTTTCCTTGTTTCCTCTCCGCTTAAAACAGTAAATAAATTTATTAGGAAACTCACAAACGCATCTCGCCAGTTAAATCATATACAAATAATTATATCAGCTAATCCTTCTGCCGCATTCCTTTTTCAATAGCGATATGGTTCTTTTTGGTCCTTGATCCTTAACAATAGCAAGATATCAATCCTAGAAGGGACATAAAGCATGCCTAGATCCACTTAGTACCGATTCATAACTTTTATCTCATACCTCCTTCTAGTATCAAAGGATGTTTTGAGGCGGTAGGCAGCATAATAAACTAGAAAATGACGCCCCTGAATATGCTCTTTTATTTATGCTCAACTACCTTCAATCATCATAAAGTTTTGGGAATACAGCTTATAAAAGTACACATTCGTGGCATGATCGAAGTCTCAAAAAGCAAGTCGTGAAGCAAGTCCACGGGTACTGAAGTTCAGGAATGGACTTGGCTCTAAGCCTCAAGAGATCGGTTGCGACTTTGCGATCTCATTTAAATTAAGACTCAGGGGCTAACAATACCATATAATAAAAGAGATCCTCTTCCCTTTTAAGTTAAGCTTGATTTCGTTGTGACGCTAAAGTTATCGCTGCGAGTATCGGCTTACTTTAGTTAACGAGCTACTGTCGTGTAACCTTTGTCCGCAAATAACCTTTGGGAGAGACTGGCTGGCCATAGAGAATCCATCAACCAGCATTGAAACCATTGAGCCTCTCCTGGCCATGCTAACACTTCCTAATCGTCACACGTGGGTTTCATGATGATGGAAAAAAAGCCCCTGGATCCAGTATCAGGTGTATAATCCTACAGCGCCATCTTATGAAATTTGCAGCCTCTAGGCTGGGAACTATTCTCTCAAAATAGAGACAAGAAGGTATTTTGAAGGATGAGAATGGCAATGCAAGTCTGCAACTCATGCTATCACCACCAGGTCGCTTCGCCAGAGCCTCGAAAGGCACACAATATTCCTTGGATGGATCTCTACTGGAATTGATGATGCTGCTTGAGGCTGGCAACTCGAGCCCATCCATCCTCTGCTTCCTTTCGATTCTCTAAGAATAGAGTGGATGGTGAGTTTACTAATACTCGATAAATATATAAAGGGGAGATGAAATCAACTTTTCATTTCTCATTATCTTCCAAACATCACTTCCACACAACAAACTTCCGAACAATCACCACTTTTTCAATTTACTACAATCTCATTCCACTCCTCTTAGCTCTTCAAACCCAAACAAATCAACCCACTACCACCATCATCATGCAATTCTCCAAGACTATTATTGCCGCCCTCCTCTCCGCAACCTGCATCTCAGCAGCAGCCGCTCCAGACTATGCTCGTTTCACCCGCGACCTTGAAGCCGAAGTCATGGCCCGCCATCTCCAAGACCTAGGCCTCACCACCCGCGAAGAGCACCCCAATCCCGCCATGGTCAAGCGAGAAGTCGATGCCATCATGTCCCGCGAGACTGTCGCAATGTTCAAAAGGATGCCCCACGTGGATTGTTCGACTCTTTTAACGCATTGCACATACAACACCGAGTGTTCAATGAAGAGTGTGGAGTGTGCTGGGTGCTCCAATGGTAAGTGTCATGAAGATAGGCCAGCGAGTTCGGGAAGCAGCAACTCCCGTCACAGCCACCACTAGATTCACATTTTCAATGGGGTTTTGGGAACATAAAAGCTTCTGGGAGGTCTTACGAGATATGGATAGAGTCGGGACAATGTATTTTGAGAACATTGCATTTTCAGGACGCATGGATAGAAAGGATGGAGTTTAGGGCGTTTTTCTCTGTTTTTGAAAAGCAAAAAGCGGCTGTTTGAAACACTATCGTTAAATACTACAAATCTGTTTGGAGTTCACTCCATCTACATGAACACTTCTCTCTTGTCAGTGAGCGAGGTAACTTCTCTATATCTAGGTCTCCTCAGCCATTAGAGACACATCATTATTCTGCCATTCTCTTCACTCACTAACGAAATATAGCACTTGGGTATTACAAGTGCTAAAACAAGGTATTATATAGCTATTACAGTTTTTCGAGATGTAGGTATCTAGTATTGCCAAAAACAACACGTTCCGTTAGAAAAGAAAGTCTGTTGTTTCACGCCAATCATCGCCTCACTTTGTGGGTATGCCAAACTACACACACGTGATAGTAGGTCTACCTCGCCACTTGGCTCACCCTCGCTTCATTTCAACCTCACCCATCCTCTCACTAGCCCCCACTCTGCGCTCTCCGCCGGCGCACCTCTGCTCAGTCTTGTCTTGGGATATGCTCATCCCCTGTCATCCGGCTCTTAAGATCGTAAAATCCTAGCGAGAAGGATGAGGAGTCAGAACGGGTTCCAGAGGACCGCAATGGGCTCCTGGTCTCGATAGGTCCTTGACTGATTATCCTGGCATTGAAAATAATGCTGTTACTGAGATGGAGTTGTAATTCTGCCTTGTAATATACTCCTGGTTCTCTGCCGCGATTCTTACCCTTAACTTTCCTCCCTTTGCCCGCTTTCTATACTATTTCGTTAGACTATTCCTCTCTACGCTGCGTTGTATGATTTATTGACTAGGTAAGATTCCAGTACATAACACGCGTGTGGCAGGTATGCGCTTCACCCCGCAGCGGTAGACAGTCATTCTCCTCACAGAATCAAGATATCATCCAATCTTGGTTTTCCATTGGTGTATCAGTGACTGTGATTTCTGACAAAATGATTCTATATGTTAGCGTCTAAACCCTGGCATTCTCCCGAGGCATCCAATCTTGTTAGTATTTCCCAATTTGAAAATCTAGTGATTGATAGCTATGAAAATACCTAAATATCTGACACGATTCTTTCGGCATTGTCTAATCGTAATTGTCTTCGTGACATAATTTAGATGATAATCACTGTAGGATAGTCATCCAGAACATCTGCCAGGTCTTCTGTGCCATTCTTCAAATAATGTATCCCGTTTGTTTCCCCTATCAAAGTACTACTTATTCCAATATCGCAGACTAAAAACATAGCAAAACCAATTCTTTCAAACTTCTCAGGCCCTCCACTGCTCGTCTTTAAGAGCAGAGCATACTTGGAGTCTAAGAAGAGCGCAAGGCATGGAGACTGTGGTTCAAAGTCAAATATTGCATTTCCTCGGTAGACTTGTTTCCTGTTAGGATATATAGAGCGATTCTTCCAGGGATGCGGAGCAACTTTGAGCCCGTTCAGCCTCTAAAATAGGAGCCTAGGTCATGATTCAACGTCAGCGGAGTATTCATCTTTTCTAAATATACCTACCTTGATTTTTAACTGGCTATATTTAATGGCTCCAAAGATATCTATGGTGGCTGGTTGTATCAAATAATCACAAAGTACAGCGTATTGAGGAACCTGCGAGGGACATTCAAATTTGACCGGTCCATCCAGAGCTGTCCAGGACCAGGTTGGGGCACGATAAGAAGAAAGAGATGTGACTGTAGATGGGCGTTTGCAAGATCTTACACCCTCACTCTCTAGAATATATTCCTTGTTGGACCAACAAGTAGTGTCGTCGTCATCTGTCTCCTTTCCGGGGTCAGAATCCCGTCGAGGCGCTCACGACTTTGTGGAATGAGGTGGATATTGGGGGGATATAGCATGTGATTATTAGTTTGTTCACAGTCCTAGGAATGTCTTCTTGCATTTGAGTTTTTCATTCAGTTGAGCTTTAGTCAGACCTCAGGTGTGTACTATATCCGAGTCTTCTAACTCTTAAATTAAAACTTTACAAGTAAAGTATAAATAACAAATTATACTACAATAATTACAATCTTTACCTTCATTCCTAATGTTAATAATCCGACAGATATAGAGCTTACTATGTAAAACGTATACAAAGCTCCCTTTAGAACTGGGGAACTTTCTTTCTACTCTGGATAACACTTAAGTGTTGGTGAAAAAAATACAATGCAGCTGAAACTCGTTAGGTTAAAGAACTAGAAACGTGCTACAGCACTACAGCAAAAGATGGCAATGAGAGCCCTGACAATAGCAATATTTATAATAATAGGATTCAGTAACCTAAGAGCAACAGCGAGATGAGCAAAAACAAAGAGCATTTCAAGCAAGTATTTCCTATAACCATCTTCTCTGAGATGACTGATTGAAGACCTGTATTTCT
This sequence comes from Ascocoryne sarcoides NRRL 50072, assembly GCA_000328965.1. Lineage (NCBI taxonomy): Eukaryota > Fungi > Ascomycota > Leotiomycetes > Helotiales > Gelatinodiscaceae > Ascocoryne > Ascocoryne sarcoides. The sequence goes on from KB205943.1 coordinate 177,911, forward strand.
TAATATCATTTCAAGCCCCTATTTATACTTAAACGAAAGCCAAGCAATTAGATCAACTTCACCTTCCTACCTCCTACAAAGCTCTAGATGACTATAAAGCCTCTTTTCACCTAGCTACGGGAGTTCAAAAACTATTCTTGTAGCATTTAATAAGAGTGGATGAATTTCACTTGCAGTCTAATGCGGTGAATTCTCAAAACGAGTAGTGTTTTAAGCGAGGAACGGGAGGTGGGCTATATAAAAGGAATGCCTCTTCCGTTTGAGGTTGGCAAACCTTTCCTACCCTTAGAACCAAGGCCCTAGGAAATACCTACCGACGAAATGAGTCGTAGAGTGGCATATTCAGAAGATAGAGGTTCAAGGTCTAGTGAATTGGAAGTGAATTCGCTGTTTTTGAAAGCGTGATCTAGAAAGCGGTGGCGATGAATTGCTGGTTATAGGAGTAGAAGAGGCAGTAGCCTTGATAGCAACTAGACTAATGATAACAAAATTCACTTCAGACAAAATCTGGTAACCATTTTTCATGGTATTTTTAATTGTGGGTTGATAACATACCAATCCATCATCTATTATCTCCACTCTCCTATTCAAACTCCCTAGCCCCTCAAAATGCCATCACGCCCCGAAGTACCTCTCTTTAGACGAGACTCGACTACATACTACATCTCAACATCACCTACTAGCATTTAACAAACCCGAGCCTATTATCCCTTGCAACTTTCTTGTTTTACTATTGTGAGTGCGTAAATGCAAATAGGAAACACCAGCCTAGGGGTTGAACGCGGAGATCATGGACAAAAAGGGAGTTAAGTTGAAATGCGGATTGTGATGACAATATACTTTCTACGAGAACAGCTAAATACAACTGGAAGCCGATTCTATAACCTTTCGTCTTTCACCTACTTACGATAGCATTAATTTTAGCTCACGACGACACATTAAATCTCACAACATCATCTTAATAGGTTATATAGGCCTATGGTCCAAGTCCCATACTAGATTTCCATTTCGCTAAAACAAGCATGCTGAATCTCATTCCTCATTAGCATCTACAATAGCAAAGCAAGCTCCTAGCGCCTAGCAAAGCAACCTGTTTATACACGTTTCTAATACTCTAACTCCTCAGATCCACCGCCCCACCCAGACTGTACATATACACCGCTGCCATCCCTCAATACTCAAAGTCATCATCCGCCGCGGGCCCCTTTCCCTTAGACACAACCTCCTGCTTCCTATACATCTCCACAACCTGCCTACTCGACGTGGCCTCATCCGGCTTCTTATCATCCCTCACCCTAATAAACCGCGGAAACCTCAAACTAATCCCCCTATCCCCATCCCCTTCCAACCCCTCCTTACAACCAGCCTTATACCTTGGGCTGAGCGTTAGATCTGCCGTCCTGACCTCCCACACAAACCTCGGTTCAAACCAAACATCTGGTTGATGAGCGTTTCCATTACTGTGATCGTAGAATGGTTTCGGGCGATCGATAATAATGGGGGAAAGGGCTGCATGAAGCTCCTCCAGGACTTGTTCGGAGAATCCAGTGCCGATATTGCACACACTCTCATATGATTCCGAGGTAGTGTTATAACAGGCAAGAAGGAAGGCGCCGTAAACAGATGTGCGTTTGCCTTTGCCGAAGTATGCGCCCAGGACGACTAGGTCGAGGGAGTCTCCAATACCAGCAAGGTAGTCTTTCTTAATCTGTAAGGATGGGTATGATTAGAATATGCACATATGACTGTGGAAGGAGCGAATTACCTTGAGCCAATTTCGAGATCGCTTGCTAGGTTCGTAACCGCTCTCCTTACCGTCTAGCATCTTGACCATGAGTCCTTCGCAGGAGGCTTTCATACTCTCATCAAGGAATTGTTGGATTTCGTCAAGTTCCTGGCCATTCATGCTCGAAGCGAAGGAAAATTCGCCTTCGATAGGGGTGAAGGATGAACGTAGGAGTTCTCTTCGTTCCCGGAGAGACTTTTCAACAATTGCTTCCCCATTGTAGAACAGTAAGTCGAAAGCAAAGACGCAAACTTTGACTTTGACATCTTCTACCTTCACATCCTTCTTCTTCCGCGTCATAAGTTGCTGGAATGGCAAGACTTTCTTCTCAACGAGATCCCAAGCCACAGTTTCGCAATCGAGGACAAAGCTCTTAGTTTCAGGCTTTACCCAAGTATTCAACTTGGCCAAAATATCTGGATATTTCTTAGAAAGATCTTCGGAGTTTCGAGAGAAGATAGCGGCTAGGCCGCCTGAGGGAGGTTTTGAAGTAGATGACTTGGGACCACGATATTGCTGGGGTGAGTCCTTGGAGACATAGTGTATTTGGGCCCGCTCTCCATCATACTTATACTCGCAAGTAAACTTTTCACCCTCGAATCTGTCAAGAACCTCGGTAATGGCTTTTGTTGGCTTTGCTAACATAGGCTTAAGCGGTACTCCAGGTTGGAGTTTGCAATTGTCCTTCAGATTGAAGATGCCATGCTCTAACATTGCGGGAATGATGACATCGTAGCTAGGAAGTTGACTGAAGGAAATAAGCATGAGATAAAATACTTGGATGTTAAGACTTACCTGTGAACATTCTTGAGGATAGCCTCGCCCTTAGCCAACTGCTCTGTGCTAGGAACTTTGTCTGATCCTTCAGCCTCAATCTCATGACAAACCATGGCTTGAGCCAGAGATACCAGGACAGTCTTCTCAGCTAGACCAAGTCGGAGCTTTCCCTCTAGAAACCTAACTAGAAATTTTGCTTCACTCGCACCACCCTTGTCTTTGGTGATGTCGACCTTTCCAGCATTTCCATCAGCTGCCGAGAGTAGCTTCTTGATGAGATCGACCTTTCTACCTTGAGCACCATTTCCAGAAGTTGTTGCAACGTCCATCAGACCTTTATGGACACCTCTGACGGTCAATGGCTTGGGCTTAAACATTGTAGGTTGGTTGGATCTACTCTTGACAGCTACCAAGCCGAGATCACCAATTTCCTTTTGGTCTTGTTTGATAACGGCCAATGTCCGACCAGTACTTTCGCCAATTGCCTTCATGATTAACGACTCACCAATACCCAGCTCAATGCCGGCATAATCAGCTGCGAGCTTGTTGACCATAAGAAGAACGGTTGGGAGCATATCACCAGGAGTGAGGCGAAGGACTTGTCGAAGGAAAAGAGAGCAGTGAGAGGCGATGATTAGTCTCTTTGTGGTCATTTCAATCAAGGAAAATGTTGTACATAGCGCAGCATAAGGAACTGGTTCTCCGGGCTTCCAATCAGGAAAGGGGTCTTTAGCCTTGGACTTGAGCGTCGTTTGAATCTTTTCGCGGGTTTTGGCAGCAATTTCTGGCTTTTCATCTTCGCTATCTTCATCCAGCTCTTCCTCTTCCTCAACCTCAGGGGTTGTAGCCGTCTCTGATGCAGTAGAGTTTTTCCGCTTAACTGCTTCCTTCAGGCTGGAACTAACTTCAATGTCATCCACATCATCGTCATTTTCCTTCTCGGCGGCTTTTTTGGCCTTCTTTGTTGATGGAGACGAACTTGTGGACTTTTTAGATGTAGGGTCGGTTTTGGAGGCGGGCTTAGTCTCTTTTTTTGGCTTGGACGGCTTCGGCTTGACAACTTCCTCCTCCTCCTCCTCCTCCGGCTCTACTTTGGCAGTTCGTCGGGCTCGTTTTACCACAGGTTCCTCATCATCTTCATCTTCATCCTCCTCCGCAACAGCCTCCTTTTTGGCTTTCTTTTCCTGCTTTACTTCGACTTCGGGGGTGGGCTCTCTCGATCGCTTCTTCGAAATCGCTACGACTACCTTTTCCGGCTTCACATCCTCCTTCGCATCTGTAGACTCTTCCTTCTTGACTTTATGTTTGACTTCTAACTCAGACTTATCATCCTCCATAGTAACATCCTCGTTCTCCTTGGATTTGGCAGCCTTTGTCGAGAAAGAAAGCTTCGATTGCTTGGGAACGACCCTAGTGCCATTAGGGGCACCAAAGAACTTTCTGCGAGAGGAATATAGATTAGCAAGTGCTCATCGAGTGTGAACAGAGAAAAAATAATCAAACGCACCGTAGGGTGGTCTGAGAGTTTTTAACATACCCCAGTGTAGCTTGGTGAGTTGGAGGCATCTTGCAGAACGACCTTGCGAAATTCCTCGGACTTGTAGCCACTACAAATCGAAGTATTCTTTGGGAAGCCACGATTATAGAGAAATTAGGAGCCTCAGTGCAAAGAGATGGCGTTCTTCTGCTGGGTTGCTTTCGTCTCGAGTTGGTAGTATTGTCTGCGCGACTGGATATAACCTCGACCTCCTAAACTGTCCACATTTGGCTATACGGTAGGTTGTGAAGTGAATGATCTGGAGGGCCAGACCCGACAAGTCATTGGGTAGGGAGGAAGGTGCAAATGAATTGTCTCTGCACGACGAGGTTCAAGGTAGAAGTTTGTAAATGCCTAGGATACCAAAAGCTCAAAAGTCGCCCGTGGCTCGTCGCGTCGATCATGATCCCCAGTCGCGTCTAGTCGTGTAAATTAGGGTTGATACAGACACCTGGATCACGTGTTTACAAGCTGATCGGATATTGGACCACTAATGCAATATTGATTTCCTAATTAGTAGCTCAGATGTAGACCAAGTGTTGAATGAGTTTGGATTCGTTTTTGGATCAATTGTTTTCTTTGTATTATTGCGGTCGATTCCACCATCTGGTGTCTTATTGCAAACGAGGGGCAGTTTTACAAGCTGTCTATCTACACCCCAACCTGTGACTCAATCCCCACCCCCGGGCGGTGAAGCCTTTCCCCCACCAAGGCATTTTATTTATTTCATCTCCACTCTGTCAACATCGAATCTCCAATTGAGTTGAGCACACGATAATGGCTGCAGTTCAGGAACTCGCAGATCGAACAAAGATGGCAACTTACTATATCGACACAGACGTTGGCGCAGACGACGACACCGCGACCGGCACCGAATCCAAACCCTACAAGTCACTGGCCTACGCCTACATCAAACATGGTGGGAGTGAGTCAAAGTACCTCTCGCGCGCCTCTACCACCGGGGCCGTCAGCGCAGATGGAGATCCAGCAGAGCGACTCGCCTGGAAAGAGCCCGCAAAGAGTGCTGTCAAAAAGGCCCAGAACGCACTGGACGCACAAAAGAAGAAACTTTTAAAGCAACAGCAAGCTGCAGCAGCAGACGCCGAGAGGGAGAAGCTCCGACTGAAGAACCTCGAAGAGGCTAAAAAGATCGTGCTCGAGGAGGATACTTCATTGCCGAAGGCAGTCAAGATCAAGATCTCGGATAAGACTATCGCGCTGGGCGAAGGGGATGTTAAGGGCACACGAGTCAAGGTTTCCGGTCGTATCCATCGTCTGCGCGAACAAAAACAAGCAACCTTCCTCACACTGGTCGACGGAGGCGGACATCTACAATGTGTCCTTTCTGGCAAGCTCACGAAAACCTACGAAGCTCTCACCTTCGCACAAGGCACTTCGTTGATTCTCTTCGGGGAGATGCGAAAGGTCCTGGCTGGCCAAACCGCCCCGGATGGTAGAGAACTCCATGTCGATTACTACCGAGTCATTGGTGTCAGCCCGTCGGATGCAGATGCAATCACCAACAGAGTCTCTGCTCAACAAGATCAGTGGGAGTCTTCGATGTTGGACAACCGCCATCTCGTCATCAGAGGAGATGTCGCAGCCTCGGTTCTGAAAGTTCGAGCTGCGGTCGAGTCCGCTTTCACGGATGCATATAGACAACTCCGTATGACCAAAGTCAGCCCGCCAGCCTTTGTCCAGACACAAGTCGAGGGTGGCTCTACCCTCTTCAAGCTCGATTACTATGGGGAAGAGACGTATCTGACTCAATCCTCCCAACTGTACCTCGAAACCGCTCTTCCAAGTCTCGGAGATGTCTACTGCATTGAAAAGTCTTTCCGAGCCGAGAAGTCGTTGACCCGTCGTCACTTGTCAGAATACACCCACGTCGAGGCCGAGCTCGACTTTATCGATTTCGAGGAGCTGCTCGATCATTTGGAGGGGGTCATCAGCACGGTCATTACCACCATCATGGCCGATAAGGAGATCGCTGGCTACATCAAGGAGCTCAACCCGGAGTTCAAGATCCCCTCGAGACCATTCAAGCGCATGCGCTACTCTGATGCTATCGACTGGCTGAACGCCCAGGACCCTCCGATCCTCAACGAAGACGGGAACCCCCATGTCTTCGGGGACGATATCGCCGAGGCCGCCGAGCGACGCATGACGGACATCATCAACCTCCCCATCTTCCTGACGCACTTCCCGGTGGAGATCAAAGCCTTCTACATGAAGAAAGACCCCAACGACCTTCGCGTCACGGAGAGCGTGGACTGCCTGATGCCGGGCGTGGGTGAGATCGTGGGAGGTAGCATGAGGATGGAGGGCTACGATGAGTTGATGGCGGCGTACGCGCGTGAGGGGATCTCGCCCAAGGAGTATTACTGGTATACGGATCAGCGCAAGTACGGGACGAGTCCGCATGGGGGGTATGGACTGGGGCTGGAGAGGTTTATCGCGTGGGTGTGCAAGCAGCATTCGGTGAGGACTTGTTGTATGTATCCTCGCTTCATGGGGAGATGCAAGCCTTAGATGGATGGTCGGTTGGTGGGTTGTTCTTGAGATGAGTGAATTGCGGATCACCTGGGTTGGGTTCATCGGTGATGAGGATGAGATGCGATAGAGATTCCGTCATGAGGGAACCAGCATTGATTAATGCGATGACGGGGTTCTGGTTGGGACGCAGATAGATGGAGAGATGGATAGATGAATGAATGGATGAATGAATGCATACACTACTAGATCGGTTTACGTCGAATCATTGAGACATGCCGCCTCGTCTCATTTCTCGTGCACGCATGGTGAGAATCCGCACATATGCATCCATCTTCGTATAAGCAAAGCAGCCTTATTTATTTCCATGCCTTTGTTGGTTCTGTTTTGATTTCACCGGACGCATCTCCTGGATGTACTGTACGATGTATACATAGATGGGATGGGTACGTACCTCTCCCCGACGGGAAAGAAGCATGGCATGGCATGGCATGGCATGGCATGGCAGGGTAGGGTAGGCATAATACAGTCCCACGAGGCGTTCCCGTCCCGATCGGGTTGTAACCTCGCACCGTACCGTGTCCGTTCGTCCTATCATATATAGGTACATAAGAGTCTCCTACGAAGAGCCACCAGGAGCCTTCTACTCTCCCCTCGCTCGTTCGTTATTCATCCTAGCCTTGATAGAACGAACTGGGACTCAGACTGGGATCCTCGAGGCTACTGTATGAGGGGACTAGGAGAGATCGAGTCTCGCGCATATGGTGGGACAGATTAGCTTTTTCCTGCTTGCCTTGTCTTGTCTTGCCCCGTCTTGCCTGCCTGCCTGCTTGCTTTCCTGCTTATACGGAGGGACCTCTCAGCCGGAGAAAACGCCGCCGATTTTTGTATGTACCTCATATATTTATTTCCTCGGTATTCAAATCACTACGTATTATTAAAGTCGTACAACTTTGGATTTCAGAACTACTGTGGGCGATCGTATAATCGAGGCTATTCAGATGTAGTTTTTGGAGGCGAGAAAGGAAGGATTTTATAGGTTTGAGGGGGTGCTGAATAGGAGGGGTTTATTACGGGTGGGTGTAGGGTGCAAAAATCGGGACTTTTTTTTTGCGGCTGAGAAGTAGGTACCTATGAGTATTGGGTTTTATGTTTGAGGGGGAGGGAAGCTTATTTGAGAGGGAGGTGGGAGGTTGGGTTGGGTTGGCGGGAGGGAGGGATAGGGGGGATAGGGGAGAGGTAAGGGTCAGGGTGAGGGGTGAGTGAGGGGGCATGTGATGTGAAAAGGGGTTTGGAAGGATGGATGGATGATGGATGGGTGGATTTGTGTCACGGGAGAGGGAGGGTTGGGTTGAGGTTGAGGTAGGAGATGTTTAAGGGACTCTGGTAAAGGAGATGGTGGGTAGGTGGGGCGGGTTATTGGTTTGGATGTTTTGAGAGAGGGGGTTTGAGTTATGGGGTGAACCTTTTTTTGTCTTTGGGTGGGTGGATTGTTTCGGCTTTTGGAAGATGTGAAAGGATGTGAAAAAGTTAAAAAGGGGTCTAGATGGTGACAGGTGGCTGGTACCTGGCGGGTGGCTGGTGGGTGGCTGGGTTGGATGGTTCATGATAAGTTTAGGTCGCAGGTGAGGTGGACGGTATGAAAGTCTGGTGCGGAGCAAGCAAGCAAGCAAGCATCGTCCGGAATATAAAACCATACAAGACAATGCCTACAATACTTCGGAAATGCTGAAACCGGGGGTCTAATGGGGAGGTTCGTTGAAACAGGCCGGGGTATCACGGTAGGGGTGATTGAATTGGTATCTCTCCCGAATTAGCAATGTTTGAGGCGAAAAGAGGCAAAGCGAGCGGACGAGGCACGCATGAGAGAATAGATGGGATGGGATTTATCTGAAGAGGTCGTTGGACGGCGAGGTGTGGAATGGAGGTGAGGAGAAAGGAGGCGGGGACGGGGAGGGGGGGGGGGGGCAGAGTGAGTCTGTTTGGAAATTGAGGGTGTCGATCTGTGGAAAACCTTTTTTTTTTCAAAGGGGTTGAGGGGGTTAGGGTAGGAGGGGAATATATTTTTTTCGTAAGAGTGATACTGACTGGATGGATGCGATGAGGTTGGATTTCGAGCTTGGCGGTGGGAGTATGGTGGATGCTCATTTGCGTGGACGGTTGTATTGGCTGGAGGGTTGAGTGGCTCTCTCTGTGGATTAGATTGCAAGGTTTATATTATAAACTTTAGATGATGGATGGAGAGATGGTATGCATGGACAGACGTTGAGGAGCCGTCTTGCCGATGAATATTGTCATGTCGCAGACCACGGAGGTAAGTACCTATCGGGACTCGATGAGTCTTTGTCTGTTTGGGCCGATGTGAGTCCTGCTGCGCTGGTGTCCAGCCTGATCCGAGGCTGCTACGTCGAACTGATCCGATGTGATCGTCTGGATCAGATGAGATGGATCAGATGGATGGAGAGGGATTCGCTAATTAGCAAGGTGAAAGAACGGTCAAGGGGAGAGCCTGATACAAAAAATGCCGGCATCGACATCTACGCTGATCACGTGGAGACCAACTCTTATATCGTTTCTATCGAGATTGAACCACGTTCAAGATCTCAACAAGAACTCAAACGCAAGCCCTCTCCAAGCCATCTCGAGAGCTATAACGCATGACCCAACCCGACCACGATCCCGCCAGATGCTGCTGCGGCGTTGCCCATATACAAAAAAGGCCAGCCTCAACATCGACGCTGATCACGTGGAGACCACGCATCCCTGCCCGGCGCTACCCTCCGATCGGGCCTAGTCCGTTCTCGTCTCGAAATGAGGACAACCCTTTTGAGCTTCTCCTTCCCTTCCCTCACCTCCTCCTTCTCGCCATGTTGTCTTCACAACTCCCCAATTATCTTTCATCCTCCTCTGCTCTTTTTACTTCCGCAAGCTCGTTCTCCTTTGGTTCTTTCTAGCCAGAGTCACACTCATTATCCTAGATCCCCATCACCTTCCTTCTCTTCCAAATATTTACTTACTCCCTTTATTCTGGCCCACGCTCGCTCCCTCTGGGACTCGTTCCATTCTCCCCGTTCTTTGTCTGATATACTCGAGCCCGACCACCACACCACCGCCCGCGCATATCTTCCATTGCCCCCGAGACACACGCCAGACGGTCCTGCGAAAGAGAGACCGTGTTCCTTCGTTCGAATCTAAAGCATCGGGTCGCAGATGTTCTCCGCTTCGATTTCGCTCTGAAATACTTGTATACATATACCACCAGCTACATAATTATTTATACAAGCACTTGCTTTTACAAAAGTTCATCTTCTCGCGGATCTCGGTCGACTAATTCACCATTTGCTCGTACAATCACCGTGGATACGCTCTCTCCTTCGCTCGAATTCCCATTTCGCTGATACATATTTGAACACTTACCCGACCTCGCGTCGATTGATCGTTGCTTTTTACACGTCCTCACCACCCTTCGTGCCTGTGGGCACCTTCGATTCTTTACCACGGCTGTCTTAACGTCGACTGCGCGGGACACCTTTGTCCTGCCACCGCATCTTCTCGGGATGCAGGAAACTCAAGCAACAAACCCTGGCAACGCGCCCAATGCCGCCGCCCGTTTCCCCGGACACGCTTCCAAGCCGTCCAACACGGATACGGGCTTCTCCCACGGTGCATATTCGTCGAATCAGTTCTCGATGGGTGGATATGGTGATAGGCATCCGAGGAGGGCGAACGTCCCTTCCATCAACACGCAGCCCTTGAATGCGCAGGGCCAGAATGACATGGCAACGCCCGGCACTGCCTTTGATATGCAGTTCACTCCCTTGCTCCCAACAAACCTCCTCCTCGGTTCTCCTTTCCAGCCTGGAACTCCAGCAGCTTTCAACAACGCCCAATACCAAAACTTCGCGACCTTCCAGCCGCAGCAAAATGGCCAGCAGCAGCAGCAGAGCATGGGGAGCCCCATTCAGCAAATGTCACCCCAGTTATACCAGACACTGGTCTCGCCTTCGGCCTATGGCGCACCTCAATTCTACAACCCTCAGTCACCCACGGTTGCGTTCAATGCGATGACCAACCAGATGCAACAGATGCAGATTCAACCATCGTCCCCTGTGCACATGTCCCCCGGATTGGTCTCGGGAACAAGCAGAACCGTCTACCTAGGCAACATCCCCCCGGAGACATCTGCGGAGGAAATCTTAGGACATGTCCGAAGTGGTCAGATCGAGTCGGTCAGACTGCTGCCAGATAAGAATTGCGCTTTCATCTCATTTTTGGATGGAAGCTCCGCCACCCACTTTCATTCGGACGCCATTCTGAAGAAGCTTTCCATCCGCGGTCAAGATATCAAGGTTGGATGGGGCAAACCGTCGCAAGTTCCAACCTCCGTCGCGCTCGCCGTGCAACAGTCAGGTGCCTCCCGGAACGTGTACCTAGGAAATCTAGATGAGAGCGTGACTGAGGATGAACTCCGCGAGGATCTGAGCAAGTTTGGTCCAATTGATACAGTCAAGATTGTTCGTGAGAAAGCAATTGGGTTCGTTCATTTCCTGTCGATTGGAAACGCCATCAAGGCCGTGGCACAACTCCCACAAGAAGCGAAATGGCAATCGCCTCGCAGAGTGTACTATGGAAAAGATAGATGTGCGTACGTCTCGAAGACTCAGCAGCAGAACGCTGCCCAGTATCTTGGCATTGCACCGGGATATGCTCACGTCCTCAATGGAGCTGATCGCGATCTCATTTCCAACGCGCTGGCCCAGCAATCCGTTGCCGCTGCAGCCGTTGCGACCACCGCTGGAGGAATCAACAACCTTGGCAACCGCACCGTTTATTTAGGAAACATTCATCCGGAAACCACTATTGAAGAAATTTGTAATGTTGTCAGAGGTGGACTTCTCCACCACATTCGATATATACCCGACAAGCATATCTGCTTTGTCACCTTTATTGATCCAACTTCGGCAGCGTCTTTCTACGCCTTGAGCAACCTTCAAGGTTTAATGATTCATAACAGGAGATTGAAGATTGGCTGGGGAAAGCATTCCGGTGCTCTTCCGGCTGCCATTGCTCTGGCTGTTAGTGGTGGTGCTTCCCGAAATGTCTACATTGGAAATCTGGACGAGTCTTGGAGTGAGGAGAGGCTGAAACAAGACTTCTCCGAATATGGTGAGATTGAGCTTGTGAACACTCTTCGAGAGAAGAGTTGTGCATTCGTCAATTTCACCAATATTGCGAATGCAATCAAGGCGATTGAGGCGGTGAGAGGGAAGGAGGAATACCGCCGATTCAAGGTGAACTTTGGCAAGGATAGATGTGGGAACCCTCCTCGTCAAGTCGCGCAGACTCAGCACTCACCAAGATCCGACGGTGTCAACTCCCCACCTCCAAACAGTGGTGGTCTCCCACCAAGCGCGAATGGGACTTCGCCTACCGGATCCCAAGCACCTGGTTCTGCTAACAACAATGGGACTTTCCCTTCTGCGCCAACTCCGTCTGCGATTCTCAATGCTGGGAGTAACAACCCACTTACGATGTATCTGAACCAAGTCAGCCAGCAGGCTCATGCGCAGCAGCAACAACAACTGCAGCAGCAGCAGCAGAGTGGCCAGCCGTTAGACCCTTACTCAGTTGCACAACTCCAACAGCAGCAGCAACAGGTTTTGGCTGCGCAACAGGCTGCATTGTATGGAACTAGCTCGTCGCCGGCGAGTGACCAGCTTGATATGCCGCAACAGCAGAGCCAGAATGGGCATCAGCAATCTGCGAGCGTAAGCGCATTCCAACAGCAACAGCAGCAGCAGAATGGGACGAGTGGCGCACAGTTAGTTAATGGGCTACTTGCTCCCGCAAGGCAGCACAACCGGGCTGTCAGTCTGCCAGTCTTTGCACAGCAGCTTCAGGAGAATGGTGGGCCACAAAATAATGAGCAAGCAAGGAGAGGCCACCAGTATCAAAATTCATTCTCGGGGGGGATGGGAGGGGGCTTTGGAGGGTATGGATTGGGAGTGGAAGGGATGAACGGAATGGGATTGAATGGGTGGGCTGAGGAGGAGATTGTTGGGAATTGATGACGGGTCGATATAAGGGTTCGGGGGGGGGATGAAGGACATGAAAGAGGCTTGGGGTTGGATATCATATTATGTTGTAATAGTCATTTCTTTTTCTCGTATTTTTGTTTATTCGGATCTCTCTTCGTTGACTTTCTTTTTGGTTATCCGATTTTCTTTGTATTTGTCCTTTAGAGCGAGAAAAGGGGGGGAGTGAATGAGAAGAGAAGGTAGATATCGTGGGTGATGGGATTAGATAGGGGTGGTTATGTGGTTGAATGGGTGGTTGGTTAGTGTTCGTGTTATCTGACAGAAGATCGGATTGGATCAGATCAGAAAAGAGATGAATGGAGTGCATAGGGAAGGGTTGGGTGGATAGATGTTGATTGCATGTATGCGTGGAATTGGAAGCAAGAAGGAAGGATGGGGGGGTGGGGTGGTGAATGGCGGGGCAGGGACGTGGAAGGGAGTAGGAGTTATTGGAATGGAATACATTGCGTTGGCGTTTTTGAAAAATCATGCTGTTTTGTGTGTGTGTGTGTGTTTTGCTTGGTGGTGAGTGAGTTAGGTGAGATAAGTGGGTGTGATTTATTGTCTGAAGAGATCCGGTTGTGATATTTATGATCCTGTTTCCAATTCTAATAGTAAATCCAACTTCAGGATAGTTCATACTATGCTGTATTATGAGAGTGTGGGTAGACAGTATTAATATCTAAGGCAGTCTACAGGCAGAAGAAACGCAAGGCGGCAGATCCGCTCGTGTCGAGATCGAGATATAGCCAGGGATGTAATTGGGGCGTGAGGGGAGGGAAGGAGGGGAAGTGAGAAAGAACCCTGGAGAAGTGAGAACGTCAGTAAGTAAGTCTCTCTTTTGCTGTCTATAGGTACAGTAAATAGATAAGTAAAAGGGAGGTTGCTCTAGAGGGAAAATAGGGGGGTGGGTGGTAGGATTGGGTGACGAGGTTTGAGGTTTTGAGGTTTGGGAGATGGGAGATGGGAGATGGGAGATGGGAGATGGGAGATGGGAGATGGGAGATGGGAGATGGGAGATGGGAGATGGAAATTGGGGGTCGGTCTGGAGGTTTGTTGCACGTCGGTCGGGGATTAAAAGGCGGGATATTTTGGGGGTTGGGTTTCGTTTCGTGTTGGTTTGTTTTGTTTTGTTGTGGTGGGGGGTTTATATAGGTGTGGTATGGGTTGTGGGTTGTGGGTTAAGTGGGGAAGGGGGGTGGAATGATGGGGGAGAAAACTAGGAAGGGAAGGGAAGGGAGGGACGGGGGGAGGTAAGAGCCGCAGAGGTGGTTGGTTGGTGGTTGGTGGGTTGTTTGTGGTAGGTTTTCTGTGGGATGTACCATACGTATCTTTCTTAGGGGTTTGAAGAGATGGTTCGGGTTGGTGTTGGTTGAATTTTTAGGGAAAGGGTGAGGGGAGGTAGGTGTCTGGGTGTTTGGATCTTTGGGGGTTCGGGTGGTGGAAGGGATATGATGTCCTTCATAGCCTAGGTCATCAAGGTCAAAGGGCACAAGGAAGGGTCGAATTGCCCTGCTATCTATGTGCGATCTCTCACGATTCTTGGGTGGTATCCCCTTGATCCAATAGATGCTGCTCGAACCGGGTTATCCCTTCTTACCCCGGGGATGAAGAAGTATGTATACGTGTAAATGAGGTGTATGTCGGATCTGAGATTTGTGTTTGGCGCTTGAGGATGAGGCACGGGATTTGTACTACCTACCTACATCCATCCATCATGTACAGTACAAACAAAGCACGGGATCTAAATTTATGTTTGATGCGCAATCGCTTATTTTCCTTCTTTGGGATAGAAGGGGGTTTTTATTGGATGGCTGGGGTGGAGTGCAGGTGGACTTTATGTAGGAGGTGGAGATTTATGTAGGAGGTGGACAGGATTTGGGTGTTCGGATTGTTTTGTTGCACGTCGTCAATATGGGTTAGGGTTAGAGGGGGCGTTGTGATTGGTTGGGGGACTTTGTTTGTCCTCGGTTGTGGTGAGGGTGGTTGGTTGGGTTTGGCGAGCGATGGGGTTTGTTTAATGTGAATGGGAAGGGCAAGGGAAAGGTAGGATGGGGAGCTTGAGTTATGGGTTGGTGAGGGGTTAGGGTTTTGCTGAGATGCTTTAGGGTTTAGTGGTTGGTTTAGTAGGATGCTTGGGTTTGCCGTTGTCGGATTGTCGTGTTAGGTGGGTATTCAGAGTAGACGGATGGTGTCAGGCGGAATATCTGGACTAGACGGATCGTTTAAACTACCTATATTTGGAATAGACTGCTCATGTCAAAACGGGTATTTGAAGATGGCAGCTCCAGGCAACTGAAGGGAGTGCAGTTATTTTTTAGCATGGATATATTTTCAAGTAACCGGAATTCTCCTTGATCTTTCCATCGCTTAAGAATCCTTTAGACTCTGATCTAAAATTCTAGATACTTAGTTAATAGAGTCATCCTCCATCAAAATGCCTAGTTCTTGCTAGTCCAAATAGTCTACATTTGCTAGTTCACTTGCATCTCCTACCCCACATAGTAGAGCGAAACCCCGGAGATACTCATTAGCTCTATCTCCCATCTTACTTACTCTTCCACATCTCATCTTTTTCAAACCAATCTTCAACTCTCGTTATTTTCCTCCATCGATGATAAAATCAAGAATCCCAAAATTTAAATACCAATAATTCACAATGCTGCACCCGTTCATGAACACCTCAAAGTCGAGTGTCGCTTCCAGAGCCGCTAAATTCCAGGAGGAGCTTGAAATGGGCAATATGCGCAGTTCTCAAGAAGTCGGGATATTTTTAAATACACAAGAAGAGGATCGTAAAAAGGGCGTTGGTGCTACAGAGACCGCCGGTCAAAAAAGTCAAGATTTGGAGGAAACCCCCCGTGCAAACGATGATGCCCAGGCTGGCGTCAAGAACATCGAGGCCGTTTCCAAGACATGGACGAAATGGGGATTGATTGCTGCGTATTCCGGGTTTGTAATACTCTATTGCACATTATGAGCACATAGCTAACAGCTCCAAGGATCTTTCTCATGGCGTTTGCCGTCTCCCTTGAGAGCCAAGTCGTCCAATCCGTTTCTATATTCGCAATCAGTTCATTTGAAGCACACTCCCTAATCTCAACCGTCTACGTCGTTCAGGGAGTTGTAAATGGTTTGTCTCTTCCCCATTCCTTTTCAAGCTCATACTCACAACTCACAGCCGTCATCATGCCCCCCATGGCAAAAGTCGCCGACGTCTTCGGCCGCCTCGAAGCTTTCGCCTTAAGCGTAACCCTCTACATCCTAGGCTACATCCAAATGTCCCTCTCCCACAACGTCTCCACCTTCGCTTCGGCTCAAATCTTCTATTCAGCAGGCAGCACCGGCCTGGGAATCCTGCAACAGATCTTCATCGCCGACACCTCCGACATGCTCAACCGCGCCCTCTGGTCCAGCCTCCCCGAGATCCCGTTCCTGGTCACCGTCTGGATTGGGAGTTTCATCGGCCATGCCATTCTGAAGAGCATCGGATGGAGATGGGGATACGGCATCTGGTGCATCATCTTACCCGTCGTGTTCGTCCCGCTGGCCCTCACGCTCTTCTTGAATAACCGAAAGGCGAAGAAGCTGGGGCTTACGGTTCCGTCTCCTTTCCGGGGTCAGAAGTCCGTCGAGGCGCTCACGACTTTGTGGAATGAGGTGGATATTGGGGGGATTGTCCTGCTCAGTGCGGCGTTCTCGTTGATACTTATTCCGTTGACGATAGTTTCGAAGGCGGCTGATGGCTGGAAGAGCCCAAGTATTATCGCTATGCTCCTCTTGGGGCTTGCGAGCTTGATTGCGTTCCCGGTTTGGGAGAGCAATAAGAGGTTCGCTCCGAGACCTCTGATCCCGCTTCACTTATTGAAGTCCCGCACCTTCTGTTGCGGGTGTGGTGTTGGGTTTTTCTATTTTAGTATGTCCACCACTCTCTCCCTCCCCTTCAAGTTTTTCTCTACTTGCAGAATCAGGATTACTACTAACCAACCCAGTGGCATTTTACCTCTCCGTCCAGCCATATTTCTACTCCTACCTCCTCGTTGTGCAGAACAGCTCCGTCACCGCAGCAGGACACATCACGCAAGGTTTCTCCTTCAGCAGCACCATCGCGGCTGTTGCTATTTCCTTTGTGATCAAATCTCATAAGCACTTCAAATGGTGGATCACAGGCGGTGCATCCCTCTACCTCTTAGGCATCGGCCTCATGATCAAGTTCCGCACCATAAACACCCCGATTTACGCCATCGTTCTCGTTCAAGTGATGATGGGCCTCGGAGGAGGAATGCTAAACGTCCCCGCCCAAATCGGCGTCCAAGCCAGCACCTCGCATCAAAACGTCGCCGTCGCCACCGCCGTCTACCTGACCTGCATTGAGATCGGAGGCGCCGTCGGATCGGCAATCTCAGGTGCGATCTGGACCAAGAACGTCCCTGCTAAGCTGATAGAATATCTTCCTGCCGCGGCCAAGGGGGATACGGAGGCGATTTATAATAGTATCGAGAGGGTGTTGGAGTATGCGGTTGGGAGCCCCGAGAGGGATGCCATCAGTCGTGCGTATCAGGAGACGATGACGGTGTTGCTTTTGGTGGCGGTTTGTGCGGCGATTCCGATTGTGGTGTTGAGTTTGTTTATGGAGGATTTGAGGTTGGATAAGGTGGATCAGGGGGTTAAGGGGAGGGTTATTGGTGGGATGGTGGAGGAGGGGGGTGAGGTGCCGAAGGGAGAGTTGGCATAGGCTTGATTTGCATGCTTGGGAAGTGGGAGCATGACCAATTGTGCAAATCTTTGGACATTTCTCGACAACTCCTCTTGTTGCAATTGAGCCTAGTTGGGGGGATTTGTCAACTGGTAGGATTGCGCCTTGAAGCGGAGGTTAGTGTAACTTGACTGGGTTACTTGTACGTATAACAAGGTTGAAAATATTGTCTAGCGACTTATAGGGTAAAATATTTTACATAAACAACGTAGCGCTACATTTTGTATTATATAACTGCGCTTGATATAGGACTATTCGCTACTATAAAGTCTCTGGTCAAGTTTTAAATCCTACTCGTCCATAAGCGAAATATCCGTGACTAAGTGAAAATCTTTATGCTGTGCCACTGTTTTCATGAATATCACATTCATAGAAAAGAGGACTAACTTGGTTTTGTTCTAGAATCCCACAAGATAGATCCTTTACCAAACTGCATAATTGGCGGGGTGTGGTATACCATTTTCATGAAAAATACCACACAAAAACCCCTCTACTGTTGTTATCTACGAATTATCTCCACCACTTTTATTGGAATGCCTGATAGACTAGCCAAATGTACCATTTTAAAAGAGATAATTCTATCATAAGCAAACCAAACTGTATCCGTGCAGCTCCTGATATTTCCCTTATTCCTTTTACCCAACATTTACATGAAGTCCATGAGAATCAGTTGAAATGTCAGTTATAGATATATACTTTGTATTATAAACCTCAACCCACATATTCCCCTCTCTGCTAAAGTAACAGAGATATTAATCATTTCAATCTTATCAACGCACAACTTGATGAGCTTGAAAACCTCAACGACCAATATAGTGAAGCAAAACTACTATCAGCTAATCGTAATAGTCCAGTGACGTAATTCTCTTCATGCGTTTTATTATTGCGGCGGTAGAAGACTGCAAAATTTTAGCCATGCATGACTGAGATTGAGAGTTCTGTTGAGAAGTTCTAGAGCACAGTCACGCTTGTTGGAAGCTTGGCAGCCGTATACACACTGGCGATATCTCTGAGTATAGTCTATTACCGACCTAGCCGAAGGTAGCACACTACACACGACGCTCGTAGATATCTATGATAGCAAGAAATAGAACAATCAAGTTGATATAAAGGATGGCTTGTGTCTATGGATGTAGGATATAGGGCTTTCACTCTAGCAATCGTTCGCCCGAACGATGCTTAACTAGAGGTTTCTCACTAGGGTCAGAATTGATGAACGCAATTCTACGGTTTCTGGGTAGAATGTGCAAGAATGAAATACCAAGCGAGACGGTTTGAAAAATACGGAACGAATACGTCTTTATAGGGGGAGAAGGATGTTGCACTGGAGAGCATCATCGTATGGTTATCACCTCACCGTTGAGCAGGCATCGAGAAAAGAGAAATACTGCATACAATAAATGCAACTTGGGTAACCCAAAATTTCAAATAACTCCGATAACACCATGTTCTATCTTCTCCAAAATCCGAGATAATTCATCCCATATCCTAATCTGGGTCTTCTCCCCTTCCTTGCTCGCAACGAATTCAGAGACGCTAGACATGATTATTAGCAATTAATTCGCTCTACCAACCAATTACAGGTCATCCTTACCGTCCAACTTTACAATCGTCCAAGTATTGCCCGTGAGTCTTCTCCCCTCCCTCAGCCGCATGAATTAAGGTCCGACTTCCCTCCTCGGCTGTCCTCGCCATCGTTCGCTTCAGCCCAGACACGAATAGCGAGAAGGGAAAGGCAGCTTCACGCATAATCGAAGTGTCGACGAATCCCGGATTGGCCATCGAAACAATGACTTTTCCCTCCTTGGTCGACTCACTCACTTCCTTGGCCAACTCTCGCATGCAAAGCAGCTCCATTAGCTTGGAAACATTGTGCCTAAGTTCATAAGTTTCTAGCATCTCCGACAGTCCAACTTGCTTACCTGTCATTCATCTTGGCCTTCTTCTCATCAGCCAACCCTTCAAATATATCACCGAATTTCCTCTCCGAAAATGCCGTCTGGGCATGAACATAAGACCCCGTAAACGTAAGCACACTCTCTTTCTCATACGCCACGCTCGTCTCCCTCAACTTCGGAATCAACAACAACGCGAGAAGAAAGGTACTAATAACATTAACAGTTATCGTGCTCTCACACTCCTCCTCTATCCGAAACCCATAAGTGCAAATCCCCGCATTAGAAACCAAAACGTCGACCCTTTCCAACCCCCGGGCTCTTGCCGCAAATGCCTTGACAGAAGCATAGCTTGCGAGATCCAATTCCCATACTTCGACGACGCCGGGTCGTCCTTCGGTCGCTTCGATGTCTTGTTTTGTGACGAGGCCTTTGGCGAGGGTGCGGACGGCTAACACGACTCTCGCGGCATCGAGCCTGACCAAGTGGCGTGCGGCTTCGAGGCCCAAGCCGACGTTGGAGCCGGTCACGATGATGGTCTGGCCCGTGAATTTATGTTCGGGGTAGGGCAATCTGACACAACATTGGGATTTGAGGAAGCCAGTGGGGAGCGTCATATCGACTCGAGCTGCGCTCTCTCTGTCCTCGAGATGATAATTCTTCGAGATATCGATCTCAAACGGTGTTACACACAGATGAGTAAGTGAGCTCCCGGTGGTTCAGCAAAAGGCGATTTCTCGATACGATTTACCTACTGATAGATAACCCGGAGGTCTTCGTTGATTACGCAAAGCAGCACAGCGGAACCCCGGCGTTGGCCCACGCACGTAACGGCCGAAGGGTTCAAAGTATAAGATGATGGGCCGGATATGCGAGCGCGTGTGTTGTCACCCTTCTTCAGTCCCCCTTCTCCTTTTTAGCCGAGTGGGATCGGGGTAACTTGATTCCCTTCTGACGAGAAGAACGAATCACGAAGTCAGCCAATTAATTGTCCGGGGCAGTTTGGAGGTGAAGTCGGGCGGGAGTTGGCCCGACCTCACCACATCTCGAGGACGTCCGATCGCTGGATCGGCATTAAGAGACTGCATGGGAAAGCCTTTCGTCCTCTTCCGATTGCCTCCATTTTGCAAATCCTCGAAGATCTGTATCTCTCTCGAGTTGTTCTTACATCTGCGGTAGTATAGGTTCTTGGCTTTTGCTGCGTGGATTAGGTTCCACGGATTGTGAGGCTATGGGGCTATGTGGCGAATGAGCTGCGGAAAAGGGATAGGATATTTGGTGAATATACCTTGAATATTAGACAAGACGATGATAAAGTTGGGCAAGCAAGAAAAGAGGTGTTCCAGTATTTACCACCAAGCAGTTGAGGTTACAAATCCGTGTAGGAGATGGATGTTTGCTTCTCTTATAGACAAGTACAAAAAGACGCCCTTAACCCCCTGCATTTACCCCGCACGTGTTGGCCAATTTGATACCTTGAACCCTTTTCTTCATATCTATTAAGATTGATAAGAGGACTTCTTGGAGCTTATACTTGACCAAGTTCCAACCTCCTACTCTCGAAGAAGGTATTGGTTTCTTCAAAATTCAGTTCGGAATTCTCCTACATTTGTCTCCAACTACCATGTATGAAGCATGCAAGGCACTAGGTACTATTTATAAATAACGGAAGATACTATTTATAAACAACAAAAGATACTAACTTGACCCCTACCAACTCTGATTTGTTTCCGAAGATTCGGATCCCTCGCTACATGCAATTCTATTTCCTCTACTATCCAGTCAAAAGCAATGTTTCACAAGTGTTCATCACGTGTGCAAGTCTGGAATTCCTCTGACGTAGTCATAGCCGTCATGATGCCACCACGTCATCAACAATCAATCAAGGAGCGTTGAATTAGAGTTTGCGGGGTAAGCTTATAAAAGCGGTTTCCTTCTTTACACCGAGGCGGCTCTAGCACTCCCTTTCCTGTTGCCCTCTTCCTCTTCTCATTTAATATTACATAATACACTTCACGCAACCACAGCCATAAAGGATTCGATCATCAATTTCAACATGTATATTCCATTCGCACAAAAAGTCCTTACTGGCGCCTTGGTCATGACAGGTTGCATGAACCCTTCTTCCACTAAGAAAGGTTCCCATCCACCCTCCCCCTCCTCGCCATACCGTATCACTAACACAAGCTCCAGGTGGTGAAGTAGCAAGCGGCACCATCCTCGACTTCGCCGTCGAGAAATGCATCGACGACGACGGCAAGCAGCGCTGCAGCAAACCGTTCCTCGTATCGGAGAGTACGTGCTACAACATCGAGTGGACGACCGGGGGCACGCTCAGCCACACCACGGTCGAGGTCAAGGACGCGGGTAGCGGCGAGATGGTGTTCTACCGGGATACGAACGGGGAGTGGACGCCCGAGAAGGGGGAGCTGGTCTATCTGGATTTCAAGCCGAAGGTGTGGAAGACGGGGAATGATACCGTGGATTATACGGTTACGAAGTGCAAGTGAGATGGGGATGTTTGGTTGGGATGCCATGGGGTGCAGGAAAGCGGGTGGTGATGTTTAGGAGTCTATGAGTAGAACAAAATATGGCTCAGGTATCATTGCAGTTCTTGGCGGTGGGGTTTGACCACTTGCTAACCTCAAACGTGACTTCGGATTTTTTGGCTCATCCTACTATTTTCGATGTCCTTATCTGCTTCCTAATTGTGCTTTTCGTTTGTGCAGTAGGTTAAACAATCCTGCAAGATCCATTTTCTTTTCTCGGCCACGTTGACCCTAGGCGGAAGCTTGCGCAATTTAAGCATGCAATCTAAGTATGTCATTGTACAGTACTTAAAACAACATCCCCTCGCATAACTTAAAGGGCTGATGAGAATAAGCAATGAAGCAAACTAAATCCATGTAACTTGGTTAAAAGGGATAAAGAAAATGAGCAAATAGTCATCCATCCGACTCAAATCCGCTCATTCTCACAAAAACTCAAAAGCCTTCGCCAAATTATATGAGCAAAGGACTTTTTCCTGTCAATCTAGCTTGTAATAGCTATAAATTCTCCCACTGCAATGTTATATTCAGCCCGGACTAAACACACTTGATGCGAAAATGCGGGGAACAAAATGAATGGTTCTGGTGTTGTGGGTATATATCAATGAGGCTCGCAGGAATAGGTGGCGGAAGTAATTAGACTAGGAGAGATCTAAGGAAGTTGTCACTTGAAAGAAGTATCAGATCTTTGTAAAAATTCTAGAGACATGATTTACAATCTATGAATTATCATTCACAACGTGGTCGTGACCTAAACCTGCCATCAGTTAACCTCAATTGCACTTCGCTTCAACATAATCATAATTTCATTCGCCCCTCTCCTCCCCCTCCCCCCAGATACTCCAAAAATATACCGAGCACTTGAATGTGTGTAATCTGAACTAGACATATTTAAATGAGCTCAAACCCGCATTTCAGTGGAAATTTCAGTGAAACTCGAAACAAATTCGGTAAAGCCAGGCGCCAGCTAATAGAAACAATAAAATTCTCGCTTACCGAGGCAACTTCCTTTAACTTTAAAAAACCATTAGAGTCGAGTATTTACTTACTTGTGCAATCAAGGAGTCTCTGACAATATTATCAACTGGGGTGTATCATAAATCAATATCAATTAAGATATTCTGTGCAGTTCTATTATTCCTTTCAAGTCTCCAATCCATTGATAATTCAATTGATTTCGGGAAGTTTGTAGAATACCGTTTCACATCTTACCTGCCGACTCCTCTAAATTAACAGAATGGTTCATGCATTCCACTATACCTATACAAATTTCTCTTGGGGCAATAACTGACCAACACCGACTAAGTTAATTCAAAAAAAAGAAACTGCACTGGAGTAATTAACAAGTCAGCGAGTTTGTCGGCTAACTTAGCAATTGTTATTGTGGATCGAAGATCGAATTTTAAATCTCCTGGATATTAAGAAATGGTTCCTCTGTTTATGATTCATTGATTTGCTGATGATTCACTAATTAGCTTATGATTCACGAATTGGCTTATGATGTACTTTAAATTATACCAACACCTGGGTCTGCGCTTTGATATACTTATTACCTCTCCATAGTACCCCAGGATAGTGTACCCCAATGCCCCTCGGGATGCTTGGGGCCCTGGGGAAAGCCCTACCCTTCTTCCCTAGCGGTTAAAGATTACTATATACCTACCTAACTATACTATTCCAGCGCCTTAGTCTGCGCTTGCTTCGAGGCATTTATTTCCTCTTTACACCATTGCAGATACAAACGCCTCATGGTCGCTAGGACTTCAGTTTTAGAAGCTGTTTAAGTGAATGCTACCAAGCCACTTTCCATATCACTTTCCATATGGCTTCCAGCGCCAACCCCACCAGCTACTATTGTCCAAAAGCGCCAATGGACAATACGCTCGAAGAACAATAACAGTGAATATACTTGCTGTTGGGCATACTGCTTAAAAGCAGAGGGTTTTCCATCGTTTTGGATTCTTTCTGACAACTCTACAAAATAATCAATCCATCCAATTGAAAATCTCAACACCCTCGATCTAAACCACTTTCAACATCTCCACCGAGAAATCGATCTCTATATAAAAGTCAAGATGGCCGGTGAAGATAAGAAGGAATATTTTGCCACTATGTTGGTAGTTCTAATACCATACTAGACCACATCCAATTTCAAAGTTGGCACAGAAGTGTATTATCTCGTCGGAGAGAGGAAGATCCTAGTTGTTGTTACCGGCTCGAATGATCCTAAAGATGTAGAGGACGTGATCTATGAAGTTAAAGACGAAGTTTCGGGGGTTTTATACAAAGAGATTCCGGGGAAGAACTTGACGAAGTCTTAAGCCCAGAATTGATAATGCGCATTAGGGGCGAGAGAAGGCCAAATAAGCGAGGTAATTAGAATAGGCTTCTCTTCAATTGACTGTCTTTAATTTCTTTGTCTCCTTAATTAGTGTGAATGAATCTTATTTGCTAGAGCTAACTTATCAGAAAGCATAGTAGGTGTCACCACATGAAGCTATCTGAGGTCTTTAATGAACTGTGGACATCTCTACTGCATACTGGCATCATTGTCTTCTCTTATGGCCAGACTAGAGCATATAGGGCAATAAGCATTGGGGTCACGGTTACGCGATTTGCATTAGGAGGTTCAGAAGGAAGCATACATGAAGCACAGCCTCGAAGAGAGTCCTTGCCTAGGTACAAGCAGCTCGGGGAGGTCTCATGGACACCTGATATAATATCAACCACTCTTTTCATACCTCATATGCAACTAGCCAATGCAGAGAATATCCACCAGTAGCTCGAACTGGGATTGAACTCGGAACTCATGCTTGGCGTTAAGTGGGTAACACTGCAGATGGAAACTTGTGCACACCAAAACTCTGACATTCCCATAAAGATCTCCTTCCTCCCACTTATCAGTGACCATTCCTTCGACAGCTTTTTACTCAAATACAATTTCTAATTTAAGAGATCCAATATCTGTGAGGTGACATGATGACTAACTACCAAGAGTCATGGAGAGGGGCGAGGCTGGAGATTCGGTTGCAGGTGACGCACAGCCAATTAAGCCTCTGGATGATTCACGGAGAGACATTGACCAAGGTGTGAGCATGACTGCAATTTTTAAGGAGCATTCAGAACCTGGTAAGATGCCCTTTGGATTAACAACTAAGTCTGAAATCCAGTACATCACCACCCCTCTGAAGCAACAACTTCATTGGCCTTTTCACAGAACAAAGTCTTAAAATGGAATACGATTCATGGCTAACACTGACAGAAGAGCCGACCGTAGTGACAAATTCTCCAAGTCCGGAAGAAAAGACAACGCGAGGTCTCGTGGCTCGCTGTGGTATGTAACCTTATTTTCTTTCAAATTTCGGACGTCGCTCTGTGAGGCTCTATGCCCTTGAGAATGTTCAAGTCTTAGATGCTTACATAGAGATTGCTGACATGCAATTTACGAGCAGCTGGTATGGTTTGGGACAAGATTCATGCGTTTGCGAATAGACCATGGAATCCTTTCGCCACACCCATAATCCCTGGTCCAACAAGGAGGTCTTCTCCTACCGCTGGAAGCCCTCCTCCCACAACTGGAACTCCTCCATCTACAACCGAAGTTCCTCCTACCACAACAGAACATCCCCCAAAGCCTAGTAAGACAAAAGTGCGAATATGTATGCCTTTTTCCCCTTGCTCACTTTAAGATATCTTAAATGACTAAACTTAACGTAGTGTCTGAATGTCTAGCTGGGTACCCTCAATTGGCAGCTATGCTAGATTCAGAAGAGAACCTTATGCTCTACCGACGATATGGGTTTCTTCAAACTCGGCTTCTACTGCACAAGCAGTCAGAACTGCAAGAATTGGAGTGGGCCCTCGACCGACAAGACAACTTTCACGCAGAAAGTGAACAGGGCCGGGACTGGTTACACAGCAGACATTGCGATGATGCTGAAAGCGGCAAACGCAAGGAGCTACTCCATAAAATTGAAGAGAAGTTTTTGGAATACGGTTGGTGCCCTTTCAGTATTAAAACTCATGAAATGCTGAGTGTACAGCAAACACTAACAAATGCTGCCTAGGAAATCTGTTACTCCTCGCCCGAGACTTAGTATCCCTGAGGCATCCGTCAAATGAGGACTATGCTAGTGTCAAACGCTATTTTGATGTAAAACAGCCCACCGTATGTACAGAAAGATATATCTTATATAGGGAAGATATTATCTCACTCAATCCGGCCGAGGAAAACACATGGCTAGATAACAGTATTCAAGCTTTTCTACTCAGATGTCAAAGCCCCTTTATCCGGGTAAGCAATCTTTCAACAAACAATCTGATTTACTTACTTGTATCTCTTTTGCAGAACCTCTTCACCACAGCTGTAAGTCTTCGAGCTTTTGTTGATTCATAAGCGTAGCCATTATAACGTCAAATAGGACCTACGAAAGAAGACAAAATCTGAGCCTGGCAAATTGGAAGTTCTCAACTTTGACCGGGGTCGCATTAGCGGTATCGTCTCTTCCATTATGACCACTATAATCGTGGTCCTTTTGATTATACCGGTTTATATTCTGTGGCAACTATCAAACTCTGCGAAGTCAAGTAGCTCAGCCAGCAGCACTTCGAGCGGCGATTCAAGCGGCGGCCTAAGCAGTCACCTCGCGGGGAGTATGATCGGCATTCTTCTAGCCTTCACCCTCATCTTTTCAATGGTCTTGCCCTTCTTCACAAGCGCAAAACGGCACGAGCTAGTGACAGCTGCAGCAGCGTAAGTAGCAAAAAGGATCCCTTGCAAACATTCTCTGCTAAAACACTACAGATATTGCGCGGTACTGGTAGTTTTTCTTGGGAATATTGGATAATTGCTTGGACTTAGGTATGGGGACTTTTCGGCACGCGAGTCTGATATTTTGTAGAAGTCTAAAACCTACCTTAGGACAATAATCGATGAGTCAAAAGTTAACTTTCAATTTTCAAAACACCTTTGTTAGAGTTTCCAAAGGTAAGTTATCCCTTGGAGAACCAAAACTCTCGATTAGTGTGCACGTGAACATGTGGCCCAGCCAGAAATAGACATAACAGTAATACCACAATTTATTATACTACTTTAAACGCAATATAGTGTGTGGAGCAGCCATATAGCCTTAAACAATTCAAAAGCTATATTATTTCAACTGATTCTAGTCATATTTAAATCTCTACCCTAATTATGTAAGTCGGTTATGAAAATATATATCCTTGGCTGATGACTGACTCACTGACATATTAGTCATACTAGTTTTGGAGAAAGGTAAGGTTGTAGCTTCACTCTTTGGCGAATCCCCACCGCTACATGAATCACCGAGAAGAATTTCAAGGATTTCCGAGGTCATCCAAAGCTGGGAAGAGAGTAATAAATAGCTGACGTTTGAATGATTACCTTCCTCACTTGACAAGGACAACTTCTGTCACTTTATACAGCAGGGTGGTACAGTGAATTCGAACCTACGGTTACGATTGTGGCCGACAAGAGAACCCGCAGTAGAAAAAGACCCATCGAGGTCAGAAGAGGGGACCATGAGAGGCCTTGAGACTATCTACGGTATGTGATTTCTATCAATTTTGTGTATTTTGAATCCTCGACAGGATAGACTTTCTAGAATGTTAAATTGTGCGGCATAAAGATATTAACTGGTAAACAGGGGCCGCAGGTCGGATGTGGACAAAAGTTGACACTCTCATCGAAAGAACATGGAGTTATTTAAGTAACTATAGAACTTCCCCTACCTCGACAAAGGTGCTATATGGTCCTAGTCGTACAAAATCACGAACTTGTAAGAGTTCTAAGCTCTCTGTTGAATGGCATGATATTCTAACTCTAAATCTAGTAGCAAGTTGCGCTAGAGGTTATCCTCAATTAGCAGCAGTCCTTGACTGCAAGGAGAATATGATGCTCTATAATGAGATTTGAATTTCTTCAAGCCCGACCTTTACTACATAAGCAAGACCAACTTCAAAAGCTAGAGACTGCTCTTAATCGACTAGATAAAAAGCACCTTGCTGAAGATCCCGAGCTCTTAATTCAAAGAGACCCGAATGATTGTTATAGTGAAGAACGAAAGACACTCCTCCTTGAAATTGAAGAGGCATTCAGGGAATATGGTTAGTACTTTTCCGATGGCGAGAAAGGAAAAGCGTAAAAGGGTATCAAGAGATTTATAACTAACAATCAGCCATCTAGCAATTCTTCTGCTTCTCGCTCGCAACTTGAACGCCTGCAAACGGCCATCAGACGAAGATTATGCGACCGTTAAAGCTTACTTTGATGATTATACTCCAGTTGTGAGTAAGGAAGTATACATTGGGCATCGGGAAGATATTGTTACACTTAGGGCAACTGAACAGGATACATGGCTTGATACCTTCATTCAAGCTCTTCTATCGAGCTGCCCTACTGGATTGATCAGGGTAAGCACCACACACCTAGTAATCATTATAATTCACCTACTGATGGCTGATGTGCTCTACAGATCCTTTTCTGTACACCTGTAAGCCACTTGAGAGTCTCTTTTCGTCACGACCACAGTGTAGTTGCTGATGTATACTAAACAGGAGCTCCGCGCAAAGAGTGGCACAAGCGACGACTCTGATGTCAACCTCATTATCTTGGATAGATATCGCGTAGGTGTCATTGTCGCTTTGGCAATGGCCACTGTGGTCGTGGCGGTTTCGATCGCCCCAATATATATTTTAAGGCAGATGCCAAGTCCAAGCAGTCAAGTTTCTGGAAGTATCATTACGGTCTTCCTAGTCTTTATCCTCTTATACTCGACGGCTTTAGTGTTGTGCACAGGAGCAAAGCAACATGAAATCCTGATATCAGTGATAATGTAAGTGATTGAAAAGTAAAAGCGACCAAAACTCCTGCTAAAAGATTGCAGATACTGTGGCATGCTAGGTCTTTTCCTTAGGGTTGTTGAATAACTGTGTTCACCACCTTGGAGAATCTATGGGCATAGAGTGATCACTGGGAACGATTTTGAGCTTCTATGAGCCATTCTTGTTTTAGTCAATTGGACTGAGAAAAAGTATAGATGGATTTCAACGGTCTTCTATCTTACTCTCTGTGCTTTGAAATATTTCGAGACTTACTTAAGCTGACTAGGGAATACTTTGCTAAAACTTACGGGTGTTGCGGTTCGTCAGGAATTGTTAATATAGAACAGACCTTGACTGAAAGTAGCGAGTGAAAATCCAGGAATGGTTTTGTTAGGCGTTAAGCAGCACAACTACCCTGTGCTGGCGAAAAAGGAGGTACACTGAGTCTTGGCTCTGCTGGCTGAGGTGCTGGTGGTTCTGATGGTTCACTAATTGGTTGCTACTGCCGACAAAGCATCCTCCGTGTTATCGGTAGCTCTTACAGTAACTCCAACCCAGTTCCAAGTCTGAAGGCCATAGCCCCTGGTAGTCCAAGGATGTTGTCGTAGCATAGTTATCCTACTGCATTAAATGACGCCTTCTTTTAAGAATAGAAGCTACTCATTATGACCATATGTATAGAGAATACTAAAAGAAGCTACATCTATGTTCGTAGATGAAGTGGTGAAGTGTCATTCTCAGGGAGAACCGTGTTGTTTCAACGAAAGCGGGGTGGTAGCATGCATCAACGCGGTGTAAGCCGGCAATATCACCACTACACTCGTTTCTACTCCAACACTCAGCTATTAACCGTACCGCTCTCACTTAATCTGGAGAGAAGAAGACTCTATAATCTCTATCAATTACTCTCTAGTATACGGTATACTGTCTTTTATTCAAATATCGTATTTGTATTCACAGCTGGGCCGATTAGCCGAACAGGCTGCCATTAACTATTAGATACGTAAACAAGGAAAACCCACAACAACATCAAGCCAACAACCCTCTTCAAACCTCTTGTCTGTTCGCATACACCTCTTGACTCCTCAATCCTGCACATGAAGCTGACCTGAGCACCAACCACTATCATGCCTCCCACCCAGGAATTCCAATTCTTCCCCAACCTCCCCATCGAACTGCGTCTCAAGATTTGGAGAATCGCCCTCTGCATCCCACGAATCGTTCCCATCACCTGTGAAAAAGGCGTCAACAAGGGCGAAGCACCCACCCGTTTTGCAAAGGCCTTTCGCTCACACATCCCCCCTCCCCCCCTCCTCCACACCAACCACGAATCCCGCGATCTCGCCCTCTCCCACTACACCCCCTACTTCACCACCCCCACCTCACCCAACTACACCTACTGCCACCTCCCCTCCGACACCATCTCCTGCAGCGACAACATCACGGCGTACTTCAAGCCCCTCGAGCTCTCCTCCATCTGCACCATACAGCTCGAGGTCCTAGACATAGCCTACTTTGGACACTTCCACATGGATACCCTGAAGAAGATGCCGAAGCTGGTGGATTTGGAATTGTTGACGCGGGAGGGGGTGGTTTATGCCTGGGATAGGGGGAATCCGGGCAGGTATGTGAAGAGTCTGACGGCGGATTTCGAGATGGAGAAGAAGATCGATCCCGGGTGGGAATGCCCACGTGTAAGGATCTTGAAAAAGAGCACGGGGGAGCAGCTGGGTGGTATTTCTGGCGGGGCTTTGATCCCGGGGTGGAAATTTGGGTGAGTAGAGGATGATTATGGTTTGGGGGATTATGCTCTACTGACTTTGGGTGCTAGGGATCCGTATCCAGAGGATTGGTAGTCATGGATTGGAAATGATATGTTTTTGCCAATTGTTGATAGTGCTAAGCCAGACGAACCTAGGAGTGCGCCGTCGGTCGGGGATATAGAGAAAGAGCCTATAACATTAGAGGCATATATAAATGAAGCAAGAGATATTGTATATAAATAGATCTCTTCAACCAACTAGTGAAATTGCCACTTCTTCCTTCCTAAGAAAGGCAAATTCCAGCATGTCATTAACCCTCCCTAGTCTCGTTTTTTCTTCGCTCAGACAGCAAGCAGCCAATCCGACCTTTCGCCAGGCAAGTTGTGCTTCCGGGAGACTCAAAACTGGCATCGCGTCAGATAGTTCTCAGATATCACCCGCTAGCACAAGCCCACAACGAGCAAGCACGCTTGTCAACATATCGTCTCCTCCCACTAAGCACACACACGATACCTCTCTCACTCGTAGCTGTTAAAGTCTCCTGCCCTTAAGCCTTCAAACGCAATAGAAGACACAACCTGAACCAAGTGGAAACAAGCTGATTTGCACCACCAAGGATCTTCAAGCTAAGCACAAAGCTGTATGTATCAGGCGATGGCACAACGACCTTATATATTTCACTGTCCCTAAGAACACCTAAGTGTATAGTACTGGAAGGCATAGTTCCAAAGAGACGAAATTTATTTTCTCAGCCAATGATCAGAGTGGACATCCTCTGGCTATATCAAACATGAGAAAGGCTAAAGCTGCCAAACGAGCTTGAAGAGTAAAGACGGGGCTCGATTATTCAGATGTTTGAGTCGACTAGCGAGAGGTTGCTTCCGTTTCAAAATACCAATAGGAGATGAATATATCACTTCTTAACCATATCAGGTGGGATCTTGACAGTTTGCTTTGCATAATTTGATTGCTGGAGCAGCCAAGTAATAACAACAAGAATAAGAACGAAAATACATTAAATCCATGCCAAAAAAAAGTATCGTATAGAAACCACAATTCATCGTCCTCTTTCCCATTCCAAATACAACACCAAGCTTTATCTCGCCCGAAAACGCCATACCAGATTCTATCATAAGCCATCAATCCATCCATCTATGCTTTGCATACCGATACTCCAAAACGGCTGGTAGTCTCCGCACCGGAGGCACCCAAACTCATAGGTTTCTACACATCAAGCGGCGGAACCATCCCTAGTAAATTATCCCAATTGCCCTCCCCCTCCGCTCGATTCTCCTTCACCACAAGCAACTGCCTAACCCCGCAATACCCCCCTCTCTTCGCCACCCGGTCCATCTCCATGTACCTCCCCTCCTCCCTCCAATATTCCTTATCCTTTAAATCCGAAATGGTCGCTCTCCTCTGTATCCCCCTCCCAGCCCCCCTCCTCCAAAACGGCCTATCCACCATCCCCTGCCACGTCCCCTCCTCACCTCCAAACTCCCCTTCCTCTGCGAAAACGTCTTCCATTTCAACCTCGACCCCCTCGCCCCTCTCACCATTCCCACCATCCACAGCAACCGTGCTATTATAACTAACCCACACTCTATCCCGCATTACTCTCCCTTCCGTCTCCCCGCGCCGATAATTCCACCTCGGGAGTTTCGCAAAGTAATTGATAATCCGTTGTAGCGGGCTCGCGAGCCTCTCGAAGTGTTTTGCAAAAGGGATCCATTTTTGCGTTGCTTCGCTGTACGAGACGCGGACGTAGGGGTTCATATAAATACCTGTGTCATGCGGATCCGTATTGGTATCCGAGGAGGGAGGTGTCGAGGGCGATGTGGGTAGAGACATAATATCCGCATGGATAAGACAGCATTCACTGCTATCCCAGAACGGCTCTGGTTCCGATCGGAATCGCAGCGGTAGGGATGGTACACCCAATCCTGCATCGTTGCGGTTTGAAGGTGAGGTAGACATGAAGGTAGATGTGTCGACTGGAGATTGAAAATAGCTCCCATCGAAAGCTACCATACCGCCCCAACAGCTCTTAACCCTCACGGCATCCCTCTGCTCTAACACATCATTCCTGCTCACCTCCTCGCCCGCAGTCCCAAACCATGGGAAGATTGGCACCCCAATGCTATACCCCTCCGTGTCCCTCGTGGCGAACGTATCATAAAACTTCCAGCTCGTCACAAAGTCCGTTGCGCACACAGCTTTATAACTCGGCTTGCCGTCCACCAAATTTGTCCCCCACAACAATCTCAACGCCCCTTCGGCCTCAAATATCACATCATTGATAAACAACACCTTGTCCCACCTCTCCCCCTCCTGATTCAACCTCTTCAACGGCTCGAGCGCTTTGTTCCTCACCTCCGCCAGCCACGCAATCCTCTTGATCCTTTTCTCCCCGCTTGGCAGCTCAGTCCTCGGGATAGTCTCCATATCCAACGGCTCATCCACCTCTGCCACAACGCTCTTCCCGCAATTAAGCTTCCCCTCCAACCCGCTGAGCGCCTCCTTCGGTCCCCCATACACCGAGACAAACACTCTCTCTACCCCAATCATCTCAACCAACCTCACCAGCTCCCTCCCCCACGCCCCCTCCACCAACCCCCCATCCAGGATATTCGCCGCGATAAACACCCGCTCTCCCCCTCCGACACCGACACCATCCATCCCCACGAACCCAGGCGCCCTGTCCGCCGCGTAGGAATTATTCCAGACCCCCTGCCAGATCCCCAACCCCACCAGCACCATCCCGAGAACCCACGCCCGACACACCCGCGCCAGCACCCTCTTGCCCCGCCTCAGCACCCTCCTCCGGCTATGTGCCCACCGCGGCAGCAAGTTCGTGTACGCATCCTTCCTCTCAACCAGCAGGCCGTGCTGCTCTGGCTCGTCGTCCGTCGACGACGACAGGATGCCCATCTCGGGGTCGTCGCTCTCCAGATTCTCGTTGGGTTCGACATTCAGCAAGACTCCGTATTTCGCCTTCGTGATTTTGCGACCGGTGATACCCATTTTCGCTTTGTCTCTCTCTGGGCTTTCCTTCGGTATGATGCAAGGTATGTGTGAGACGCGTATCGTATAATATCTCCACCTCCCTCCTCGCCGTCGCATAAGACTCCAAACCTCACGATTCCCTACAGTACCCGCTGACTGTGCTGCTGGATTTGCCCTGACCAGTGTCCGTTTCCGTCCCGTTCTGTCCTTGATCCTATTATCTTCCCCTTTCTTTCAATCGATCAAAGCCCCCTTTACGAGACCCGTCAAAATCCCTTCGAGAGAGATATGTCATTCCACTCTCCCGAATCCATTCAGAAAACTGTCGGTTCGAGGATGCGACAAACGTAAATGCGAATGGGAGAGGAAGAAAGGAAGGAAGAAATGTTGGGATTTATTCTTCATCAGCCCTCCCCCTCAAAGGAGAAGCCAATCCAAGTTCCCAGTTTTTAGGGGTCGTCCGCAGCAGCACAAGCCACGCAACCTGTAATCAGCGCCTTTCCGGATGCGTTCTAGCTCGACTTGTGGCTGCAAGACCCTGCGTGTAACATCGCTGTTCGGGGTAAGCAGTTCGCGGCCTTACAAACCGAATCGAGATATTTATATCTTCACTTTTGTTCGTTGGGATGATCAAGTTCTCCCCTGCCTAGAGCGTTAGGGGTAGCTACTCCATTGCTGACGTCTCCTTCAAACTAGCAAAGCACGTTGAATAAACAAAATTAAACCAAACCAATTCAATCCCTATCCGTTGATCCACGGGGTGCCCGAGTGGTATCACCGTGTTGCTTTAACTCTAAAGCAAAGCTCTTAATCACACAAACTCGCACCCCCTTAGCGTAAGTATGATGTATTTATGTCTCCTTTGTTATAATACAACCACACGACTTCTCTGCTATCTCATTTCACACCCATCACCATCACGGTGGCCATCATTAAAATCCCTAGCATTCCATTCCATGTCGTTCATCGTTCATCGAAATCATCAAGGCGTGTATCATCATCATCATCATCCAGCTAGAGCCCAATTTTGCACATGCGTGCATCAACTTCGGTTGGTCCCCCCGACAAAGCCAAATCAATCAGCCAACTCTAGAACATAAAGCTTACCGCAAGAAATACAAGGCGGGGGCAATAGCAAAAACTGCAATTGTGCCCACGGCTAGGAGCCTGTTTGATGTCGATCGATCAGCAATTTGCGCTTTCTTCACACGTACTAAACGAAATAGGGACCATAAGGAAATATGAATCGGGGAAAAGAGTATAATAAGCTGTGAGTGCCTACGCATTGCGTCCTCTGCCACCGCCGCGCAATTTCAAGATCAGTCCTCCGATCCAATCGATAAAGACAACACGCCAGAATGCCTTCAGGAAGTTTTTATCTCGCGCATCTTTCCCGGAGGATCGAATCGAGCTTGGGGTCAGTGGTCGTTCTGTCGAGGGAACCTTCTGCAGCTTGCGAGACTTGACCTGAGTGGGAACCTCTTCGGTAGCAGTAGATTTTGCGGCGTCGAGCGGTTCGATATTCAGAGGATCAATGTTGCTGATTGAACCTCCTGGTGCTGCCGGTTGAACTGTGATGGTTGGGCTATCCTGACCGGTGCTGATTCTCCGAATCCCCTCGGGTTGATTGCTCATAATGAAGGGTGTGCTCGGTTGACTCGGCTTGGGTTGAAGCGCTCTCCATTCTGGTGATTTGGCGGCTTCTGATGTGGGCGTTTCGGTATTTGGTGAATGGATATCAACATCTGGGATAATTGAATCCTCTTGTGTCGACCGCTCTCCTTCTGCACTAATACCTGCATGCTCTTCGAAAGGGAACTCTGGGGCCTTTGGAAGCTCAACACTTTTTGCCGTCTCGGCCTTAGGAATCAGAGGAGGCTCTGCAATAGGCTCTGCTTCTGTAAGTGTAGGAAGAGTCTCCTTTATCAATAGCTCAGAGTCGACCGCCGAGTGCTCCTCTTTAGTGATAACGGCTGGCGATTCATCGATGATGGCCTCTTGTGTTAACTTTAGTTCGAGGGCAGGAACTGGAGTCTCCGCAGGTTCTTGCTCCTTTGGTTCAGAATCACTCTGCTCGGTCGGGGTTATCTTGGAAATAGTTTCAGCATGGCTTTCTGTTGCAATCTCTGGTATATTGCCGACTGCACTGTCCTCAAGTGCCAAATCCGCTGCAGGGATACTGGTTGTTTCATCTGTGGTGACGAGGTCGGCCTCTTTAATCAAAGGAATGCTCTCCTGAGTGAAATGCGGCTCAGAATCCGCAGGTGCATGATCTTCTGTAACAAGATTTAATGTCTCTGGAAGAGAAGTTTCTAGGGGTGACTCGCTATCAACATCTGCAGCAGATGTCTGTACCAAGTCGAGTTCCTTGACCTCGGACACGCTCTCGTGGGTTAGTGCAGGTTCGGGAATAGTGCTTGTAAACTCGACCACATCTTTTACCTTTTCAGCGACGACAATATCTTTTGGTTGTGTCTCTGAATCGAGAAGGATAGTCTCTGCTTTGAAAGATACTGGCTCCTCTACAAGGATACTTTCCTCTTCGGCCGTTTCTCTGCTCTTTTCTTCGACTGGCTCTTGCTTTTCAATAGGAGTTGTCTGTTTTTCACCAATCTCAAATGGCTGTGCAAAAGCGGCACTTTGAGCTGGATGCAGCTCGGAAGCGACGAGGACAGGTGCTACAACTGCAAGGAGTACCTCCTCGGGAATAATGGCCGCGTCTTCAGCTTTGTGGTTGATAATTGGCTCTGTTCTTATTGCGGCTTCTGGGGCTACATCTTCGTGTTCTTTTGGTGAAGAAGGCGCACTCCCCTCAGCTAGTTCCGCCTCTAGAATAGTAGAAGCAGGCTCCTCGATGGCAGTTTCAGGTGCTATCTCTGCTACAATGGATGTGGGGGTTGGGTGACTCTCTGCAGTTGCAGGTGCCTCCTTTGTATGTTCCGGTTCTTCGACCAATACACTCTTCTCCCCAGCTTCAGCTTTTTCAAAAGCTAGCTCTGGCTGTGCACTGGTAGCTACAGACCCTATCTCTGCGGAATCCGATTCATCTTCAGAGCTGCTTTGGTCTTCAACTTCAGATTTTGTTGTAGCATTTAGGTTTACTACTTCAAGACTCGATTGCTCTTCGGTGTTGCTTTCGGTCTCGGATTTTCCCGCAACTGCAGGGATTCCCTCCTCGTCTGAGCTGCTCTCTTCAATTGCTGTTCTAGTAGCTGCAGGCTTCACCACGGTCTGAACGGGCTCCTCCTCGGAACTGCTCTCCTCCACCTCGGGAGCAACAGGCTTCTGTTTCTCCTCTTCCACTAAGGACTCCTCGTCAGAGCTGCTCTCCTCCAATTCCGTCTTAGCTGTGCCCGAAGTCATAGGCCTTGCCTCATCCACTGATGATTCATCTTCAGAACTGCTCTCGTCATCGGCACTTTCATCGAGTTTGGGTATAAGCTCTGCTGCTCTGTCGACCGTTGGCTCTTCTTCGGAAACGCTCTCCTCTGCAGTCTTATCGATTGGAATTGCTTCGATGGTCTGGTGAAAAACCACAGGTTCGAGTTCTCTAGCCTCCAACTCATCGTTCGAGTTACTCTGATCGTTAACTTCTGCTTTACTAGAAGCCGGTTCGAGTTCTCCAACCTCCAAAACATTGGAGTCACTCTCATCATTAACTTCTGCTTTACTAGAAGCCGGTTCAAGTTCTCCAACCTCCAAAACGTTTGAGTTACTCGCATCATTGACGTCTATCTTGCTAGGAGCCAGCTCGATTTCATGAGATTGATCTACGGCTTCAGAGGGAATAGTTTCTTCGGCGCTGGTAGCAGTCTCGATTAGGGATTCAGGGTTCTTGGATATTAGTTCAGTCTTGCGTAAGATGCTCTTTTCATCTTTAACCACACTCCATGTGGACGGGATATCGACATTGAGAACTGTACTCGAAGTCACAGGAAGAAAGCTAGATGGGTTTTCCGGCTCGTCATTTTCCTCGGCAATGATGTGCAACGGCGGCGAATGTTCTTCGAGTGGAGCACTTGGTTCCTCTGCTAGCTGTTCAAACCCCTCTAGATGATTAGGGTCGATGACTGGAGATGCAGGTGCGATATCAACATTCGTCACATCCTCCGGTAAGTGCTCCGACAGGCGTCTGAGACGTGCAATTATCTCCTCTCGTGTAGTCGGGAAGACCTCGATATTTGGATTGCTGAGATCAATTGCATCATCGGCCTCTTCGTATCCCGGTATCCGTGGCTTTGGCATTGGGTCAATATGCTCATGTGTAGGAGGGCCCTCTTTCTCAGGGGGTCTGAGCCCGATACTCTCATGCGAGAATTTGGGGACTTTTTCGTTTGGCGGTGTGCTCTTGCAGGAGTCGCAAGCAGATCCGTGGTCCTCTAGGTCCAGAAGCGCAGAGGGAAAGGGTTCAATGGGCTAAAATAATTGTTAGAACCATGAGGGAAACAACCTACAGGGAAGAGAAGCTTACTAGGCTTTCTTTATCAAGAATAGCAGCCACATCTGCAACTTCTGCCGCTGTCTTTGCAACTTCAGGAATCGGGGTTTGGGACATGCGCCGATATCCAGTACGGCCAGCTTCTTCGTCTGATACTGGCGGTGTTGGTAGCTCTTGGTCTAGGATAGCGGCAGTATCTGCAACCTCCGCTGCAACATCCGGTGTGTTTACCCTCTGGACAACGATGTGGTCCGGCTCCGCATCCTGGGCTCGTCGTTCAAAGGCATCCTTCTGGGCAACGGTAGCCTTTTCACCAAAATCATCTCCATGGCGGGGTTCAGTGCCTGTCTTCTCGACCACCAAAAGAGGGGAAGAAACTTCGTCTTCCTCGGAGGGTCCCGATTCGAATATCGCGGTGCTGGGCTTGGGGGTTTTCTTGACCGATCGCTTCGATCTCTTCGCCATTTCTGCAGCCGGTGTGGATATCAGTTCGTGCGAGATTTCGGTATCAGGAGTGTCGAGAGTTGCTTCAGCGTCGTCTACGTTTTCAGGAGCTCTCTCGACCAGAGGGGTAGTGAGTAGGTTATTTCGATTCCCAGCGTCATCCGTGACTACACGGTGTTGCTGTCAGTGTTCGCTGTTCAAATTTTCAACGTGCGTGGGCAGACTTTTTGCTGTCTGCAGTCTGCATGTTCCGCATGCTCTGCATGTTTTTGTGGGCGGGGGGAGTTTGCACGTACCAGTAGGAGAATCCTCATTCAAGACCCACCAATCTCCGAGACCTATCCGGAACTTGTATTGATACTCCTCACCCTCCTCGACTTCGATTTCTTTTTGATAGACGTGCTCGTCTGCCCGGTCGATGGTATACCGCATCTCCTGCGGCTGCCACGGGGGTTCTGAGAAGGAGCCGGCGAGGAAGACGGGCGGCTGCGTGCCCGGCTTGGAGTACTTGACCGTCACCGGGACCTTCTTGGGAGCCATGACGGCAATGATGCCCAAGATGCGGATCGGGCGCGATGAGATGATTCAAGTTGCTGATGGAGCTTCCTATCGCACGTGCAATTGGCCGGATCAAGTCCACTCGCACGCCGGCCGTCTCATAGCAAAATGGAAAGAGCTGATCTTGGTGCCCGAATTAGTCAACAACAACCGGAGCGGGGTCCGTACAGTAGCTCGAAGCAATTGGGATGTAGGAAGGCCGTTCAGATGAATGCTGATGAAGCCAAGGGGGTGTGTGGTGATGTGAACGTTTGCGTGGTGGGGGGTATCATACGATAACGAGAGAGGGGGAGGGAGGCTCAACAAGGTTGTGCAACCATACAAAAGGTACGAACCCACGCAACGAAATCGACGTCGAATAGAGAGAGGGCTCACCTTCGCAGTCCCGTATATCAACGAGACTGGCGGTCAGCACTCGCCCGCCTTGATTTCCCTGCTTCGCTGTCGTTCACGACTTGGTTCGTCGGCGCGGCTGACAAGGCTAGGGGGGTCGGAGGAAAAGGGACCCACGACGAGCAGAAGCAGAAACGCGATGCAACCGAGAGAAATGGACGATGGCAAGATCTGTAAAGAGAGGGGAGAGGGAGAGGGAGAGGGGCGAGGGTTTTTGGCTTCGATCGAGAGAGATGGGCCAAGTTAGATATCTGGAGGCGTATACAAGTGAAGGCGTTTTGAAAGTTGATGTTGATGCCATCAATTAGCTTCTCGGATACGATACTCCCTACAACCTTGAAATGGCACATGTCAGGTGCGTCGGCTTCCGATGATTGGTCCGAGCTCGAAGCCGTTAGCCCTCTTGTGGTTAGTGCGGTTTCGATGGACAGCCACAGGTGGCGGTGTGACGGTGTGACAAGTGTGACGATTGTGCTCTTGGATCGTATACTTTCGTATAGGATGGCAACTCTTGTCTTTGTCCACCAGGCACCGACTTTGCTATGTACCAGGACCGAATTCCGAGCCTCATTTTTACGAAACTTCTGGTATCTGATGACTGATGTGTATCACGTGTGGTATATGTCGGCAAAATCTTTCGCCGATATTCCACATTCGGCTCGGGGTCGAGGATCGGCAACCGGATCACAAGTCCCGTGGCCCATGGCCTTACTGCCAAATCCCTGCCTGACTGTCAAGGCCTCGAAGACCCTAGACCTGGGTGGTCACGGTGGTGAACTACGGAAACATTTTATCGAGAAATAAATCCAGGCTCCGATCAAGCGTGAACAATGATCCACCATTTACGATAATTCCTTATCCCTAATACTGTCTCATTAGGGCCTCTACACTGCTCCTTCACAACCCATCTTATACATCTCTACTCTGACAACCGTTGGCATCATGTCTCAACTACTCCCGCTTCCTCCTAGTATCATCAAGATAAAGCGCAAGGCTACAGATGAACCTCTGGAGTACTTGCGTACGTTTATCCCCTCCCCTCGTCGCCATATGGCCTCCTAATCTTCTCAGGAATCCACGAAGGGAAACGCCAACGCATGGGCGAAGACTATATATTTTCCCGACAGCCTACTCCTGCCCTTGAGCCTGCCACGGGCCAGCCGACCTCTCGAGCTATTCGCCGCATTAAACAGCCCCGAGGCTGCACGACACAAGCTCCGAGTACGCCGAGTGCATCCTCTCCTGAATATCTTGGATCCCGAGCCAAACCTTCCGAAGTCTCTCGGCCTGGAACTCCGCTAGATGCCGATCAAGCCCCTCTGGCCATTATACAACCCCGCAGATTCCACATTTCCCGAAGCGCGGTCACCTCCAATCCTCTTGGGCCTGCATCTAATGCATCTATCCGAAAACGCAAGGCAGAACCTACAGTCTTTGTGGAACGCAGACCTGGGTCAAAGAGGCCGAAGAGTGCTGACGGCCCGGGACCATCAGCGGTTGATAAGGCTACATGGAAGAAAGAAGATGTCTCGGCTAAGGCTATTTACAATTTTGCCAGGCTTGGTGATGCCCAGGCATTGAAGGCTGCCCAGTCGGAACCAGTACGGCCTCGCAAGAAGCCTGGTTTGGCTGCCAGGTCCTCCACCCCACCCACGCAAAAATCTGTCAAGCCAGTAACCATTCCAAATGTTGTCTTGCCTTCCGGACGATCCATGCAATGGGATGTCAGTGACGAGGAATTGGTTCGCGAGATGGAAGCCTATACCCTCCAAGAGATCGGCAAGAACATTGCGGAGATGGAGACCTCAAAACCAAGCGTTATTCCTCTTGTCCGACACTCTACCCCTTCTAAATTCAAGCCCAAGGCCCCGACAGCACGTTACCTAGAGAGACATCCTGAAGTTGACGCTGGGCAGAATACTTACACGGGCGATGATGAGCCTTATGAGGATGACGAGGAGATGGACTCTGATACAGACTATGTCATTGATACCTACGTCCGCATGCATGCACGAGAAGTTGGCGATATTGACACTGCAGAGCGTCCCAGTTATGGTCTCCTAGTCATCGAGTCCGAAATTGATAAAAACGAGTTCT
Source organism: Ascocoryne sarcoides NRRL 50072 (assembly GCA_000328965.1). Classification (NCBI taxonomy): domain Eukaryota; kingdom Fungi; phylum Ascomycota; class Leotiomycetes; order Helotiales; family Gelatinodiscaceae; genus Ascocoryne; species Ascocoryne sarcoides. The sequence continues at coordinate 219,323 of KB205943.1, forward strand.
ACTGCGAGGATCCCGAGAGCGACGACGAGGAAGAAGACCCGGAAGAAGACGAAAATGGTTAGTCAAAATTCCGAGGCTACTTATATCACAGCTAACAAGCCTATAGCTGAAGACCATTACACCGCTGATTATCCCGAGGATGAGGTCGATTCTGACGACGAGTATGACAGAAACCCTTACAGTTACCGATCACGGGGTGCAACTGATCTCGAGGAATATGATGAGGTAGATGCAACTTTCAGTGATGATGATGATGATAATACCATCCATCCATGGGAAGCAAAGCCTTGGTTGCGAAAACCACACAGCATTGTGGATGATGAATATAGTGGCAACTAAACACCATTGATACCCATAGAGGTCAGTGCATTTGTGTCACCTGAAACACATTTATTGTAAATAATAAGTAGCAACCCAAAGATGCTCAAGAAATGACCGCCTTTCATTCTGGAGGCATGTGCGTTACTGACTCATGATTTCTTTCAGCAACCAACTGACAGATGCCGAACCTGTCCAACACTCTTATTTACAAGAACTCCCTTGGAGCATCCGAATTCCGACAATACCCAAAAAATCCAACATATACAAATGGGTATCATAAATATCGCAGACCAGCCACCATCCATTATGCACCCCATAAACAGCCATTCGCTTCTATTATTTTATCCCTTTAGTCCCCCATTTCCCCGCCTTTTACACACTTAGTGGTGTTCCCCAAGAATCTCCATAGCCTCAATAGCGCTCCTGTCTCCCTTCTCTGCTCGTACTAATCTATACGCTCGTCTATATTGCTCGGCTCCTTTTCGGTCGTTAGTACAGCCAACACAAGACCGGTTAAGAAGAAAAGAGGCTAGGCAACTTACTCGTTCCGTTCTCAACGCCACTCAACAACCTTCTCGCCCTCGCCTTGTCCTCCTCCCTCACCCACTTATATGTCACGGCCAAATCTGGAAACCTCTCTACAAACCCCCACGGCAGATCCCTCCATTCCTCCTTTCCCTTGCTCCTCACCCCGACCTTCACCACTCTCACCTTCCCAGCCACCTCTCTTGCAACTTTCCCATCCTTGTCGATAACAGGCGCCCAGTCGTCACGGTACTTGCGCGCGGAGAAGCACTGGTTCTGGCTCCGGAAGTTGGAAGGCGAAGGTGCGAGGTTGATCCCGAATTGGGATTTAAAGAGAGGGATGATGGATTTATAGGTTATGTGCAGGTCGCAGAAGAAGTAGCGGATCCACGATACTTGCTCCGGGGTGTAGGGTTTGTTCGAGTGCGGGCCGGAACGGGAGCGGCGAGGGCGGCGAGTGGTACGATGGTGATGATATTGGGTGCTTGGGGCGTAGAAGGGCGAGGTTGTTCTGTATGTGCTGTCGTGGGGGGGGCAGGGGTGGAGGATGAGGGTGAGGTCGTGGTGTGGTTGTTGAGTTGGTGAGGGGAGGAGTTGTCGTTGTGGGGAGTAAGGCTGTGCGAGTGTTGTGCACTCGTAATTTGGAGCAAGTGTGATGCGTGGGATAGCTGGCGTCTCTGGGTTCCATCTAATTGGAGGCAGGGTACAGATCGTGCTTGTGCTTGGGGAGGATGAATCGTATCCCGAGTCGGTCTCGGACAATAGACTTGGGCGGCGAGAGTCTATTACTGAGCATGTTGTTGACCTATCAATCTCGAGCGGTGATGGTTGGAAGTATTGTTGATGGACGGCTTCAGTGGGGGCACCATCTTGTTGATCAATGGGCGTGGCTTCTGTGGAGTTGAGGATCAAATTAATCGACATTGCTCTCTGCACTGGTAATTGGGTTGTCTCCTGAGAGACCAGGAGGTTCTCTACGTTCATGATGAATGGCCCGCTGGATGATCTGCTGGCCAATTCCGAGTCGACGTTTCAAGGTATTCGACAGCGGAAGTCTGAAGCTTCAGAAGGGTGTAATGAATATTACACAACTATGTGATCTCGAGAGTATATTCTCAGAGTATGAAGGTACAAAAGATGGTCGAGTAAAAGAGGAGGCTCGCACAGATCTGGGTGGCAAAAGCAGCTAAATACTCTCGCGAAATGAGAAAACCGGCAACAATCAGGCAATCCCCAACTATCTGGGTTCTGACATGAGCTACCAACAACCCGGGCTTGAAGCGGACGACATATATACATCACCCGGCTTCCAATCCCTACAGAAAAAGGCTTTTTCTGCCACCCTTCAAGCCTCCACAGTGCTAGCATCCTATCCAGAAGCTGCATACAGACTCGGACTCCCCCCTATCGTCTAGGATTTCTATCATCATATGAATAGCTTCCACAGCCAGTAGGAATAATTGTGGCCCGCGCTACCTTACTCATTAGGGCTGCATACACATAATGGAAGGGAGTCGGGATCTACAACTACTTATCTTCCCTATTGGGTTACTTTGGCGCCCCAACGATGGATCTTAATTAACGCCATTTTCTTTCCTTCTTCTCCAACAGGTGTTAGTTAATCCCGATCTTGGAACTCTACGAACTACGAAATGCGAAGCAGGGGATGTGATGCGAGGTACAGGAAGGGGGATCCCTGGGCCACACACCGATACTTGGCCGGTTCTATTGCCATCCAGACAACGTATGTCCTGAGGATCGATCATACGAATCTTGGTCATTTTTACACCTGCATTCTGCTCGACGCATGGCCTAATTCCTCGCTTTGAGCACGGCGCAATCGTCACACAACAACGCTTCCTAGCCTTCGTGCTTCCTTCTCCAACCTTCGTGTTACTCCGCCTTACTTGACAGGACAACACAGACCACGCCATCAACTCTCCCATCGGCACCCAGTCCTACGTCTCGGGACCCGGCCCGGCTTCCTATTGGCACCACTTCATGAACTGTCGGGTCGGGCCTTGCACTCGGGATGCTTGGATCAATTTCTTTGGCGATTCCCACCATCTTGGCCGCATGAGGTTAGAGTCACTTAGAAGTCGTGTTCGACTCCGCAGAAATGAACTCCAAATAGGTAAACAGGCCGTAGGGGGTGGGAGAAGATGTTGTACGGCAGAAATCGTATGGGTCATTCGCCGGCTTGAAAACCATCGGCAAGTGGGTATTATTTTGTCAAGGGATGGGTGAACTCCTCTCTGCAACATGACAAAAGAGGTCTAGGACGACCATGTTAACCCGGTTTTGGGATGCGCTAGGTGGGAGCGAGCGGCCTGCCCACTTTTAGAACTGGGAGAAAGGATCGAGATGTGTTGGAAGGGATGGGAATTCGAAGTGTTGGGGTTGGTTCAAATCTCTTACTTCCGCTTCCCCCGGTACCAGCATGAATCGTGCCCCGGTAGGAGTGAGGTCGGTTGATTGGCAGCCTCAAAGACAGCCAACTAGGTCCCTAGAGTCTTCAACTCGCCTAAAAAAAAAAGTAACCTTAAAGGGCTCCGAGAAGTCCGTTTCGTAAAGACCGAATTCAACACAGAACAGGGCAAAAACCGCTGCAGAGCAAATGCAGAAAGTCTGAGCCCTCTTTCTCGGCCGAGACAGGCGAGATCTAAACAGGTCCTCCCGCAGCCGGCGTCTAAGATTGCGAGGTTGGTTTCAGATCCTTCAACTGTTAAAGCCACTGTACGTAATGTCAGACGCCGGGATTTGCACTGTAGGACATTTCAGGCTGAGAAGCGGCGGCGGCGGCGGCGGCAATAGTGTTTCACGCGCTCGGGGAGAGGGGAGGTTGATGAAGTAGACTAAGAATGTTTTCTTTTCTAAAAGTTGATGACGAGTGGATAAATTTCCCCAGCTTAAGCGCACAAGGAAGACGTTCTAGGCATAAAAATAAATTATTCATGCAGGTAGCTAGATAAGTATCTTAGTTACAACGTTTGTTCAAGGCTGATGGGACAGTAATCAGAATTTCATTATTGGTTAATGGCTTGGGGGTTAGGAGTCGTAAAGGCAAGGGGAAGACAACCGCCGAAGGCGATTAAAGGCAATAAACCCACCACAGGTACGGAACTTCTCTATTTACCCCACCCCTTTCAGCTGATCAACTAAGCGGAAAATCCGTGGGGTTTTCTTCTCTAACATGGGACCGAGAATTGGGTTCAAGTTCTAGACTCCAGGCCAGAGTTATGGACCCTAGCAAGCCTCTCGAACCATATATCGACATGCTAGATTCCAATTCGAGGGTTGATACCCAATTTGCTTTTTTCCTATGCCCAGCTGATGCCATTCTCCACACGCTTCTCCGTCGGACCCGGAGTAAAGCTCCGCGAAGGCTGGGCTCCTGGCTGACAGCACAGCCACCAGCACCTTAGCGTTATGTACAAAATTAGGAGGAAATAAGCAGCCCAGTGAAGCACGAGCACCAACTTTCAACATATGAGCCTTCTAGACGAAGTACTAGCTACGAAATTCGTGAGACAGAAATCTTTGGTTTCAAATCACTACGAGTTGCAAACGTAAAATAGGTAGCTATTTTGACATATATCTTCATCGAGAAATGCTGATCAGTTGCTTATTTCTCGCCATAGATGGCTTGTAAGCTGTTTCGAGAGCCCGCCACTTAGGTATGAGAGGCTTGCGATAGTCCTGCGACCAAGGCATAGTCGGGAATAACAGATCTCGAAGAATTATTGTCGAGCCGCCAACGGGAGCCGGGGCAGGTCTTCCGGGAGGAGGGGTCCAGGTTTGCGAGATAGGGATAAGCAGAAAGGTGTGACAGGGGGTTTTTTAAGTCGCATTTCCTTGCTATTGAATTTTATGCACAGCTTATTGCTAGATTTCGCTTTCGGATGTCTTCGGCTCTGTGGTTACATAAGGTTTCGGAGAAGTTCTGGTGGTTCGAGACACCATGCCAAATTGAAAATCGGCCAGTGGAAGTCCAGGCGGCTGTCCCGAAGTAGGGAGATCTTGCGTCATTTAGCCCTGCAGAATGCCGTGTTCAGTCCCTCCCGAGAGAGTGTTGTTAGCTGATTCTTGACGTCGTTGAACACTGTGGAAAAGTGTCGTATTGGTAGGAGAAATAGTCGTTGAATCATCGACAATATGCAGGGTCCTGCCACAGCCTTGAAGAGGCGTCAGGCGTCAGCCTTCACTCTCACTTCCTCAAGCCACGTTGATATTAAGGGCTTTTGTTAGCTCGCATACTAGAGCTCTACTGAAGTGACAATGCTTCTACTTCGCTCTCTAACGTGGGTTAACTAGATTTTTATTAGCGAATATGGTGATTTCTGTGGTTTTAATCATCGCATAACAAGAAAGAAACTCTAGGATCGAAGACAAGCCTGCCTTCACATCAAGGATCTCCACGCCGTAAACTACCTCCAAGGCATACTCGTACAAGAGCCGCTTTCCTATTCGACCGCGCTCAGAGCGCATGCTACAAATTACACAAGATTGCTTATTCAACCTCGAAACAAGGACTTGGTTTAATACGCTGTACAGATGATTGACCGGAACATACATGGCCATCTGGTGATGGTGCACGTTGGGCTTAAAAACGGACACACAAGTGGCGGACGGCGTCGGTGCGGTTGCTGTAGAAAGGCGGTGGCTCGGTAGCAACCATTCTCTTACTCGGGACAGGTTCAGATCTCTAGATGGAAGGAAGATCATCGGACATAAAAGGCATCGAGGCTGGCGAAGAGGGCCAAGATCTATAGGTTTGAACGACTGCATGAAGCTTGGCCCACATGCCATGTTTATACATGGAAGTGTGGCAAATAATAAACACCTTGGGTAGTACAAGTTAAAATTGGGCGAGCTTGAGGCGAAGACTCCAGGGCTGAAATATTTGTCGGTGAACTCGATTGTTCAAGATCGAGAGATGAGTATCAACTCTCTAATATCTCTTGAAGCTACTACTTCAGGTGCAGCGGAAATTCCCACAGTAGATTCACTCATCCTTCCCCAACTTCAAATTCTTTATGGCTTGTCTTGCGAAAGGCTAGTTAGTGCCCCTCATTGGACAAAATATGCCCTACGAGTCCTGCATAAATGCGGTGGAGGTGCACACAATCTTCCACCTTATAAATCTCCCCTAGTGTTATCAGCAAGGCCGCCAACTGCGGCTTTGGATGAAATTAATCTATGCCTTGAACCTAATCTGCAGTAATACCTATACATAGCTTCTTCAAAAGAAAGAGCTGTGTAGTTGGCAACCTAGAAATAAGCACGGTAGCCTCAGCCGACAAATCTTTGCCATTCAAAGCATTCTTCACATGGATTAGGATGAAGTGTTCAAATGTGCAAGTGACCATCGTCTTGAACTCACACGAATTTCTGCAGACGATGCTCTCCCCGAGGTCGGTGTGTTGCACGACGTTCAAGCCTTGAGAGGAAGGCTGCGGTACGCTATAAACCTCAAAGGGTCAAGCGTGACCCCCTGCTCACACGCAGATCTGGCATGACTAGATCCCTCTCCTTGCCCGAAAATGATATGTGACCAGAGGTAGCCCACCCACATGTGATATGAGATTTGAATGACATCAGGTGGACCTATTAACCACGGGGCACCTCTCCTGCGATCGCGAGGCCGGTCCTTGAGCCCGGCTCCGAGCGTTTTTCTCTCAAGGAAAAAAAAGATACTCATTCGATCTTAGAATCTGTGAGCTGAAACAAAGAGGAGGAATTGTGGAGATGGTTGTGACTGCCATTGCAGAATGACGGAGCGAAATTGCTGGAGTCGATAAAAAGTGCAGAAGTCGTTTCTAGAGCGGTGAGAGGCCGAGGTTCTAAATGTTGATAGAATTGCTGAGGAAAACTTGCAGGGCACGTTGTGACAGGCCATTAATCCTAGCGTAAGGGTTGATGTCCACAGAATACGGGGATCATGAGAAACAAAAGGTTTGCAATTTAGGGTTCAGCTTGAGAGCCTACTTGCAGATAGCTATTGAAATTTCTTCCTTTCTGAACAGCCCCCGTAGGAAGAGATAAAGAAAGAAAGAAAGAAAGAAAGAAAGAAAAGAAATAGATATGAAAGAAGTTCAATGAGTATAAGCATAAAACTACGAAAATCCATCAGTACTCAAATTGAAGAAAGATTTCTACTCTCAAGCCCACACTGCAAGAAATTCTTAAAAGTACAACCTTTCTTTTTTAAATATTTACCAGCTTCTACTTTAAATTCAGTTCCGAGCTACGCCCAAAAATAAGATTTTCACGGTCCTTTTTTGCTCCCCTGACACTTGACTGTAATATACTTGTACTTCGCATCAAGTGTCTATGCCAATCGGAGATGCTTCTCTTGACACTTGCTCCGAGACTCCTAGACTCCTTCATCCTCTTTCTTTTCAAGGCCACCACCTCCGCAACTCCGAGGCCGTCCGATCTCGATCGAAAGCCAAATGATGCAGTTCACAGGAGCGGAGAGGGGGAAGAAAAGTAATGAACCTCAAGTTCTCTTGGTTCTTTTCTCGGTCGAAGGCTGTGTCTTGAGCTCATAGCTACCTTTCTATCCCTCGCTTCACAATTGGCTTTTTCTTTGCTTTCTTCTAATCAGGTGAGGGTGAGATATTTTCATTCCCCCTTAATGGAGTTTGGGTTCATCAAATACCACACTTTGGGGACTTGCAAATTGTTATGGTAAGCACACTTGATAACAAACAAGCCAGGGCATCCTTTCCTCACTTCCAAGAGCCACGTTTCTTATATTGTCAACCTTAGAACTTGGGATGAAGTTAAAGACGCCTCCCAAGTGCAGCTGCCCGTCAATGTGATTCTCCAAATCCGACTTTACCCCTCCATTCTCCCCCACTTCTTTCTCCGTTATTTCTTGAGTTTCAGACTTGCTCGATGTTCAAAGAAAACCCTACACACTTTCCTCTAATATCTATATTTATATAAATATATACTCTCTACTTTAGCCTCATCTCACACCTGAACTAAAATGCAAACCTATCCACCTCTAATAAACTCACTCTCTCCATCTCTTTAATCTCATAAACTTCCAATCCAAAAACTCAACCCTCAGCACGGTCTAAATGTCGGATCACTATTACTCACGAGCACGACAATGACTGAATATTAAACATTAAATAATTGATTTTTCCATAACTCTCAAAAAGGCTCTCAAAAGTGAAGGAATGTACTGGTCATCTACCTACATTAAAGAAGCCTCGAGTATCGATTACTCCCTTTTGAGAATCCTATATTGACCACATCTTAAATTCTCAATTGCACAATTTAACAATTACACCGTTGATACCAGGTACACATGTGAACTACCCTTTCTACTAGACGGTTTCATTCTCCACTCCTCCTCAAACGCCTATCTATTACTCTTTCCTAACTATCATCTCATATGTGACATGAAACTACTCAGCTATATCGTGAATTGAATTCTGTTCGCATATTCTCTCGATTATCCTCGTCACTAGTATTACGGCTGAAACTATAATCAGATAGCATGAAATATCTTCCAGCGCAGAGAGCAAAGCAGAGTTCCCTTTGTTGAAGCAATGTACCGTTTGCCCAAACCCCTTTTGTGAGCTCGTTCGGCTAATATTATCCGCCGAATCGAAGTGCCGAACGGCCGGAAATCGTATTTGCCAACTCACTTTAGCGAGATGCTTTGTGGTTGAAGAGTCACTCTTCTCACTTGAGAAAAGTGATTGTTGTAGCGAGAGACGCTATAGCAAAAGTTTAGCACTAAATGGCAAGAGAGAGTAGGCCAGCAGAGCATCTAGAGCTCTAGCTTAGTAGAAGGAAATCCCATTGGGAAAGGATTATCTATGTTAGATCTTGTAAGGACTATTCTTGGAAGGAAGGTATAAGAGAAATGCATATCGCGTCTATGAATAATGTGAAAAAAAATAACTCTTTGAAAGCATTAGGATGTTGTTAACATTTAGCTTTATAGGCCGAATAAAAGTTATTTTATTTGAAGTGCTTCGGATTGACTGGGAAGTGCAAATTCACCTGTTAGCTAACACTTTCTCAATGACAACGAACATGTTGCCTACGAGAATATTAATACTAAAGTACGCATCGTTTAAGATATCTGTCCTATGAAACGGTATCCATGCCTTGAAGAATACACGTATCTATGTCTAAACCTCATGCTCTCTTCAACACATCTTATGCAATTTCAGACAGCTGGCTTTGTTTCAGCTCAACAAATTATATTTAAACAATGCAGGAAGTCTACTTAGCAGGGCGAGGCCAAAAACAGTAGCTCATTTAACTTGACCTCTTTTCTCCATAGAGCTTTGTGCCTTTAGTTGCCAGAAGGCAATGACAGGAGAAACAAATCCCAAACCAAAGAAGTGCCTCCTGAGATAGCATGGTGTCCAGGAATCCGTCACCTCGCTAGAGAAATATTCTGGTAATTAATTTTTATTTATTATTGTATCTACTTCAATGCCGGGCATAAAAGTTGGCTCAATATGACCCACAACAAGATCTCAATTCCGCAGGTTGCCTAATTCTAGAGAAACATCATCCAATAACCCTTTGAGTTCCGCCGCCTCCACTTCATTATCCATCTTTCCAAGAGCAACATATAATTGTTTTGCAATCCCAGCGAGAGCAGCATGGCTTGTGAGGTATCGTTTTAACATACCTCCCGATGATTTTGATAGTAGTGCCATTGACAATTGAAGCATAGCAATTTCAAACTCCAGAACGAGAGGTGGGAGCGGTTCACTTGAAATTCCCATCGCTGCAGTAGTGTTGATCGCAGACATCCAGCTCTCCTGGGGAATGGATGTGGACTCGTGGTCGAGAACCGCAAGGAGAATTCGAATAATTTGTAGGCCACGAGCTACATCGCTAAGTGTCGCGGAACTTGCAATGGCTTTTGAATCAGAAGTCTTTCTGACGATTGATTGGAGATCTTCGAAAACAACGTTCCAACCATCCTGACCAAGAAAGCATTCGATGCCATGCTCTGTGACCATCACCCCTTCTAGCGCGAGTAATATCGGGTATCGAAAGTCAAGATTGCCTTGTGGCCCCGATTTATAGAGCTCGATCCACATGTCCATAAGCCCTGCGCTCTCCTTGCGTAGATTTTCGTTCTCGTCTTCTCGGACCCATATCGCCAGGGCTCGGATACCTGCTAGAACGAGGGGATCCGAGTTTACGTTGTCCTCCATAGACTCCCAGGTCAAGGTAAGTCGTGTTCCTTCTGATGTTGCTGCTGTACCGACACGAGCATCAGGGTGGAGGCCTGAAGCCCCAGCAATAGAAGCATCCCATCTGTCTCGCAGATACTCAATAGTGAGAGACATTGTTTCTGCGATGTCTTTTCGTAGCCGTAGTAGGAGATCTGGGGGCATGCTGAAACCAGTCGTGTTCACTTCTTCGTCGAGACTACGAATAAGAAATCCGATGAAACTTGAAAGCACATCGAATGCAGCTGCGAGTCTTTGAGAAATGGCAGGATACTCTGCGCTATTTAGTTTGGCTAAAAGAGATGGGAAAGATGCCCGAAGATCTATCAAAAGAAGATTAACAAATAGATACGAGAATGGTTTGCTGTCCGAGTTGACAGAGGGGTCATCTCTGAAGAGCAAGATGGGACAAGTCGCAGGATATGTTTGCAGTAAAGCGGCTGCGAGTTGTGTATAAGCTGCTCTCCCAGCTGCAGTGGGTTTACTAGAAACAAGTTTTCTCAGCAGCGACACGACTGGCGGGAGCCATTTAGGAGCCCGAGGAATAGCCTGATATTAATTAGCTAGTGTTCAATGAGAACGGGTCAGGACTAACCTCTGGTTCTATTTTCTGAAGTAGAGTGCCTAGAAAATTTAGGAAGGTCACTGCGTCTGTACCCTTGAAAGTAACAACTAATGCTGGAATGACTTTGTCGATACTTTCTCGAACGTGAGGGACATGGACACTAATTGAAGAAGCATTCAACCAAGTGTACTGAAATATCTCTAAAACAAGAGTATGCTGGCTTGCAATCTCAATGAGAGGAGAAACATCTTGGACGGACAAGATCTCTAGAGCACCTTCGGGCTGGCTTGAAATGGTCAGAAGCGTCTGCAGTATCAAAACAGTAGTCTCAGGAGAACTGTCCGATGTCAGCTGACATGATTAGCATCGAGATGAGTGGCTAACCTTTGTATCAAAGCGTTGATCAATGGAGCTGTCCTTCCAGTCAGTCTCTTTTCCTTGCGGGATTCCTCTGGTAATAAGATTGAGAAGGTATGCAATACAGCTACCGCAAGGCTAAGCATATCTTTTGCATCGTCCTTGTTGACTTTCTCGTTTTGCACAGCCCGAAGCAGACGGTCTAAGAACTTTGGGGAAAAAGATTCCCATAATGTACGTACACGTTCGGGCTCTTGGACGAGTTGGCCATTATCAAGAACAGTTTTGAGGAGGGCGAGGCCCACAAATCTGGAGGTATCATCCTTTGCCTTGAGAAGATCCTGCATCTTCTCAAAGGTAGCCATCCATTGAGATTCCATCTTGGCCGCCGATAAAGGCTGCGAGATAATGTCGACGTGGAAGCGCTGAAATGTTTTAGCGCTGAAATGTTCTAGCTCTTGGTGTTGTTAAGAGATTTTGGGGATTTCAAGATTGTTGCTGTTGGACGCTGACATCAACCCCGAAGTTCACCCGGGCCCCGAGGTCGTCAAAGCTCAGCCTCGAAGCTCCAAATATGGTTCTTCGTAGAAAGTTGTACAAACTAATCAAGATGTGCCGTATTCTTTATCTCGCAGATGTATGATCATGGCAAGCTCAGCAGCGGGTTACATTGACCCTATGCAACAACAGCATCCAAGCTCCTCCTCTTCCTCGAGTCGAAGTCCCCAGGCTGCGATAGTCGAAGACGACAGCGATAACGATGACCCCGTTACCAACTTCTCTAGGGACCAAGCACTCCTATCCGAAGACCCTCTGAATGCTACTGAACCCGAAGTCATATCCTTCAAGCGCAAACAGAAGAAGACCATAGGCGCCCACTTCCTCTCGGCCATCTCAGGAAGCGGCTCAAATTCACAACAAACAACATCACCACATGGAACATGGAGCGCGAATCTGGATGGATCAGTTGGTTTGAACGAGATTGGCACAAATAGGGAAGGGTTGAATAGCAACCCCGGAAAGGATGGAGTGTCTTCGGATTGGTACATTGAGGGGCCAGGCAGGAGAGTTGCTTATGAGGATTTGACCGCAATTGATTGGATTTTCGAATACACGAAGGAACGGCAACGTCTGCGAGTCTTATATTCGAGTGCGAGCGGCATTGTTGGATACGCGCAACAGCTCCTAGACTCCAGCCAAGTCTGGTTTATACTGATATTGACGGGTCTGGCGGCTGGGCTCTTCGCTGCCGGGATAGATGTGGTTAGTGACTGGTTAGGAGACTTGAAGACTGGATATTGCTCGGCGGGAGCGGATGGCGGACATTTTTATCTGAATAAATATTTCTGTTGCTTTGGGTACGATGGATGGGCGCAATGTCGAGACTGGGTTCCCTGGAGTACGGCGGTTCACATCACCTCGAAATCCGGAAGATGGTTTATAGAGTACTTTTTCTTTGTTATATTTTCGGTATGGATATCCAATATAGTTCTAAATGTAAATACTGATCCAGACTTTCACAGGTGTTCTTCGCGGTGACGGCTAGCGTACTGGTGAAAGAGTTTGCCTTGTATGCAAAGCATAGCGGTATACCCGAGATCAAAACTGTGTTAGGTGGCTTCGTGATTAGGAGGTTTATGGGTACTTGGACTTTGATTACCAAGTCACTTGGTCTGGTGAGTTATATTCTCCTACAGCATAATGGGCAGAAGAATAATGAAATTAGTGTCTAGCAGTGGCATCGGGAATGTGGCTTGGAAAGGAAGGTCCCCTTGTCCATGTTGCGTGCTGTTGCGCGAACTTGTTCATGAAACTGTTTCCTAGCATTAATGGAAACGAAGGTACCGACCCGGTTCAAACTATCGTCTTTGGCCTGGAATCATGTTAACATCTTTTAGCTCGAAAGCGTGAAGTGTTATCCGCTGCTGCCGCATCTGGGATTTCGGTAGCATTTGGATCGCCCATTGGTGGAGTACTATTTAGTCTTGAAGTGAGTCTCCCAATACTTTTTACTCAACAGAGCACTGACCGAGAATAGCAACTATCTTATTACTTTCCCGACAAGACGATGTGGCAAAGTTTCGTCTGTGCTATGACAGCAGCAGTAGCACTTCAAGCATTTGACCCATTCCGAAGTGGGAAACTTGTATTGTACCAAGTTACATATAGCACTGGTTGGCATGGCTTTGAGATGGTTCCGTTTGCGCTGCTCGGACTCTTTGGTGTAGGTCGACTTGATTATTTATTTTATTTGTTAGTACTTGCACAAGTTGGCTAATATGCTCCAGGGTGTTTATGGAGGCCTGTTCATCAAGTTAAATATGAAAGTCGCTGAATGGAAGAAAACGGCAAAATGGCTTCCTGGCCCAATTGTACAAGTCCTGTTAGTGGCGCTCCTAACTGCTCTGATCAATTATCCCAACTTCTACATGCGGGCTCAATCATCGGAACTTGTTTTCTCTCTCTTCGCAGAGTGCTCGAGAGTTCTCGATGACCAATTTGGGCTATGCAAAACTGGATCTGCTACGATTGGGACCATTTTTCTGCTCCTGCTCGCAGCAGTCCTTGGCTTCTTCCTTGCCTCGATCACATTTGGGCTTCAGATACCCGCAGGAATCATCCTTCCCTCAATGGCAATAGGAGCTTTGTTTGGACGAGCCGTTGGCATCGTCATGGAGATTTGGGTTCATAACTATCCTGCCGCTTTCATTTTTGCCACTTGCGAACCTGACATGGCATGTGTTACGCCAGGAACATATGCAATTATCGGCGCTGCTGCAGCTCTCAGTGGGGTCACTCGAATGACTGTTTCTATCGTCGTCATCATGTTCGAGCTCACTGGAGCTCTTACATATGTCTTACCCATCATGATTGCCGTCATGATCAGTAAATGGGTAGGCGATGCATTTGGCAAAAGAGGTATCTATGAGAGCTGGATCCATTTCAACGGGTACCCATTTCTAGATAATAGCGAAGAAACCCGCATTCCTGATATCCCAGTCAGTCAGATTATGACTCGGATCGAAGACCTTGTCATCCTAACTGCCACTGGTCATACTATCCAATCTCTCACCAACATCCTTGCGACCCAACCTCATCGCGGCTTCCCCGTCATTTCAGACCCTAGAGAAGCAATTCTACTTGGCTATATATCTAGAACAGAACTAACATACAATCTTCACACATCTACGCAGCCACCTCGCTCCCTACCGCCCGAGACGGAAGTCTTCTTCTCACATCAGCCAATGGCAGACCCGAGAACAACACTTGATCTCAGGCCGTGGATGGATCAGACACCGCTCACGCTCCCCGCTCGCTCCAACCTCTTACTCGCTGCGAACTATTTCCAAAAGCTGGGGCTCAGGTATATACTCTTCAGTGACAGAGGCGTGCTCCAAGGTCTCCTAACCAAAAAGGACGTCTGGTTTGTGCTGAACGGTGCTGAGGAAACGAGGAGGACTATGGGGACGGATGGGATGGAAGGTGGGGTTGGGAGCCGGTTGGCAAGGGAGGAAGGGAGCGGAGAGGAGAGGGGGTTGTTGGGTGGGGAGGAGGGAGGTGAGAGAGCGCCGAGAAGTCCAGTGGATGGTGAGGCGGATGTAAATATATTATAATTCTGGATCATGGGATTACGACTGAATATAGATCTCATATACGTTATATACATGCCCCAGCGGCGGTTGAATGGATTTATCCAGAGTGAACGTGTTCGATGCGACGTGACACATACCCGCTCGGGTGCGTCGTAAATCTTGCCAATGAGGCGGGCGGCTCGGGTGTAAAGGGGGGGCGGGATTGCGTCGCCAACGGTAAGTTTGTGCCGTGATGTTACACGAGCGGTGGGATGGGAGTGTCGCTCCGGAAGGGACCGAGGGCAAGTTGTGAATGGAGGGGTTTACGAGTGAGATGTGCAACAAAAGTTTTTCTGTTTTTTTTCCTTTTTTTGGCTTCTAGCTGATGTTTTTTTGCTGGTGTTGCCATCTTGCGAAGGGAGAGATGGGAGGGATGGATGGGATTGGGGGGCTTTGTGGAATGGCTCGAAGCTTAAATGAGGTGAGGTGAGGTGAGCTGAGAAGAATCATCGAGGGGCACGTGAGGGGTGCACATGATGGATGGCATGGTATGTAGAAACTTGGGAAGAAACGCTCCTTTCTTAGATAGAGTTTTTTTTAAGTCGCGAATGCATTGAGCTGCTTAACATTGTAACCTTGCATCATCTCTCTTTACATTTCTATTGGATTTATTGTGGTCTTTCTTAGCTAAGTCACATGATGCAATATGGACTTCAGTATAGAGGAGGATGCTAGCAGGCCGGGTGGTGAATAATATCGGTGAAAAGTCTGCCTATCTCTCTTGGTTAAAGAAACTTACAGGAATGTTCAGGTAGGATTTTGTTTCTATCAGTTCAGTATTAACCTTCCTCTTTAATTTAACACTCAACCTCGCACATCAGGTCGAAAGAGTGTCAATACAACTCCAAGTCAATCAGAGAGCTCGTTCCCTCGCTTACTTACAAAAGGAGTAGTTCCTCTGCGGAGTTGAGTATCCCCGATATTCCGGAGGAAGGAGTTCCGCAGAATCTCATGTGGCGTCGGTTCAATTAAGCGGAGCGAATGCATTGCCTATAAATCGATGGTAATTCGGTGCCTGTTGATTACATTTATTGGAAATCCTATCTCTTGGTTTATAGAGTATCTGTTTTAGGCAGGGTCAAGAAGGTGAGAGCCTAGGATATAGGAGGGGTGTCAGCCACATCAAATAATGCGCCAGATAATTCGCATAGCACTCTTGAATAGCTGCTCCTGTTGCCTATCCAGCAACAACTTGACGACTCTAAGGCTATCAAATCTCATGTTGAACTATTGGCATCGAATCACCATCTATTGAAACCTTAAATATCATAGGCTAAACTTGATGCTCTCACATCCGTTGGAGTATAGATGAGATAACGGGGAGGGGATTTTTAGAGAGAGGCTCGAATCCTCCTCGGATGAGAGATGCAATGAGAAGTGTTTTTGTTTAACTTAAGAACTTGTCAGTAAAATAGCTTTGTTGAATAGGAGGGGGAAGTTGTCTTAAAAAGTGATTTTACTCCAAGAGCATCTTGAGATAAATTCATAGCTCCTTTTGAGGCAGCTTGTTGTAAACTGCGAGAGTATTCACTCCCAAGTATCTTTGACTTCATACAAGAATTACCATTTCCGCTGTGCTAAAATACTTGCAATGCCTTAGTTTAACTTACAAGTTTTGGTAGTGACTTGGGAATAACTTCAGATGCGACTTGGCTGCCCCACCTACTTGTCATCCAGAACCATGCTTACTGCCTCAATAGTCTATGCTGCTAGTTTGAAATTCAAGAAGTTCATATTATATACCGCTCAGGGAACATGTCTTTTCTATATGCTTAAGTGGATGAAAGGTTGAGGGGATATATATAAATAGACCCCGATGCTGCTTCAAAGGGGGGATGATGAGTTGCAAAATAACCAGGCGGTAGGTAATTAATATTGAAGACGTTCACTTTATGAATCAACCAAAATTATCTTGAGCTTCCAACCGAAATTCACTTTTCCCCTCAACATCCAGCCTATGTGAATTCACTACCTCGCCTTTACCAGCCAATTTCTTTCCTTCCTCATACCAACTTCACTACTCAACCACCATCTTCTCATCAAATAAAACTCAGCATCAGAGCACACATTCGGATTTCAGTACGATAAAATGCCTTCCCTCGAAGAATTCAAAGCGATGAATCCCGATCAACTCTTCCAGGCCCTTTCCGCTCTTGTATGTCAGGTCTTTTTGATCTCTACCGAAGAATTCCAGGTTCTCACATCGTATACAGTCAACTCCAGAACTCTTACCCTTCACAAATGCAAGAGTAATTCAGGACTATAATGAATATGCCCCGAAGTTTCTGGCTATACTTAAACGCCTGGATAATCGATATCGGGTTAGTTCTTTCCATCCAACACATACCCTTTTTGTTCTCAGCTATCTCCTTCTCGTCTATATTCCCTTTCTCGAAAATCATTGCTAAGCTATACCCTCAGACATTACAACACAAACGAAGCTTGCCCATTATAAAACCACGCTGGGCAGAGGTAGAGTCAAAATTCGTCGTCGCACTCCCCCCAGCTCTCCCGACCGGAACCGATATCCAAATCCTCTGCACCAGCCTCTGTCGTCTCCTCACCAAACCCCCCACCCCACGCTCCCAAATTCCAATCGACATCCGTCTCGAGCTTGAGCTTTTCTGGGGCAACCGACAACATATCCCATCCCAGGAAGAAAATCTCGCGGTCCAAACCTTCTTGGAACGTTGCGCGACGAAAGTGAGCACGACCGGATTGAAGCTCGTTAAGATGTTGTTGGAAGATTCTGGGAAGGGAGGGATCAGCGAAGAGGTTCTGGGGGTTTTCGGTTGTTGTTTGCTGAAGCGGTGGACGGCGGATAGAGAGGTTTGGTATGATGTAGGGGAGGATGCGCTGCAAAAGAAGGGGACGGAAAGGGAGTATTTAGATAGGATGGTTCGTAAATGATGGGTGCAGTATGGACTGAATAGTATAATTGTACATGACAAGCACAATTCGATTTATTTTCCAACCCTTCGGTCTCGCCTTTTGTGTTAGAGATGATTTATTCTAGATGAATTATGCAAAAAGAGGACCTGTAAAACTAAAACAAGAGCAGACCTTCTAGGTGGAAGTTGCTATATAATGAAGGACGTACTTTTAAAGACATAGAAGTTCTGACCTTCTCGGTAACAAACATAGCACTTGCATTGCTTTTTCTTAAACCCCACACAAGTATGCGAAGTAGATGAACCGTTCAAGTAGAACACAACTATACTTCATAAAATTACAGTGCTAAAACGTAGAGTTTAATGCATTTTTAAATTGAAGTGGTTAGCTCGAGCAGACATAAGACTCCTTGTCTCGTCACTAGGAACACGGTAATATGGAAAATAGCTATCTCGACAGCCATTTCCCGGGACTAGAAATATCGCGGTCTCTGATTAAGTTCTTATCTCCAATCAACGCCGAAGTCCTAATGTCTAGAAGGGTATGAGCACCGAAAGGTGATGTTGCTATCCAAGACTTGCTCTGTTAATCGTGATTTTCGCGTTCGTGAAAGAAACGATACAAATCCACAAGCGATCGGAGTTACCCACCATACTGACTTCTCCTTTAGCTACTGTATTACAGCACCCTGCAAACCTTGAATCAAAGCATATCGTAATTCTCGCTTCCCACCCAAGGGTTGATATCAACGTTCGACATCGAGTTATTCGGCCCACCTTTTTCACTTTCCCGCCGAACTTTACCTCATACGAAGATGCAATTCCTTCCCCCCCTAAATGAACCGCTGTACTAACCACTTAATTAGCACCAAAGATATGTGAAGAGAAAATTTTTTATTGTTATGCAAGGGAGAAGAGCTAACGATCATCTGGACGAGCAAACATCAGGGGTGCCCCGTTCCCGCATGCATACCCGGGTTCGGTATACGGTTGGTTCTTGTCCTGTCCATCTCCTCGAGACCGGGTTGGCATCCTGTGCGCGAAGTAGTACCCGCCACCGCATCCACCGGCGGGCCGATTTCTCAATATTACTGCACAGTACGGAAGTACGTGCTGCGATCCAGGTCTCGCTTGTCGGGGTGATAATCTCCACCTGCGCGTCGTGAGTGGTTCGTCATCGTGGTGACGGTGGGTATTGAAGGGATAAGAATGTTTTAAGGTAAGAGAGCTGCAGCGGAAGTAGATCCTGGATTATGCGCTATATCGAGAGGGGAAATTGTGATTTTTGTGTGTTGCATTTCTGATATTTGTCTCTGCTGTGGCTAAGGCTGGCGAGCTGAGGTCTTGAGGCTGTGGGCACTTGTCATTTACCTAAGAGACAATCCTGAGCTGCTTTCTTTTGCATGCTCTTAATTAAATTGCTAGACATCGTTCTAGCGTCATTCTCTTAGGCTTATAGCTATATACATTTCCTTTACATCGAAGTTTGTGGTATTCGTCAATGAGATGTGATCGGCTGACTAATCATAGCTCTCTGTCAGACAACTGCTGGTGTCTGTCAACAGCTGTCTCAAGCACTTACAAGCACTTGTTGTTCCCAGGAATGCTATTCCACCTTTTTCAAGTGGATTTTCTTTTCAGAATTAACCTGTGCTATTTATGGTTATGAGTGTGAGGTAGAAGTCCCGACAGATGTATGCTAGGCTCGGCGTCGACATGGGTATAAGTGCTTTCTCCTTTTTCCATTGTGTTTATCCTCAACAGCAGAACACAAAAATGCATCTATTAAAGCAAGCAATTGAGTTGAGAGCCCCTGACATTCGGATTAAGTCGGGGCTTTTCGGTAAAAGAGCGATAGAGTCGAGAAGTCCCCCGCTTGCCACCGACTCCGCAACGTCTTTGTTAGGAAGAGTATAGCGGCTAATATTTACAAATTCTTGCCTCTCCTTCCGCTACCGGGAGGGGAGATAATTCTCGTTCGGGTCGGCAAGTCGCTCTTAAGGCAGGCTACAAGGTTATCATCTCTCAATCCACTATAGAGATCTTTCTCGACACAAAGCAGAGCCGATCGGGTTCCAGTTTTACCGTAGCGACCAGAGCCCAGAACAGAACTGGCCTATACATCCCGGTCTCCCCTCTGAAACAGAGGCGCATAACCCGAAAGCTGCCGTTGCCGATGAAGAGAATAGGGAGCGGCCTTTCCGCCGCTTTGCTGCAACGGCGGTATGTACCAATACAACAATTCCGCTCTGCAAGGCCCGAGTAGGGAGTTGATCGGACCTTTTGTACCCAGGGCATATCAGCTAACCCCCGCTCGGACAATAGAGATAAGAAGTTGAGAAAGTTTGACTAATCGCATCCTCTTGTGCCTCGCTTGTACCGCGTGTGACTTTCCGGCTCATAGCAAAGCGCAAGAGCACAAAAGGCCTATTCGCCAACTCGCAACTCGCAACTCGCAATACCTCCGCTTTCTTCAAGAGGCTTCCTTCAGCCTTGTCTCTGCCAAACGTTACACAAGCTCATGCTCTCAGCCTCTAAGCCTCTAAGGCTGAAGTCGTGTTATCCCAATAGCCTTCCTTCCCCTCCCCCCCTCTTGAGTGATAGGACAACCACCCCCTCTCTTGCCCCCTCCCAACGATGTTCTAGAACACACGCTCGATGCCACACACAGACGCTGTTATGCCGGCTAAATCGTCCCCTGAGGCACATCCTACAGGGCTTCTGGGCCGGTGTCGGGTGCTCACATGTGCCCTCACACGGCGTGGGCGAGGAAAATGACTTGACCGGACAGCTCATGCTACCCTCATCAAGAGATCAACTACGCGCGATGGCATCGAGAAGACCTTCGCATTGATCAGAGAGGCCGTCCTGCAATTGGCATCGCCCTCCCCCAGGCGCGCATTCGATCAACTGCGAGAAAAGGGCCGGCCTGCGCACCTTGCGAAAGTCAGATATATGGGCCTAGCGTCCACTCCAGTTTGACCGCTAGTACCCATCAACGATGGTCCAAAGGCAGAGATTAAAACTCAACCATCACGACAACAAAATTCTCCAGCTCCGGATTTTCCAGCCATGTTGCGCTCCTAACGCCACCATTCATACTTCCTGCGCCGGCCACTAATTTCTTATCCGCCGCATCATGGACGATGCAACCAAGCTGGTGTCGGAGCTGCAGGACAAGCTGGCAGAGCTGGATCAGAAGGTCTGGAAGTACCGGCAGGACATGGCCGCCGAGTTCGACCGGTACCTCGAGAATCTCTTGCGCGACGTGCCATCCGAGATCTCAGAGGCCGTCTCCAACACCGTTGCGGAGTCGTTGAGGAACTACGAATCGCTGTGTCCGACCGTCTTACCTTGGATTGAGTCATCCTCCACATCCACGTCCAGCCCCAGGCTGATTCCGAATGGGAATGACGACAGCCTGGACGATGAGACATCAGCATCCCCATCCTCGAGACAACCTCACGGACCCGAAGAACCTGAGGTCCCCCGCAGTCCGCACGCTCGAGATCTCGAGTTTCGAGGAGTCTTCACGCCCAACTACCTGCCCCTCCTCGACAACAGCCACGAGCGTAGATCGAGCCACGATTCAACCGCTTCGATGGCCGCCGAGGCCAAACCCAAGCCGGAGGAAACGGACTTGCAGCATATAGACGCGAGTACGAGTACCAGAACATCAGCCTCGTCCTCTTCTGCGGAATTGAGGCGGCCACCGACCCCGAAGCGGAGAAATACGGATGAGGTTTCAATACACTCGGAGTGGAGCGATGGACCTGTGCGCCGGCGGAGCGCTCTAAGGAGATCTTCAAGTTTATCCAAGGGATTGAGTCCCCGCCGAGTGCGATTCGAGGTCGAGGGGAAAGAAGTCTTGCCCACATCTTCCCCCGCGGCGGCTGAATCAATCCTCTCCGAGACCAATTCCTCCAATTCCCTTCTTGACGACTCGGACGACGAGCCCGAGCAGATCGAGGATATCGACGAGCCACCGCCACCGAAGAGGATATCTTCCTCCCAGGCACTTCGGGCTTTGTCAAGATCTCCGCTGGTAGATGATGGTACGCAGTGGATTACAGTTTCCGCGCCTCCGGACGGCTCGGCATCGGTCGCGGTTACAAATGGATTTTCTAAGGAAGATTTAGAAGACGAAGACCTTGAAACGGACAGCGAACTGTCACAAATGAATATCACAAGTCCCCCCCAAAACATCCCTGCAGAACATGTGGAAGTTCCACCAACTAGCATCGATGAAGATGGAGACGAGACACCCTCGGACGACGATATGTTGGATATGCCCCCTTTGCACCGTGTGGGTTCCTCCGGCGCCAGTATGCTCTCGCCCACCTTCCCTGCCCCCCCCTCCGAGTACACTCCCCCTACAACCTCAAGTCATACACCCGACAATCATCTCCACACCTCCGACCATCTTAACGGTGCAGGCCAGGATGTCAACGGCGACGAACTCAGATTCGACGAAGACGATTCTGACGAACTATTCCAATTTGACGAACAACCCGCCCCCGGGCCACGCCACCATCCCCCCGAAGAAGAACCAGAACCAGAAGATCTGGTCCAGGCTGATAAAGAAGAACCAATCCTCAGCGAATACTCCAGCTCACCAGCACGCGAGATCGCAAAACCCGCCCCGGCCAAAATCGAGATACCGAAATCGACAGGGTTGATTGGGAGCTATAAAGGCCATCCGTTCAGCATGCCGATTGTGAGTCCTGAGATCCATGCCCAGGCGGCCAGTCTAGGACCCATCAGCTCGTTTGTGGGGAGTGTGCATGGGAGGACGGGGCCGGATGAGAGCGATGTGCAGAGTTTTCGGAATAGCGTCATCGGATCGGGGCCACATCATGGGTTTTCGGGGACGCCGAGGAGTATGAGTGAGAGGATGATGTTGGATGATTTGATGGAGGGGTCGGAGGAGGGGAGGAGGTAAAAGAGAGGTGGGGGTAGTGGTTATTAGGGGCGTTGATCGAAAGGAGCGTTTTTCTTGCTCGGGATTCTTTAGCATGGTCGGGAAAGGAAAGCAAGAGTCGATTAGGTGGTTTATCAAGTGTCGCATTTGTGCTTGTTGCATGCATTGCTGGGGCGTTTGGGATGGTGGATGGATGGTGGGTGAATACCGGGTGCGGGCGGGCTGGCTGGTGGGAGGCTGTTTGCTTGGGATGGACAGGTGGGCGGCGGGCTCCTGGGATTAGGCTAGCGCGTTGTGTATACAGTTTTTTTTTCCTGCTTTTTTCTTTCAAACAAAGGGGCTCTGGTTTGGTTTGGTTGGGTAGCTGGTGGGCTGGGTGGATGGATGGATGGATGGATAGGTGGGTTGGTAAGGTAGGTTGGGAGGTGGCTGGGTGGTTGCATTTGAGGTTAAAGGAAGGGTACATAGATAGTAGATATGGATAATCATGAGCTTAATATGATATGATAATGCGTTTGGGTGGATTTCATCTTGTTTATTTATTGGGGGGGAGAGGAAGTGGGTGTGTGATGTAACTCGTTGATCAGGTGTATAATAGGTGGGTGGGGAGGTAGGTGGTACGCATGTAAATCTTGGTTGGGAAGCTGATTATGTGTATACTTGCTTATGTTGCTCGCCTATTTACGCTTCCTTATTCTTAACCTTATACCCTCGACCTGAACCATGCGACCTGAACTATGTAACTATCCATCCATCCCTCTCAAAGCCATTTCAAAGCCATTTCAAAGCCCTCTTAAATCCCTCTCTTAACAATAACTGGAAAGGTAAGTAAGTAAGTAAGTAAGGAAATAAATAAGTAAATAAATAAGTGAGTAATTTGCTCGTTTGTTTGTTTGTCTTAAAATTTTGTTTTTATAATTTACTGTATAGGTATATGGTTATGTATATGTATATGTATATGTATATATTATCGATTGATTATGTATATATATGTATATGTATATATCTATTATATCTATTATCGATTTATTATGTATATATAGAGATAAAGCTTGCATATGAAAGGATAATGGGGATATTTTGGTGGAGACTGGGTTTTTGAGTTGCGTTTGTGGGAAGGTGGGAAAGTGGGAAGGTGAATTGGTGGGTTGGTGGGTTAGTGAGTAGGTTAGCTTGTTAGTAGGCGAGTTTTTGAGAAGGTGCTTTTTAGAAGGTGCTTTGAAGGGGAAAATGTAGGAGGGTTGAGACTTGAGGGTCAAGGGTATGTATATGTATACAGAAATTTGTGTAGTGTGTACATATGTATGATATCTATAGCACATATACTTCCACCACCTCCTCCCTCTAACTTAAAAACTCATATCGTTATATAAGAGAATAGTAGGTATCTCGGGTTGGAGTTGATTGATTTTATATCTTAACTAGTTACGAATTATGTACTGCTTATTAATCGGTAAATAAAAAGAGAGGAAAAAGAAGGAAAGAAGAGGAGGGGGTTTGTTCATAAGGTTATGTGATTGGGATGGATGAGATGGATTTTTTTTTTGATTTTGATTTTGATTTTCTGTTCTGCTATTTCTTTGTATTGGTAACATACATGACTTGTGGGTGTGGTTGTTTACATATGCGTGATGGATTGAGGTACATGGGTGGAGGAAGCTAGGTAGGTAGGAAGGATTCCTCGTGCCCATTTTGTTTCGCTTCACTCTGCTTCTTTGTTTTTTCCTTTCCTTGAGCTCCTTTCCTTTGCTCTCTCACAACAACAAAAGCAAAACCTAAGCTTGAATCTTTCCACGCTGCGCACTAGATTGTGGTGGAGTGGTGGAGAAGAGAATCGGTAGAAGGGTATTCGGTAGGGATTTTGTTAGGTGAAGCCGGGATAGAGAATTGTGGTTGCGGGTGGGTCGGGATATTGAAGGGGTCGGTGTTTGGAGCGGTGTTGAGATTGATATCGGTATCGGTGTTGACGGGGTAGTCAAGAGGATCTTGGATTGTGGTTTGGTGAGCTGGGGGAGGGGCGAAGGAAGACAGAGGCGGTGGGGAGGTGGCATCCATGGGCATCGGAGTATATTGGCCGGTTTGAGATTGAACTGGAGAATAAGGGATCGGCAAGTTCATGTTGTCGATGAGAGACGGGTCTATGTTCGAGGATGTTGGGTGGGTGATGCTGTTTTGATCTGGATCTTGTGCGTCGTATGGCATATTGAGGTATTGCTCCATCGTCATGGGAATATGAGAAGGAGGTGTTGGGATTGAAGTTTCATAGCCAGTAGTGACTGGAGCAGAAGCAATCGGGGTGTTTGGACCGGTGAATTGGAGGTTTGGATTTTGGGGTGCTGAGTTATCAATGTTGCTCTGATGGAGATCCCGAGTGGGAAACCGGTACGGTATGAATGTGGCAATAAGAGGTCGACTAGCCAACTCAAGCAACTTTTCGAAATCGCCATTAATGGCAGCAGATGAAGTGGACGAGTCTGTGTTGTTGGCAAGCTCGAGGTTTGGACTTGGGACTGCTGCTTGAGCCATGTCCTCTTGATTTACATCCTCTCCTTGACCTTGACTCTGCTCTGGATTTGTTTCTTGAGCCCTCGCTTCATGACTCCGATCACGATTCCGGGACAAGCGTTCACGCAGCTGCTCCCCAGCCACATCCCACGACTTCCACATCTCGCTGAAAAAGGGTGCGACGTCCAAATCGAAGCTCTTGAGCGGCTGGCCGAAAACAGGAGTGTAATTCGAATAAGGTGCAGCTTCGATAGGGAGATAATAGCCTTGCTCGTGGTTTTCGAATGCATGATTATTGGCAGGGAAGATAGTACCGGGAAGGATGGGGAGGAATTTGGCTGCTTCCAGTGGTGTCTCTGGTGGTGCTTCTATTGGCTGTTTGGCAGGAGTAGGAGTAGGGAGAGCGGGCTGGTTACACCTTTTTTTATTGCGGCGATTTCTGCAGAGTGTGCATGTTTGGAGTTTGAGACCGAGGTTGGATGGATGGTTTGGGTTCTTGTAGAAGGAGTTGGAGGGCTTCCAGCATCTGCAACTGGAGCAGCGGTCTTGGCCTGGATGAGCAGGCAGTGGTGAGGGGTTCATTTTGAGGTGTGTGGGATAGGATAGGAGTTGATATTGACGTTGACGTTGGCAGTTGATGGTAGAAGAACGTCAGGTAGAGGATATTGAGATTATGAAAAAACAGAAGATGCCAAATGTGGGAATAGTAGACGCGAGGTGAATGGGTTCTTTGAGAAGTGTTTGAAGGTTCAAAAGTGAATTCACTTAGTCCACTGGCGTGCCTGAAGTGTCAGGCAGGACCCTTGTTCAGGATTCCGATAGACAGGTATCCCTTCTGTTGTGTAGTACAAGCTTAACAATGCATACATCTTGGAGCAAGTTGGAGACAAGATTCGCAAATATAGCCACCTTGGAGGTGATAGACAATAACGTTTCGTATATTTACTTTGCTAACCGAGCCAATCAATTGTAGCTATATCCCCATCAAGCGAATCCTAGGGAGGAGAAGTTCACTTGATTCAAGTGAATCTTGACCAAAGTAAACAAATAGTGCGATGTGCAACAAAACTTCTGCGATAAATTGGTTGGGTAGACGCCGCTTTCACCTCTCGTTCTTATGTCATAGCTACTATCTAGAAACCAGACATGAACCCCTGATATATTATATAGGAGTAATGTAATTCACTAGGTTCACTTTGAGTTTAATAAATAAAACAAGCCTTCTGTAGAAGTAAACAAAGAGTGCGACGTGCAACAAAACTTTTAATGATAAAAGAATCAGGTAGGATTATTATCTCATTGTCACCTCTCTCGTTACATTGTAGCTCCCACCTAGACCCCTTAGATAAATCAGTAAACTAAAGTGAAACTTTACGAAAGTAAACAAAAAGTGCGACGTGCAACAAACCTTCTAATAATAAAACAATGAGGTCACCCTATCCTCCTCACCTTCACCCCTCTCTATATATTGCAGCCACCCTCTAGAACCCCTAGATAAACCATCAACATGTAGTTAACTGAAGTGAAGCCTTACAAAAGTAAACAAAAACTTACGACGTGCAACAAAACCCTAAATTCCAAATTAACCAATAAAACTATCCTTCTCACCTTTACCCCCCTTCCCTAATATCATATCTCCCCTCTCGCACCACCAGATAAACCACCATCACCACATATCTCATTCAACCCAACTAAATCCAAACCCCGAAACACAAAACAAAAATCACGACCTATAACAAAACTCCTAGCAATACAACAAGTGGGTACGATCGTCTCTCATTTCTATCTAAGAATTTCGAATTTAGAGTGAATTACTCATAAGTAAGATAAGAACAATTTACTTGATTAAAACGAATTTAGAGCTCCTTGAAAGGTAAAAACAAGGGAGAGAAAAAGATGCGATGGGTAGTAAAAGTAGCTGGATATTGCTTGGATGGTGATGTTCTGAGGTTTTATTCTTATTTTTCGTTTTGAGAGGAGAGGAGAGGAGAGGATGAGTAGATAGATAGGTGGGGGGGGGAGGGGATGAAGAAAAAGTCGCGCACGCAGGGAAATTTACAGAAACATACGTGAAAACTACATAGCTGGTAAAAGGGCTTGCTAGATGAACGGTGGGTTTTGTTTTTGGTTAAAATGGAAGGGACACGAGGATGATGTTTGGAGCTGCTATCTGAATAGGAGGGTGGATGGATTATGCCTTTGTTAGAGGAAGGGAAGTTTACTGTGGGGATCAAGACATTATGGTGGTTGCATTTTTATGTTTGCCTGGAACGTTGATACGTGAAGGGCATTGTTACTAGGGATAAATAGGCATAAGAGAAGTTCTTGTATAGATTTACGACTAGTCTCTGGTTATGGCTTGAGGCTGCCAAGGTGGCACTACAGTTCAATACGGTTGCAGACCCTCCTAATGGGTCGGGGTCTACCAAGAATGACTCCTACAAGAGATTTCTACATAGCGGAGGCGGAGCACAACATCACGAACACGGCAATATATGTAACCCAAAGCTTCTTCATGCACCGTTTCCTCATGGGGTAGTGAGAAAGGTGTTTGGTAATGAAGGGGTCCGTAAGATAATCTGGGCACGAAGATAAAAACCTTCAGCTGATGAGCATAGAGAGAGGCTCGTAAAGCTGTACACACAAATGCCATGTGAATTTATTACTCTGGGGGAGATATAAACTGACGAGGGGGGTTGCAACATATAACGGCCGAGTGGACTATGCGAGTATGGCTCGGTCTTCTGTTCCAAGACAATAGAGAGGTGGAGGGATGTAATAGCTTCTAGAGGATAGAAGAACTGGTGGATAAAAGAGTTATAGATGCTAGCAAAGAGACCTACGCACTCAGCGTCGATACATACGTGATATGAAGGGCCTTTAAGCTTGGCCGACTTGGAGTATTGTATAGAATGCTTTTGCTGTGTCTGTTTATCGAAGATACTCCGCGTTCTCTGCCACAACCGCAGGTGTATCCCTCGGTCCAGTTGGCTCCATAGTCATGATACCCCCTTGTATAATATCGTCGAGTTCGAGATCTTGCATTCGTCGCGTCTCGAGATGGTGGAAAGCCGTATAGCAGACCGTCTACCGGCACCAGCTCTTGCGTGATGGATGTGCTTGTAGGAAAGAGTTCGGCTTCGTATGGCATGTGTACCATATATAATCATTAGCACGGTCAAGAAGGTGGATGATAACCAAGATATCCAGAAATTCCGAGGTTGTAGAAGAGATGGAGAAAATCTCCCGTTGATGTGGTCGCGTCGTTCTTGGTGGGCCCCTTCTTCCAAATTCGGTTTAGCGCCCCTCGAGCCACAATCAGCACTGCAAGTTGCAAATCAGCCAATCGTCGACCAATAGGAATTCGCAGTTTTCATCAACCAAAAGAGCGTTGATCTGAGCTCTCGAAACGCGCCTTTCCTGGCTCGCTGATGGCTAATCACCGCCCGCCCATCCGCGTTTGCTTAAATATCTCACCCCACCCATCTTTTCTTTCCCTCGACAACATCGCTCCAGACACCAACTTTCATCAACGCCATCATCAACTCCGTCCATCGACGCGTTGATTCATCACCACACATCTCCAACAACAACCTCACACAGCCTCATCATGACTGGACGTAAGTTATCCCCATCCTCGTCGCGTTCTTCTCGATCTGGGTTGTGGTCGGCGCTCTCGGGCGCAAAGTCATCGCGACTTCTGGTGTCGGGCTTCACGTTTGGCATCTCGACCCATGATCCTCAACCTCTCTATACAACAACCCCATTCTCTCTTCACTTTGATAGTATATCATCGTCACAAACACTTGTCCATCATACTAACGTGTTTTCTCTGCAGGCGGAAAGGGTGGAAAGGGTCTTGGCAAGGGCGGAGCCAAGCGTCACCGCAAGATTCTTCGTGACAACATCCAAGGCATCACAAAGCCAGCTATCAGACGTCTCGCGCGTCGTGGTGGTGTCAAGCGTATTTCGGCTAGTAAGTTGACCTCGCCTCTTCACCGCATCTCCATACTAACGCGTCGCCCCAGTGATCTACGAAGAGACCAGAGGTGTCCTCAAGACCTTCCTCGAGGGTGTCATTAGAGACGCAGTCACATACACCGAGCACGCCAAGAGAAAGACCGTCACCTCCCTAGATGTCGTCTACGCTCTCAAGCGCCAGGGCCGTACCCTTTACGGTTTCGGTGGTTAAGTTACTCGCCTCGTACATATACCATCGCGTCGATCTACTCTCTCGTTCCGGTTCACCACTTTCGGATTCTTGTTTAACATCTGGTGCGGTGAGGAGCAACATAGTTACCTTTGATAGTCTCTTTTGACGGTCTAGCAGCCTGTTTACGGGCGGGTAACGCTCTTCATCCGTACCTCTTGTCGATCTCGATATCCAGCATCGGAACGGTCCCCATCTGAATCTCTTCACGGTCTATTGCATACCTTTTGATAGTCTTCGGACGGTCTAGCATGCTGTTTACGGCAGGGGTTGTCTCTGGCATCGTGTCTGGGGTCTTGCGCGCGGGTTGGGATTAGTGTGGATCATTGATGTGCTTGGTTTCGCCATGCTTCATGTATTTTTTGTTTGGTTTGCGGCGTTTTGGGACGGATAGCTCCTGGTACGGACGTGGGGCGTCTCGACGGAGGGATTTGTGCAGGATGAGAGTTTGGCACCGACGAGTTACTATATGAATGCAATGCAAGCTGGCTACAGGCCGCTGAACCCACCCATCTTTTTGTTGGTAATCGTGATAGTTTTTTATCAACTCGATCTCCGTGAAACATTCATTTGTGATACGCGCTCTGGTGTTGCGGTGCCTAACGCGTTGTCGGTCCTGAGACCAAGAACGACGAATGGCATACAAAATACTTTCTCACCAAGCATGATATCATACCGTGCCGTTATAATCAATTACTGAAACCAATCACCCACCCATACAACCTATCTCATCACATCTCCTCCCCCTCCCCCCTCCCTCCGCATCATAAACTCTGTTCTAATCTTCTTCCCCTTTTCCACTCAGCATCCTGTCGTTAGGTTTATATTTTTATCGGGAGGTGAGGGGAAGGGGGGAGGGAAGCGGGGAAAGAATTGTTTCTTAGGATGTAAATCGAAGGCTGGTTTTATTTGCAGGTGGGAAATATGGTTTCTGGGTGTGTTAAGGGTTTGTTGTGGTATTGTGTGAGATGTTTAGATTGGGGGGAGTCTAGTGATTTGGTGGTTTGGTGGGTGTCCGGTTTTGGGTTGAATAGGATGTTGTGTTGGGTTGAATGGGGGTTTAGGGGTAGTTGTAGAGATAGCTGTAGGGGTAGAGGCTTTGCTAGAAAGGTTTAGTAAGGGGATGGAGAGGGAAGGGTGTAATTGAAGGGCTGGCTAGCCGGAGTTGAGGACAGTGCGAGTGATGCCAGTTTGTGTTTTTTTTATTCTAATGTAGGAAGGGAAACTGGTGTTGAGGAGTAATGAATAATTAGAGAAGTGTTGATGTTGGGGAAGGTAGAGGGTAGGGGCGGGTAGTGATAATGTGATATACCACTTCTCCGTGTTAAGCAATAAGCAGATCGTAAGTACTCGTTCATGAATTACACTGCGCAATAATACACCATGAAGCACTATCGCTGTTCTTGTATACTCTTGATCTGGAGATACAAGTGTATTTCTGTATAGAACAGGGCGTGGTGATGAATAATTGTTCTTTATGTTCGCACTTACTGTTCTGCTAAGCGAGGCACGATATGTACGAAAGTACTGTTATGAACATGGCAATACAACATCTCCCTCACTTGCGCAAAGACTGTTTTGCTAAGAGGATTGTTTCTTCTTGAGGCATTTAAAGAGCTTCACCTCATAATCTCTCTCGAGTTCTAGGAAATCAACTCTAAACTCTCAACTTTCAACACTTGTTAAACAAAATCTCACTTGAACTCACCACTACAACAAATCCACAAACTTACAACTCAAAATCCACAACAAGAACAAAGCCACAAACATGAGCGATATCCAAATGACAGATTCCCAACTCAGTTCAGCTCTACCTATCCCTAACCTAAGTACCCCCTCAACCCCCACCAAAACCCCCCCATCATTCCCCCAATTCCCCAACCTAGACATCGACATCCGCCTCCAGATCTGGAGCCTCCTCCTCCCCCGCGCCCGCAAAATCGACCTCGGCGACGAGCTCAACCTCGGTCCCACCCCGCGCTTCATCCCCCGCGCCTTCCGCACCAACAACAACTTCTTCACCGCCCAAGCCTACCGCGACGATTTCCAGCCCCTCCTCCCCGTCACCCTGCACATCAACTACGAATCCCGCGCCCAGACCCTGAAGCACTATTGCCTCTTCTTCTACCCCAACAAGCGCAACAAAACCTGGCTTCTGTCGGAGGCGGGAACCCAACCGCATCTCCGTCCGCTCTGCTTCGATCCCAAACTCGACTCTCTCATGCTCGACCCCCGCGATCTTGCCGCCCTCGCGGAGACGAGATGGCTTCGTCACCTAGCTGTCAAGCAGCCGAGGGCTCTATCGCAGATTAGCACGTTGACGCTGCACGGCTGGTGCGATCCTTGGCTTCCGTCGTGGATGAATGCGAATTGTGAGGTTGACCCTAGCACGGATACGTTCTCGACCCCGGGGAGGAGTCTTTTCCGCCTCGATGCGGTGCTGGGGTTTGGCGGGCTGGAGACTTTGAGGCTGGTGATGGAATGGGAGACGGCGCCGTTTGTTTCTGCGGGGGAGAGGTTGGGTTTGTTTTGGGCGTGGATTGGGGTGGTGAAGGGGAGGGTGGAGAGGTATTTGGAGGGGAATTGGGTGGGGGAGAGTGTGCCGGTTGTGGAGGTGGTGGCGTCGTTGGGAGGGAGGGTTTAGCGTTTTGGAATAAATTGGGTTGGGTGGGGCTGAGGAGGGAAGGGAAGATTGATAGAGTGAGTGGAATTTGAGGGTGTATGAGATACAGGGTCATGTAGCATTAAGATAGACAATGTACGGTATACTTGTCCTATAACTAAGGAAACGGAAACAGTGAGAATTAAACGTGAATTTGTTATGTAGAAATGAATCCTACAGACCCCGTAAACCAAGGCTAACTCGGATATTTGCATCTATACTCATAAACTGGCTAAGCGAAGCTGTCCCAGAGGAGTTCAAGTGAAAACTCACCTGCACTCTTTCCCAGTCATCTTGAATAAACAGAAACTAGATTTTGTTCTGGGAATGAATTTATTGTCTACTTGATTCGCTCACTTCCAGTTTTAGTACTTTAAGTAGTTGGTTGCGGGGACAATAAGAGGGAGGGTGTTCGGAACACGCGACATGGTTCGGGTAAATTGCCGGGCCGAGACCGGGGACCGAACTCGGGTGTCGGGAATAAATTCGGAAACCCGGCAACCTGGAAAGCAGTGATAGGGACTTGGACTCGGAACTCTGGAATGGAGGGAATGAATGAGGTCACTTAATTCACCTATGGATATTCGCATCCTAATGGGAGCGTTAACACAGCCGATAATGGGGTTAGGTGCCCCCTTTAACTTTTCGGGATGGATTTTGCGGAGTGTTTATAGGTGTTCTTTTTCCCAGTTCTTGTCTCCCTGGACTAGACTCTATTCACTCCTACTTACGCTCTCCAAGTTCGTGTAGAAGTAAAATATCTAGAGAGCATAACCCCATCCCGTTCTCATCTGAACCGTAATCGCATTGTTCCCTCACTCCCAGCCCTGTACCCCTAATTCCTCTCAGTATTTTCTTTCTTCCTAGTACCTTCCCCGATTTCTCAAGAATATATCCCACCTCCATCAATTTCTGTCAAACTTGCTTAGAATACCACCAGCCGTCTTGAGTAGGAAATACTGTAGTTACAACAGGTGCAGCATCGCCTTCCCACTTGTTGTCGAGATACTCTTGTAGGTTGGGTATCAAATCAGCAAACCCTTCCCTAATGAAAAAGAATTTTTTAATCGTAGTAGAAATCGTTTCCCAGGCTATAACCAAGCGCAAGTTTTGTAGGCCCGAGAGGCTAAGAAGACAGCGGAAGGACAAAGACGAGTGGTAGTCGAAAGAGCTTCTGTAGACTCCGGCATTGTTGACTTGGGAACCATGCGTCATATCAACACCATAGAAACCATGGGTAGTAAATTCCTTGAATTCAGACACCGTCTTGGGATGAATATTAGCCAAGTGTTTGATCCAGTTGGTAGAGGACAATCTACGAAGATCTCGAGGGTCGATAACTAACGAGTCGTGTTTCGGATCAAAGCATAAGGGCCTGATGGTGGGAACTTTACGTTGAAGTCGCTTTAGCATTTGGTCCTGTGGGTAATGAAAAATGCAATAATGCACTAAGGTTTCGGCTCTCGACTCATGGCTGACTTGTAAAGTGACTGGAAAACCCGATCGGAATTTGTGTTTCCGTTCCCTTGCCGTAGGATTGTCAAAACAGTACCATTGAACCCATGTCGCCTTTGGACCAAGATTCAGCTCGTTGCCAAGGTCGATTTTTCTCGGGGAGGGGAGGGCGAGACGCCAGGTTGCCAGGCGGAGCTCGCAGGGAAGCTTTAGCCCCCCAACTTCATATACCCATCCCAAAGCATCAGACTCTCCTTGTACTTGGATCTTTTAATCCAAGTCACCTTAACTGACATTTCCGTTGTCTTCAATCCCATATTCCAACGCAGCTTTCTTCTCTGCTAAGATTAAACTCGAGGCGGAATTCCCAGCCAGTAATCCAATACTCATCTCACGCACTCCTCCATTTCCTGTCTTCTCGTCTACTATTCTGCTAGGCCCAGGAGTAATTAATTATTCGACAGAAAAAACTAGCAGATAACCACACAGCCTAAATTTGAGCTGTCAACAATATCTATACCCATCGATAGCCGGATCGTCTAAATAGCGGTCGCACTCATCCGTAATAACAGTCTTATATAGCAATATTCTAACCTAACCACAACAGTGCTGTACTCACCAGCAGTGCTCTCAGGCCATCAAAGTTGGCAATATGCTTTGCATAAAGGCTATTAACTATCGTCTTCGCCGGGAGGGAAAGCAGGAATGAGGTACTCGCAGACGAACTAAGCAGGTCGGTTATTTGTTTTTAGACTTCGTAGGGAAGGTTACTAATTCTATCTTCAACATTGAATAGTAGGATAGTGATGGTAAGAACGTAGGGAAGATCTCAATAGACTTAGCCTATGATAGCAGTATAGATGATGGAGAGGATAGAAGGATTGGCGGGGAAGATCCGGGGGAGGTAAGAAAGTGGAGAGAGACGAGAGTGGGCCAACAAGGTATGCAGACTACCTGTATTCTCCTCCAATCCTTGCCATTGGAGCAGCTGGTCTAAATTAAGACGATAATATAATTTCATGTATTAAGTGGCTGCATCATCGGAAGCAAGCCCAGAAACGTTTCATCAACACCATCTCTAACTCCACACTGCCATCTCGAAGTGCCATCAAACTGAAATATAACCTCTCGGCTCCACGGTCCGAACATCAGTATAACCCATCCCATATTGTGGCACGTGCAGACAATAATATAACTTTTACACATCCGAAGATTATCCGGCATCCCACTTCTGAAGATCGGTGAGAATAACGCATTCTTTATAAATCAGAGAATATTTACCTTCAAAATTAAGTAATTAGTTTCATCTACATGTTCTTTACTTTTTCATGATGGCAACATGTACTGCCACCCAAAGCCAACCAAGTGGTTCCGGCATCCATATCGAACTTGAACATTTCCCCCATGCCCATTTCGCACCAGAAACCCAAGCTCGTGATGGGAAAAATGTTAGTTTTGATAGCACACATGGAATATCAGTGCCAGAGGATATTCGTAATGAATCTGCAGCCCCTCCGGATACAGCCGTTGAAGCCCTGCCCAAATGGAACTATCCACGGGAGAATCTATATCGAGTATTGTGCTGCTTTTGGTCTTTCTTTACTTTCGGGATGAATGACGGATCTTTAGGCGTAAATATTCTACCCTCAATTCAATTATATTGTTGCTGGGCTGATGAAATTGCAGGCTTTGACACCATATGTATGCAATCTCTCTTGAACGGATAGTAAGAATGGAAAGGAATGTTGCTGATAAAAGTCCATCGGACAGCTAGAAACATACTATGATATTAGCTATACAGTCGTCTCGCTCATTTTTCTCTCTCCCTTCGCCGGTTATCTCACCTCCTCGCTCCTCAATAATCTCATTCACGTCCATCTAGGCCAACGCGGAGTTGCAATAATTGTTAGTCTCTTTTTCCTTCCAGTCCATACCAATATAGAAACCAAAAGCTTCAAAACACTTCGAAACTCTCCTAAATCCTCTTTTAGTCTGCAAATCCAGTCTAACATCTCCGCAGGGTCCATCTTTTCGTCTTACTGCCTACATAATTATTTGCAATCACCCCCCTTTTCCGGTTCTCATCGTCGTCTTCATTCTCGTCGGGTTCGGCAACGGAATTTCATCCTCGGCCTGGGCCTCCTGGATAGGAAACATGGTACACGCAAACCAAGTTTCCGGATTTCTACAGGGCTGCTACAGCCTCGGTGCTGTTGTCTCTCCATTGATCGTAACTGGTCTTGTGCATAATGGTGGGAAGCAGTGGTACAGTTTCTATTATCTTATGGTATGTGTTGCACTTTTCTTCTTCCTCCCATTTATTTAGTCTAAGAGATGGCAATCACATGGAGGTTCATGAAAGAATACTGAAAGAAGAAAACAGATCTCAGCAGCATCCTTCGAACTTATAACGTCATCATATAATTTCTGGCCCAAAACCGGACTCCTCTACCTCTCCGAAAATCCCCGCAGCCCCTCGGCGAAAACAGGACGCACTCGCGAAGCTTTGAAAAACAAGCTCACATGGATGTTCGCCATTTTCATATTCGGTTATACTGGTGCTGAAGGTATTTGGTTCTCTCTCTCTTTCAAAATTTTGAAAAATATTAACGAGACAAAAGTTTCCCTCGGCGGTTGGATTATAACTTTCATGACCCGCATCCGACACACCTCTCCCCTTACTTCCGCTTCCACGTCAACCGGCTTCTGGGCTGGTATGACAGTTGGCCGTTTTTCCCTTTCCTTTCTTACTGCAAAACTAGGGGAGTTCTACGCGGTAGTGCTTTACCTCTCCCTCTCCGTCCTCTTCGAACTTTTGTTTTGGCTCGTACCGAATACGTATGTCTCCGCCGTGTCGGTCAGTATGCTAGGCTTGTTTTTGGGACCTATCTTTCCCACAGCTGTGGTTTGTATTACAAAGTATGTTGACCTTTCATTTATAAATTTATTGAAAAACAGGGGACTGGTATTAACTAGAGACAAAAATACAGGTTATTGCCAAGAGAACTCCATGTCGGCTCCATCGGTTTCACTTCTGCATTCGGAGGCAGTGGAGGTGCCGTATTCCCCTTCATGGTTGGAGCCGTGACTCAAGCAAAGGGGGTGAAGAGTTTACAACCAATTATCCTAAGTTTGCTTGCCGCTATAGCTGGAGTCTGGACCTTACTCCCGCGAAGAGCTAAGACGAAAGGCCATGGGGCTGTATCAGGATGAGGTAGAGTATGAGCGCTTTTTCGGACTTGGATAAAAGTGTTCAATCTAAAACTTAACTTGTAACTTTTATATACACCATACCTTGTTCCTTCAAAAGTCCCTTCTTATAGTTTTCATAGCCTCAGCTCACGACCTAATATCCTCACAACATTTCTTATCTCTACTGCCTCAGGCACCTTCTCCAAACAAATCAACAAGCACAACCAAAGCCACCCCAACAACATGAAATCTGTCATTCCCGCTGCAAACCTCTTCCAAAGCGCCACAATGGGCTTCAACAACTTATAGTTCTTCAGGGTTTTGGTGTACCCCTTCTCCCACCATTTCCTCTCTTCTCTTGTATCTTTTTTCTGTTCTGCCGAGGCGGGCAAGAGAATTGAAGAAATAGGGATCTGGAGATAGCCACGTTGAACAGCCCATCCAACGAGTAAGAGCCCGACTGTCAATATTATAACCCCAACGTTTCCTTTTGCGACTTGCGGTACTTGTTGTTTTGTAAAAGTAACTTGATGCGCTTTAGGTCAGTGTATAACAGGCCATGCGAATCTACGATTTCTCTGTGCTTTGAACGCACTTTCGAAATAATTCGCTGTAGCTGATGGTGTAGGTTGGTAAAGGAATTGGGACAGCGGTTTAGGTGTTGCTTTTGTCGAAGGGAGAAGTTCGGGGTTGAACTTGTCTGTGTTTGGTTTCGGAGCTGGGTGTTGGATGAAGTGCACTAGGGGTCTTGTAGAGGATAGAGGCCTGGTAAAACACAATAATTTCTTTGTGATGGCTATTGAACAGGGGATAGATGGCATTGTTGCCGCTGGACTTTGATTCGCGTCGCTCTTTTTTGCTTAGTGATGTTTA
The DNA here is from genome assembly GCA_000328965.1 of Ascocoryne sarcoides NRRL 50072. Classification (NCBI taxonomy): domain Eukaryota; kingdom Fungi; phylum Ascomycota; class Leotiomycetes; order Helotiales; family Gelatinodiscaceae; genus Ascocoryne; species Ascocoryne sarcoides. Next base: position 256,656 of record KB205943.1, read on the forward strand.
GAAGTGAGACGTCTGAGAAAGATAGGGATCGTTGGGAGAAAATAGGGAATTGAAAAGTAGAAGTATTGTTGGCGTGGAATGGATTGAGTAAGTGGTGTTTGAAACAATTTAGAGCTAAATAAAGTGTTGTAAAGCTATATGTAAACTAGGAGATGAATGGTTACTGTAGCCCCACCTTTTGGCTGGAATGACTTCACGTCACTTAAATTGAATATTGCACACAAGCGTACGTTAGCACCTCTTGTCTTATCACTATTTACTTAGCCTATTCACTTCTCTGCCTTCAGTTCAAATAACTCTTTTTTCTTGTGAACCGGGTAGGCTTGATGTTAGGATTGGAGGCCTTCGATTTCGCGACTTCTTGCCCAGTTGAGGAATAATCTTCCGACACCTTGGTTTCTTTATTATGGGCAACAAATTTCATGGTTTGCCTTTTGCTTGCTGTTTAAAAATAGGAAGTTACACGTATAAAGAACACGAGGTGGCGAGTAACAAGAAGTTCAGGACGGCGATAGTTTCGCTCGAGATTTTCTCTAGCTAAGCTAGAACAAAATACTAGAATCCGTGGACTTTACTAAAGAACGTCTAGCGAGGTAATGGTTCTGCCTATAATCAGCAATGGCTGAATGCTGAATGATAATAGACACGAATGAAAAATCCAGCAAGCATCCCGAAGGATAAGACCTAAGTGGTCGCTTGGTAAGACGCAGCCTTAAATTCGAGCATCTCAAACACCTAATACAAAAAGCTCCATTCCTGAGCTCCATGCACCTTCACAACCTTAATCATCCTCCTCCCCATATACCTCCAAACCCTAACCCCATGCCCCTCCCTCAAAGTCCCTATAAAATCCCCCTCCCTATCCACCACCGTCAATCTCTCCCCACCGCTCCCCCGCCTCTGCAACCGAAAACTCACATACCCCCACGTATCCTTCACCTCTACCTCTTCTCCAGGACGGACCTCCCCCAACCCCATAAGCTCTTCGGGATAAAAGATGTGGTCGTCCTGCTCAGATGTGGAGGAGGGGATTGAGTCAATCTTCAGCATTGGCATTTTTGAGGCTTCGTCTTGCGGAGAGGCAGCCGGATTAGGGATGGTGGTGTGGAGATGCCGTTTTTGCTGCTTTTGTTGTGCTTGTGTGATGATCGAGAATAAGGACGAAGGCTCGACTTCACGAATTTGATTTTGAAAGAGATGCTTCTTTCCCATCAAGAAGACTCCCATGCAAACTGGTGTTGGTTTTGCCGAAGCGAGTGCTCTTCTGATGTACGACATGATTAATATACGTCTTCTGAAAATTTTTAGTTGGGCTGATTGAAGAGGTGAAAAAGTAGTTAAGAAATCAAATTTTGTCTCTCGAGCAAGTTATATGGATGGGGGCGAGGACTTCCAGGTAGGTGGTAAGTTTTATAATGTGTTAAACGAGTAGTGTAGGAGACGGCGTTGGGACTACGTCGCTAGGAGAGAGAGTAGTGGTTTAGTCATTTTTCAGGAGGCGCTTGAAAAACTAAAATGACGTTTCGTGGCCGTCGCCCTAAATCATATTTGGACAATCGTCATTGCTAAATAGTAGCATTCTAATTTGCAGTTTTTAAGTGTCCCTGCTAAGTTTTACCACTAGCACAGATTTTCAGCTCGCTGTTGGAATTCACCTCTACCTATTTTTACTTTGGCATTTAACTTCTTGATATTTTCACTTGATGTTTTATACTTATTTGCCACTTTGGATCTCTAATATCTAATATTTTGTAAAGTCGCCAGAAATCTGGTTCCCGCTTAAGCTCACTCACATGAAATCGAGCACCAGATATTGACGATATGCAAGGTGGGCAGGCACTAACTTTTGAAAAATTGCAAATCCACTAATATAATAACCCTACTCACGCAAAGTATAAGAAATAACATTTCTGCGAATCAGTAATAACTCACTATTTAAAACGTAGAATTGCCTCTTGAAGTCCTGCGCCCATTCCCTTCCCATCATTTATAAATTCTGTTCCCTAACCAAAGACTAATCCTCGCATCTTCTTATTCTAAATATTAGTAATCATATCTTTATTCCATCCCATCGACCTCTCTTCCCTCCTATTTACGTCGACCAATTACATATAATGAATATCACTTTCTCTCCCTGCCATCGTTCCCACTCTAACTTTCAAAACCTACAAATCATAATTCCTATCCCATCCCCCTCGCTGATCCTCCCATTCCAAAAAAAAGCCCATCTGCGGCGTCTGCGGCACACTCAACACAAAACGGCTACACCCACTCCCTCTCCATCCTACCCCAAACCCCAGCCGAGGACCATTCTATCGCTTGGCTATTAGAGATATAGTTATGATCCTACTTGCATACCACCTATCCTAACCTTCCACGGCGGAACTACCTATCAGACCTACACACTTCTCACTCCTCCCTTATTGCCCAACCAAAACCCTCTTGTAGTTCATCCCTACCAGGTACAGTGGCTAATGTATTAATAGTTCAGCCAAAGGCATACCAGAGTTGGTACTGTACCGGAATCGTGGTGGGAAAACCCCTGGCGGGACTAATAATAAGTATTTAATCGCCGCACTTGGCTCTGACACCCAAGACAAGACGATTAATCCTCTAACCTTCATCCTATAATTTGAAATACTCCACAAGGGCACACTCTTGTACTGTACACTACTACATAACAAGATCAAAAAATCACCCGTAAATAGCAATTGCAGCGAGTAAATCCAGGCAGCTATCACCATAACATGCCTACCACACCTCACCACTATCATACGAAAACTATAGCTCATGCTCGCGTCACTCAGCGAAACTTACTCTCTGAATCTACAATACGACCAAGGAAATAAAGCAAACGGATGACATATACAATCACTATAATAAGTCGCCGGCGAGGCGACATTAATAGTCCATAAAAAAACATAGAAGGATGCATGCCTGCGCCACAAGAAAACCTAGGTAATAATATCATCACCCCCATACCTCTCCTCCCCAAACCCCTCAACTAACGAAATCAACCCAAGAAATCTACACACGATACCTATAATAAACCAAAGATGACGTCTAAAGTGTAAATAAATTTTTAGAAAACTTGCAATACAATAAAACCACCACCAAAGATTTCTCCAGGCTAGTTAATCCGGTCTGAAATCACAGCAGGGGAAGAACGAGTCAATTCCCTCCTCGACATCTATCTCGCCTTGCTACGCCACCTGAGCCGCGCGATAGGAAAGAACGGGATTGACCGTTCCAAGGAATAGGAAAGACAGGGGAGATAATGTACTAAAAATAGCAATAGGAAACGCGGGGCTTCTCGCGTTGAGGTAGAGATGGATGGATGGAACGCTGAATCAGAGAGCTTAGTAGACGGGACTCATCGATGAACGCATCCGACTCCCATGGAAGCCATGGAAACTATGGAATTATTCTCACCGCATGCCACCAATCCCTCCCTTCCAACCGAAAACAAGCCTCTCACCTAAAAAAGCCAGACAAACACTCAAACCCACACGTCTCCCAAGCCAAAAAATATGCATTTCGTCGTATCATGCAGACACAAAAGTCCGATGGTAAGTAATATTCACACAGCCTTTGTTATCCTATTCCCCAAACACCGCCTGGCCCATGATTCCCGCTCTTCGATCCATATAATACACCCCTCTTCTTTCCAAATTACACCTCCCACGTCTGTATGTTTTTATCAAAAACCGCCTCCGCTCGCCCCCACAGCTCCAGCTCCAGCCCCAGTTCCATGATTCCCACCGTCGCTACTACTATTGACAGACCCAACCCCACCCTGGGCAGCTGGCCCGCCCAGTGCAACCCGACTATCCACTCTCTCTCGGTGCTGCCGATTCTTCAGATGCACCTCAAAGTTCCCCACCGTCGTCTCCGGCCCGGGGGTGTACAGTTTTCCAGGACAATCATGACACCGGATTCTTGGTAGGTACATAAACTTGATGTTGTCCGGGATCCGAGTACCAGTTGGGGGTGCTGCGCAGGGGGTATCTGTCACGGTGTTGATGGCGGAGTAACGCATGACGCCTTCGAAGCGGTCATGTGGGTAAGTGGCAAGGAGCGATGTGAGGCCCGCAGTGAGCCAGATGGGAGCGGGAGGCTGGGAATCGTTAGTGGATGGTGAGGAAGGCTTCGGATATGATGGAAAGGGGTGGGGGTTTGGGACGGGGTGAAAGTGGGGTTGATCTTGATATCGAAGTACTCTTCAACAATCGTGGCGAATTTTGCTGTTTGGCCAGTATTCTTGCTCCTTGAGCAGAGAACGACGAGTAATTTTGGCATTTGCTCCGAGCTACAGAGTGTTGCTAAAGCAAATTGTGACTAGATGTATCCTTGACCTTGATTCTGAGATAGAAAGACTGGGTGGCTCACAGGAACAAGAGCAGGTTGGCCAGGAGCAGGCGGAGGTGGTGCATCAACCCTGCCAATCTGCTGCTGTGGATTTGCAATTGAAGACGAAGGTGGCGGGAGCGTTTGGGTTTGCAATCCCGGAGTCGAAGGTGGTCCCATTGATCCAGGGGCCGGAGTGCCCATTGTAGAGGAAGCACGTGTAAATGTTGGCGTATGCTGTGGATTTGGCAGCTTTCCAGATTTGAGATCTCGCAAAAATCTTCTGAACTTGTCCTTGCCGATTTTTAACTTAACAATCATAGTATCACTAACAATACTCTCTTCCCGTACACCAACCCTCCTTGCCGAAGTTCGAGTCTCATGATGATGAAGTACGGCTTCAGGAGTTTCTGACCTTCCGAGTTGGGCCATTCGCTGTTGAGCAGCTGTGGCCGCGCCTCGCATTCCTCTTGTCCTTGCGGTTCCAGATAGAAGGGTCGACATTGCTGGGGACTCAGGGGCTGATTCCTCACTGTCTGACGAGTCTGAGAGGTCACCCGCTCCGGCACGTTTGCCTCCTCCGGCCTTATTAACGCGTTTATACAACCTGCTATCTTCGATTGTTTCTGCCGCGCCTGGAATCACCGAGGACACAATCAAGGTCCGTACCGTTCGTTGCCTATCTTTCAAATCTGGTAACGTCGGTCCTCCTCTCCTGTTTACAGATCGTTTCTGTCTCCTCTGCTCTCTCGAGTATATAACCTCGCTCCGTTCCAAATCGGCTTCTGTCAACTCATATAAGTAGGGGGCGTATTCTCGAGCTTGTTGTTGTGGACGGAACACGGAAGGGAGAGGAGATGGCAATAACGAGGATATTAGATCGGCGTCTTCTAATGGCCGCCCGTCGAATGGATATCCAACAACGTAAAGACTCCTGGTAAATAGTTGACTTTGTTCCCGGATACAATGTGCAATCGCAGTGGTAAACTCTCCCGATAGAGACAGCTCTCTAGCCATACTCCTAGCAAACTCCTCTGGCGAGTTGAGAGGATTGTTGATTTCCCATTCAAACTTGTCTTCTAAGGTGTGAGGGCCAATTGTGATATTCAGCTTGATCAGAATCCGCATTTCCTCGTTTTTATAGGCCGAGTAGGGCAGTTCCGGGTCAAGGGCCTGCTCTTCTATATATACTTGGGGGTAAAAATCTGTGAGTTGGTCTTGGAGCTGTGTTCGGACCTGCTCTAGGATCGGATTTGCTGCTGGGAGAGCTAGCCCGAGATCTTCAATGAATTGCTGCGCAAACAAGTCCGGATTGACAACTCGATCGTGGAGGTTCCACGTAAATGTATCCCGTAGTTTTATCTTGTCCCAGTCTACATCGAGTCGTATAGGCACCAGTTCTTCGTCCTGGTCTGCCTGGGCCAGGAAATCCTTCCGCTTGATCTTCAACCTCGGCGTCTTCCTGTGTCCCAGCCTGGGTTTCGCACTGGGATATATCAACTTGGGCGGCCCGTCTGTGACCCCATTCCCATAGCCATTGTAGCCCTCCCCATAGAGTCGACTGGGGGGAAACCATTGCCGGTAGTCTGTCCGGAGCTTTCTATAATCTTCCGCCTCGGCCCTCATGCGCGTATACCTATCCTTCCGCGAGCTCTGGTCGTCTAGTATGGCCGTGGTGTGCAACAGATCCCGAGTGACATACTGATCGAGGAGAATCTTTTTGAAGTCGTCCTTGGTACGTTCGCGATGAGCCAGGGCGGTTGCCGCGGAGGGGGCGTCGGCATCCGAGGAGGCCTGCTGAGGTTCCGGTGCCATCGCGACCACATTCGCGATCAGCTTGCGACGGGATTAGACGTTGTGGAGGCCGGCCTGGGGGAGATGTGATGGAGATGTTTTGCGAGTCGCGAATTTGACGACCGCGACGGGCACGCAGGAGGCGTTAGGGAGTTGGTACGGTGGCCGGTCAGGTCGGGAGTGCAATGAGGCTCGAAATGGTTGTTGACATGATAAAGACTCAAGTAAGGGTGGGTTGCAGTCGAATGATGGGAGCTGGTATACGGAGTCTGGATCATATGAAGGCCGGTTCTTTTTTTCTTTTTTTCTTTACCTAGCGTTCTGGGTCTCCATTCAAAGGGATGTTTACACCAAGTCGATGTCGATATCACGGTTTTCGAGAGCCTGGCGCAGGCAACAAGGCATCAACTCTTTGCGATGCCATCTTTCTCATTGCCATGATGCCAGCCGCCTCTCCTCCGCCTCGACACTCATATATACATGCCCTCAACCACCTGCTCGTCCCGGAGTAGGCGCGTATAAAGTATATATACACGTATATCCATCGATGGCGAATACACCTGCACCTGACCCAGCGCGCCAGCCCAGACAACAGGGATTCGCGGGAGGACCTGCTTAGCGAAACCCATTCTGCTCTGCCCACATTCATTCGAGTCTGCGACGTCCCCCTTCCAACATAACAACGAGACCCCGCAGAGATCTCGAACCCATTAAACAAACCACCCTCTTTCCCCACGATAATCCCCCCCACCACCGATATGGCAGAAAAGGTCGAGAAGAAGGAGGTCAAGGAGGTCGAGGAGATTGGTAAGTCTGCTCGCTATCCATTCTCGAGGGAGAGCTTGCTTGGTGGGCTGTCTGCTACCCCGCTATCCCCCGGAAGGAATTATCTTCTGCCTCCCAACAGCCCTGTGGCATCGTGCTGATGATATGTCCCCTCGCAGATTATACCCTCAACAACCCGGACACTCTCACCAAGTACAAGAGCGCGGCCACAATTTCGCACAAGGTTTTGGAGGCTGTCAGTAAATTATGCGTTGCTGGCGAGAAGATCGTCACCATCTGCGAAAAGGGCGACCAGCTTCTGGATGAGGAAATCGCCAAGGTGTACAGAGGGAAGAAGATTGCCAAGGGTAAGCGTAGATGTTGCTATTGTAGTTCATCTGAAGCCCGCAGATTCAAGTGAACCACCGTCTGGAAATCACCTACTGACGACGTTCTAGGTACCGCGCACCCAACAACGGTCTCCCCATCTTCTTTCGTCACCCCGTACACCCCGCTTTCCTCTGATGAGGCTGAGGCAGCAACCACTCTTAAGGAGGGCGAGGTGGTCAAGATCCAGCTCGGTGCGCAAATCGATGGCTTCGGAACGATAGTTTGCGATTCGATTGTTGTCCCTGGCGAAAAGAAGAGTGATGTGATCGAAGGCAGAGACGCGGACTTGCTACTGGCAACACACTACGCAAACGAGCTTCTTCTACGGCTGATGGTCCCCCCCGGACTCCTGGCTACGGGCACCGATGAAGAAAAGGCAAAGGCTCAGTCCGTCAAGGCTCCCACTCAAACCAAGATTACCAGTCTTTTGGAGAAAGTAGTTAAGAGTTACGATTGCAATTTGGTCGAGCAAACCACCAGCTGGCTGTTCGAGCGGAACGAGATTGAAGGAAAGAAGAGGATTATTCTTGCCCCCAGCGATGGCGCCAAGGGCGAGGGTATTCCAGAGGTCGGCGAGGTTTGGGGAGTGGAGATGGGTGTCAGTCTAGGCTCTGGAAAGATCAAGACCCTCGAGTACCGTACAACTCTGCACAGACGTACCAACCTCACATATGCTTTGAAGCGACCCAGCTCCAAAAAGATCCTGAACGAGGTTGTCAAGAAATTCGGCACGTTCCCGTTCAGTCTGAGACAGTTGGAGGACGAGAGAGATGCCAAAGTCGGAGTAGTTGAGTGTGTTCGAGGAAATGTCTTCCGACAGTACGAGGTTGTTGGAGACAAGGATGCGTCGCCAGTTGGCCGGCTTCTGACTACCATCGGTAAATTCTTTTCCCGGCTTTTCCCCATCATAGCTAACAAACTTAGCCATCACAAAAAATGGCTTGCAAAAGGTGGCCGCCCCTCCAGCTCTTGACTTGTCCAAGTTCAAGACCGACAAGAAGATCACGGACGAGGAAATCCTCAAGATCTTGGAGCAGCCGTTAGCCAAGGAATCGAAGCCGAAGAACAAGAAGAAGAAGAAGACGAAGAAGACCACCAAGGCCGCTGGAGGCGAGGAGGAGAGCAGTGACGCAGAGTAAGAGGGATGAGTCACATGGTGGATTTCCTTGGAGGGACTAGGAGGCTTCCGATGCATCTTGATGCACCTAATCCTCGCGGATATATTGCTGCGGGCATTGCTACGGAGCTTGTCAAGCGTCTACTACTCTAACCGTGTTTGGCCTCGCCACCTCGTTTGTCGAGGAATCTGCGGACATCGTCATGTGGACTTCTCCACCTTGAAAATGAAAAGGTCTGACAGCGTTCAACTTTCCGAGTAGTAGAGCTTCTCGAAGAATAGAGATATGCAGCAAAATAGTCGTGTCTTTCATCATAATCCCGTGCAATTTCCCTTTGTTGATACCCGAATCAGGGGCAGGGGTAGCGATTGAAAGAGTAAATTTCCCAGCTTCGGTCTATATTTTGCCTCTCGCTTATGACGCTTGTCTAGAAGGTAGTGGAAATAGTGTGAGCCAAATCATTAGGATACGGGTCATTCATGTATGAGGCAAGTTGAATAGAGGATGCACTTTCGTCACATCATGATAAATTCACTGGGCCGATTTGCAAAGCGAGAAATTTAACCCCTTGATGTCTGTCTGGCCGCCCAGGGCTATGTTCTACCGATAAGATACCTCCGCCTCGCAAACCCCTTTCAACCCTCTTTCGTGGCTCGAACTTGAGATGATCTAGTTACAGCTGAATCCACCCCTTCGAGAAGAATTTCTATTTCTCGCGCTATTCATCTTTGTGCGTTTTCCGCAAAGTTTTCGCCTGGACCGGCTGCTTCTTAGCCTTTTCCGAAGACAAGGGGGCGCTAACTAAGGAGACCTCGCTAACCGAGCTTCTCCTGCGATCTCCATATTCGCTACTCACCAAACCGACCAAATCCACACGCGTCCCTCCACGCTACATTGCGAACTACCAGGCTGCGGATGCCTTCAAAGTCGTGAGCAATGTTGAATATCCCATCCCCAACATCTGCTCCCATACTAACACTTTACCAGAGTTCCTTGATCGCGGTCGCAATCCAGAAGGGCGGGCGAGTCGCAGGAGCGATACCCTCATGATGTCGAATCCGCGAGCCACCCGTTCTCGGGTCTCGACCCCAAATGCTTCCAGCGAGTCCAGAAGCTCTGCGGGGGAGGTTGTGCAGACAGCGAGGACTTTGCTAGACAGATGGGTTGAGCCCAAAATGCCAACACCACGGCCCAGCTTTGCGGATGCAGGAATCATGCGCCAGGGCGTAGTTCAGAACATGGCCCCTCTGGGAACCCTACCCACGGCGAAGATTATGAAGGCGGCGCATAGACAAGAGGGAGCAGATGTTGCCGGACGGTTGCGGAGATCGGGGCCGTCGTCGGTGTCGACCCCGGTGGAATCTGCCATGACACCTGAACCTGTTGTCAGTACACCTCCACCAGAGGCTCCTCGACGTCTTTCTACAACGACAGACAAGACCGAAGAGCCGGAAGCTGTACCAGAGCCTGAACCTGCCGCTCGGCAAGAGACTCCCCAGCCAAATACACCTGCGCGCACGCTGCCGTCGCGACCGAGTATCGGCTCTCAAAGTGCTGGGCAAAGCGTCTTTTCTGTGAAGTCACCTAGCGATATTCCCGCACCGATGTCGATGGGGGGCTACTACTATTCTCCTACACCAGCAGCTCCTTCGCCTGTTCAATACGATCCCGAGGGCTTAGCGATAATCAACGTCGGGCGGACAGATAGGGTTGTTGAAAACGCCGTGGACGAGGCTGTATCGGCTTGCCGATTTCCCACAGCCTACGCTCTACGCACCTTCTATGACGACAATCGACACGACCCAAACATGGTTCGCCTTTTCGAGGCAGTTTACAACAGTCGTGCGTCTCCCAGCCAGATACTGGAATTTCAAAAACATCTGTCGCCCGTCAAGCACGCAGGAAAGAAGGACCGAACCGCTCAGTATTATTTTGAAGGAGATGGAACGGACCCAGCACCGCCCCGACCTTTCTCCCAGGTCATCAGCAGGATCAATCCTCCGGCGCCTGGCCCGTACCGGACTCCATACTCACCTTTACCCCCTTATAGACCGGGCTCATCCGAAGCTCAGACGCAAAATTCATCCGTCAATAATTCATCGTTGTCTGCATCGGCATCCGCACCAGCATCTGCATCAGCATCCGCATCGGCATCTCTCTCGCCAGCCAAGGGAGAGAACCCTGACCCCGAGCACGAGCCTCCCAGCAAGAGGCACAAAGGCAATAATTTCCAACACAGCCCAGCTGGCGAAGAAGCGAACGGCACCGAGGTCAACGGAAACGTGACTTCAGCTGTCAAAGAAAACACGCCTCCAAAGATGCCTTCACCTGAGCCCATCAACGCCCCAGCTGTCCCAATACCAGACAAGCGAGTGCGATCCCAATCGGCATCAAGCTCATCGTCCTTGTCTTCTGTTGACAATCCGTTTCAAGGGGAAGATGCCCGACCCTCGCCTCCTATCTTGACTCCAGCCGAGCAGATACCAGCTCGCAAGAAGCATCATATCTCTGGCAGCGTCTCGAATTACGACCGCGAGGGCCATGGTCCACTGCTTCGTTTCAGTTCGCCATACGCCAACGCCAGCACTTTTGCTGCAGTTGCTTCGTCTGCCGAGACCCTTGTCCGCAATCAAGCGCGGCCAATCAACGCCAAACCCAAGACAGGCCCGCAGCTTTATACTTTCGCGACCACATCTTCCATTCCGACCATCGCTGCTTCTTCCTCTCACAACAACACCACCACCCCAACCCCAACCTCCACCCCGACCCCCAACTCTGCCCCCTCCACCAAAGAGAAATCCCCAATGGCACCCGCGGCCCTGGTCAACTCATCCTCAAATACGACGTCTACTACCACTACTCAAACCGTCACGGTCTCCCGCAAGAAATCAAAGGGCTCGACGGCCATTTCTCTGGGCCCTGAGGCTGTTGCTTTGAATGATAAGAACAGCCAGCTCAAGCGCAAGGCGCGGGAGAAGAACGCAGCTACCACCAGCACTCGCATCAAGCTGAGCTATGAGCGGCGTCCAGCTCCTGAGCCCAAGGAGGTTGTCGTTGAATCGGCATCGCCATCCGACGATGAAATTTCCATCGCTGTTGCTCCGTCGAAGCGCCCCCCAAAGGTGCGTCTCCTCAATAGAGGGAGAGAGACTCGAGGGCATCGCAATTATGATTCGGAAGAGACCAGCTCCCCCACGGTGCTCTCGTTCCAGCCTGATATCGCACCGGGCCGTTCGATATCTACTTCTCGCGCAGGCACGCCGAGTCACAACACTCGTCCAACGAGGAAGGCGAAGACCGGCAGTGGTCTACGTGTCAAGCAATCGTAAGTCATCAATTTTCACCGTATCATCATCTCCCATCGTCATAGAGGAGTCTCTACATCTCCAGCTGCGAATTCTAGATATTTCCATCACTTCCGCGTCCTGTTTTGTTGTCTTGGATGTTCTTGCTTGCTGTCGCACAATGCGACCGATTACTTTCCCTCCATACCGGCCACCCCACGATCTGAATTTTGATTCTCACAAACCTCTTTTGAAAGAACTCTACTGATGGGCATATTTTACTACAGACCGATGAAGAAGAAGGGAGGCACTCTTGCGGGTATTCCGAGAGCAAGCGGTGAGCGCAACAGCCCAGCTAATGGTGTCTTTGGCAATCAGGTAAGCCATCATTTCTTCTTCTACTATCAAATCCCCCATCTAGTGATTACGTCTGTTTTATCTTGTATCTATCTCTATGCGATGAGCGGTGATGCGTTTGGGGTTTTATCGTCGTCGATGGATGAAGAGTTTGATTCTCCCTGTTTCTGTGGCCTGTGAAAAAAGCAAACGGCAGGGCGGCAATCTCTTCACGGCATTTCGCTTTTACCGAACACCCCAAGCATTCCACCCCCGCCCCGTCGTCAAGACTCGCCACTTGGTATCCATTTGGGCATCAGCTTTCTGTTTTCTAATTCAAATTCAAATGCTGACTCATAGAATCAGGACGAGAGTGACGACTACTGCTCGGCATGCGGAGGCAATGGCTACTTGATCTGCTGCGACAACTGTCCTCGATCCTTCCATCCTCAATGTGTTGATCCTCCTCTCGAGCCAGAGTATCTTCCCGATACTTGGTCGTGCAATTCTTGCCAGAGTAAGCGTGACCCTGACATGCGAGAGGATGCGGATGGCCCATTTGGTCAACTCCTGTCCTCACTTGAAGAGAAAAACCCTTGTGCTTTCCGTCTCCCTAGTGACATTCGCGAGTACTTTGAGAATGTGAAGACTGGCGCCTCTGGGGAGTACGAAGAGGGCGGTACGATCAAGATAAAGTAAGATCTGACCATAAGTGGTTGAGTAAGCACGCTGACAGCATCCAGGCATCGCAACGGGTATGAAGAAACTCCAGATTACTTCCGCCTGAAAGACACCAAGGGGAAAACTATTCTCTGCCATCAGTGCCACGGTCAACCGCGTGCTCCTGACCGTGCGGTTGTCCCATGTGGGTTCTGTGGTCTTCACTGGCACATCGATTGTCTTCCCAATCCTCTAGCCAAGGAACCTAACACTAGCCGTCCATGGCAATGCCCAGCTCACGTTGACGACCTCCTTGCTTCATTGCCTGAGGTTCTCGGTCCCGCTCATCGGTTCAGAAAGATCAAAGGCGCTCCAATCATCAGACCTGCTATTCCCCGTGGACTCAAAAACAGTGGCCAAATCGAGATTGAGAACACCCCCAGCGACGATGAGGAAGAACCAGGTTTCTACGATTTACGGGAGTATGGCCATGTGTACAAACTTCCAGAGCAGGGCATTAAGCTCGACTTCATTGCTAGGTATGCATATCTCTCTCTCTCCAAGTTCGCACTGGATTTTCTAACAACACCACAGGGTCAAACAAATGGGCGGAGGGGGATACATTCCACCGGTTGTTCGTCGCCCACGAGCCCCTCGGCCTAAACCTTCCCCTAACCCAGCATGGTCCGAGAGGAACGTCGCAGAACAGCAGGCGGCTCTCAATCTTGCAGCATTATCTGCTCAACAACCTGGCCTGGAGCACACAAGCCTGCTCATCAATACGCTTCTTGTAAGTTTTGAAACCCGGAAAATGTCTCATGACGTAATGCATGTCATGTGCAAGAATCAATACTAATCATTTGTTGTTCTCTGCAGGCTGAAGCTCCAGCAAATGTTGTCGCCATGATTGGGCAGGGGCAGGCCGATGCGCTCGCTCCGGGTGAGGAGGGCAAGCTAAAGAAGAGGGACAAAAAGTCTCTTCAGGCACTCAAAGCGCTTATCGAGAGTAAGTTAGCAGGGATGACTGGTGATGAGGATGAATCCGAGGAGGAAGCTTCACCTGAGACTGAACATAAAGTCAATGGCGTGAATGCTGCGAAGATAGGTGATGTGCCAAACAAGACGGAGGACGAGGATACCAGTATGATATTGTCATAGTGGTTGGTTGGGTCACATTCTTGCATATTCTTGTGGGTGGAACACACGCATGGATGTGACGGGACAGGATATTTTTGGCTTGGCGTTGACACGTGGTTGGGTTTGATCGCATGCTCCCACAAGGGGCTTTGTCAACAAACCGGACATTCTGAGTCCGAACAAGCCAAGCCATTTTGTTTTTCCCAGTCTTTTTTTCCCCGATTTCTGTGTCGGTGGTGCCTTTGTTTCTTTTTTTTTCGCGCAGCACAGCATGGATACAGCATTATGAACGAACGAAAGAACCGACGGACGGACGACTCAAAGGGCTTGGGTTGTCTTGTTGTTGGGATTTCTCTTTTCCGATTATGGGGAGGGGGGGACGGAAAAGAAATACGCATGGCATTTTTTTGTTTCTGTTTTGAGTGTAATATAGGCGTCTTTGGGGTGGGTGGATGGGTGGGTGGATGCGATATCCTTGATGCTATGGGTTGGGTGGGGAGCGCAACCTTTTTTTTCTTTTTTTCTTCTAGATGTGCTGATGGATGGATGGGCGGGGGGGACAAAAGGGTGGATGTTAGTTACTGGATACCATGCGGCAAAATTGCGTTGCGAATATTCCCTTGTGTTGGGTGAGGGGAGAGGTGGGGATGAGGTGGTGGGAAGGTGAGAGAGCGAGGGAGCGAGGGAGCGAGAGTGGGAGGCAGCGAGGAGGGAGGGAGGGAGGGGTAGAGATGTATGTAGATTACTTAGACTTCTTGGGGATATGTGAAGATGGGGGGGTAGAGAATCGAAGTCGTATAATAAGAAGTACCAGCAGTGTTCTTGGGATTTCGTTCGTGAGTATGGTGCGGTAGATGGATGTGAGATAATTTTGATGGATCTTTGATGTTTGTATTTTGGCATAGCGAGTGAGCCATGTGAACATGGTTCTTGGTAAGTGGTTGAGTGGGTATGGAAAGTAGATTGAGGTGGAATTAGACGGAGAGGTAGAAGAGAGTGGTATGATGTGATATATAATGTGGAATTTGAGGGGGATAGTCTAGAACTAGGTCCATTCTGGAGAGTAGAGTTTGGTAATGGTGAAGGAAGGAGAAGGGTCGGAAGTTCAAAGAGCGGTTAGGGCTTTGGCATATCTCGATTTGTGGAATATGATATGATGTAGGTATTTGAGAAGGAGTTTGAAGTTTTACATAGGTAGAGAATGGGGGGTATTGTCATACAAATACGCTGTCATGGTTAATAGTGAGATAGAGTGAGAGTAGATATCTCCTAAATGTAAAGGATGACTAGTAACCTTTTTTTTGGGAGAAGATGAAAGTGAAGTGCAGATGGGGGAGTCAGATAGATGGATAGATAGATAGATAGATAGATAAATAGATAGATAGGGGCGGGCTTAAAATAGAAAAGAATAGGGACCGAACCCTGAAGCAAGCGAAGCGAGCACGTGCATGTATCCTTGCTTTGGTAACACAAGGAGATGATAAAACCCGAAATGATGAAATAAGATAAAATAAAATAAAATAAATACCAGGGGATGACTGGTGCTGAATCTGTATAGACTAGGCTTAGGTATGGAATGAAAGACGGTTTCAAATGTCCAACTTGGTTGAAACGTGATGATTTTTACCCAGGGCAGGCGACCGGAAGGCGGCGGAATGTTTACCCGACATCACTCACTCACTTCAGTCATGATTTGGCATCTTTGAAAATTTGGTATTAGATTATTTGTCGTTTGATTTTCTATTGTCTAGTCGTAGGGTGTTAGAGGTGGTTTTGGTAGGGAGGATATAGGGATGAGGAAAAAATTCGAGGGACGTTTGGGGATTTAGAGGGGATGATTGGGGGTGGTGTGGTGTGTATGATTTAATGGGTTGAGTTTGTGGCTGTTGATGGTTTTGACGGAGAGGGGTTGGATGGGTGTAGGTTGATGAGGTCTGGAAAGATAGGGATGGATGGATGGAGGGATGGACTGATGGATGAGATGAATTGGTTGGTTGATGAGGGAGATATGAGTATTTAGAGTAATTAGCTTCATAGGTATTTGACGCTAAATCAACCAACCCTCTATCCCCAAATACAGATATAATAAGATATTTGATCCTCTCCTAAATTCTCAAGGTCTTCAAGCAGCAGAGACATGAAAAACGAAAGTATCCCATCCAAGGTATAGAAAGCTTATCGAAATAGCCTGCTCGACTTTCTATGTTAGACTACATTGTGTGAGTTAATTCTAGTAAAAACTAAGAGATAGAAAAACCCTATCCCAAAATTGACCTGCAAATTTTCGATAAAATATAGATAGACAAAGCTCATGAACGTTCAACTAAGGTGTAAAACTTGAGTTGGAACTATGCATTAGATTAAGTGGCAACTACTAGTTATGATATCTGATATTAGGAGGCGGGAATCAGACTACACCAACTGCTCTTCATCCAAGAACCAAAATCCTTCTCTCATAATAGTGGAGTGGTACTTACTAGGTACTTACTAGGATCAACTTAAACTTTCAAGAGAGCTCAGGCTTGTGAAATTCGGATTTGCTGCAAGTTTTTGAACACCTTCCTCGCTAGGACAGTGTGGAGGCCAAATCTCAGCATTGCAACCAGAGCAACCCGAAAACCCAACCTTGAAGATGGGACTGCAGAAGTCAAGACAAGGTAATAAAGTCCAAAGTGAGGACTCCCATCTTGAGATCCCACGCCGAAGCATAAAAAATACCTCACCATCTCACTCTTCATACCTTCAAAAGCGCAGCTAAGGTTAAATTAAATATCCCTTACTCATTATTCATATCATCATTTTCACATCCCGCATCACCCTGATAGCTCCCCACCACCCCTTCTTTAAGAACTCGAACACAAGCCCCCAGTACACACCAAATCCCCATCACAATCATCACCGGTAGAACAGCTCGCACACGCACAATGCCCCACCCACGCGCATCCGCCACAGGTCCCGCTGATACAAGTCAAGCTCCCATCACAGTCATCGGCAGAGGCACAAGCCGCACCGGCGCAGTGGTCCGTCCAGGAGCATGCCGTGCAGGTTCCTATTTGGCTCGGATTAGCACAATTCCATCATCCCCTTTCAATACCGCTTCGAGAAGCTCCATTTCCCCCTTCCCACCATCCAAAAGATCCAGAAAGGAATGAGTTAAGAGTAAAAGGAAAAGAAAGAACCCACCCGCAGGAGCACTACTCGTCGTCGTACTCTTCTTCGTCGTCGTCGTACTCGTCGCCTTCGCCGTACTCGAGCTCTTCACCGACGTCGTGGTGCCCGTCCCCGCCCCCCCAATCTTCGCCACCAGCGAATCCCCTAGCGATTGCAGCGAGGCCTCGAACACGGTCGAGGTCGAGGCGCCCCAGTTCGCGCCGTTCTTGCCGGGGACGGCCGCGGCGCCCGTGAAAGCGATGTAGAGCACGTCGGCTTGGTCGTGGCCGTTGTCGCCGGTCATGCTGGTGCCGAAGCAGGCGGTGGCCATGGAGATGGAGGATTCGCCGACGAGGGCTTTGGAGCCGCCGTCGTCGCCGTTTTCATCGCCCCAGATGCCGTAGTACTGTTTTTGGGGGGGTGGTGTTAGTGGCTTGTTTGTTAGGATGGGGAGGGTGGGTGAAGAAATAAGGGAGGAGGGAGAGGACGAACCATGGCGCCATTGCAGACTACAGCCATTAAACTCAAAGGTTGGATGCCGTAGGAGGCAGGATTAAAGTTCTTATACCCGCTTAGTGTTCCTGTTTATCCATTCATTAGCTAACTCCCCGGAAAATGAGAGTGAAAGAGTTGAACATACCAGTATTCCCAAACACAACATACATATGCACATTGGCATTCAAATCTTTGATCCCCTTCCCGTACCCCGCAACAGTATCCATGAAGCTCGTCTCGCTCTGTGTATCCCCGCTATTACCACACCTCGTATCCCCATTGATGATGGTCTGGTTGCCATCACAGTCGATGTCCATATCCGCGAGTTGACCTGATGAACCGCTGATATAGATGATGCCGTCATCGTTTAGGTGATCACCGCAGTAGGACCAGCCTGAATGAAGAGAGGGAGTTGTTTAGTTTTAGGTTCTTGTTTTGTATGTTGGCAGTGGGTATGGAGGGACTCAGGAGTAGGGAGAGAAGGGGGAAGTGGAGAAATCGAGGAGAGACCACCATTTGAACTCCCATCACTGATATAAAACCCCGTCCCCCCTAATGGATCACTACAGCTCCCCTTGGCCACAATCGAATCATGCAACGCTTGTACATTGGCCGGCACCGTTCTCGCCGCGACGAGCGCCGCCACAGAGAACAGCAAGCAGGCTGACGATCTCATTTCGAGGATGTGATTTAAAATGCCAATTAAGCAAAGCTTGAAAGGATGAGCGATATGGAAACCAACTTCCTGACTGAAGCCAAACCTTATATACTTATAGAAGGACACCGACCGGAAACCCCACCCCGTGGTAGTATTCTCAACAGATAGATGAAATCTCCCCCGCCTCCCTCCCTCTACGAAAGCATTTCTCTTTTCGGAAGCCCTTCCTCGCCCGACACACGGTAGAAATCCTTCCCTCACCCCATCAACCCATCCAGCCCACCGCTCGGTGACCACATCCCCCATCACCTCACCCCACCGCGTAACACCAGAACGCCAGTGTTGAGAGAGAGAGAGAAACGAGAGCAAAAAAAAGACAATACGAGAAGAAGATGGGAGGACCAACGTCTTGGCATGCTTCCTCCGGGCTGAAATGCACCAATGGGTTGGGTGCACCACCCCGTGTTGGGGCAGCTCGCAGCGCACGATGTGTCCGGCGTTCAGTTAACCTTAATCGTGGATGCGCGGAAGGATTCCCGGGTCACACCACCTTGTTGTCGTGCTCGGATGTATTGGATGTCGGAGGGGAGAGTCAGCATCGCGGGAATGAGTAATGGATGGATGGATGGATGGATGGCGTGGAGAGAGAGGAGTAGGGTGTTGGGGTCACGGGTGTGGTTGCTTGGGTTGGATTCAGAGGTGAGGGGAGGGGAGGGGAGAATGCTATTGAGGTGGAGGAATGTGGTGGGAGAGGAATAGATAGATAGGTAGGTATTAGTATGTATGTAAGCGGGTAGGCAACGTTGCATAGGTACTATGTGCTATGTGCTATGTGTAGGTATGAGTTAGGCGAGGAAATAAAAGAGATAGATAGTTGGGTTTGGAGGCATTGGTGCGGTCGTATACCTTTTGTTTGATAGGAGCTTGTACCCGAGGGACATGCTGTGCTATATATACAGTCCGCTTGCAGGATGTCAGATTGCACGGCAGGAGCTAGCAGCTAACAGCCTAACTAGTTAAAACGAATGTTGGTCTTGTAGTTATGTACTGTATCCTATTGTATAACGCAATGTACCTGTGGAAATAACTATCTTTATTTTATATGTATTATCAGTTATTTATCTCATCATCGATTGTGTGAGGGGTAAATCCCATATTTGAGGCTCGGAATAAGTCTTGGCTTGCTGCTATGTACTACCACCGCTTTGGAATGTCGCGTACCCCGCTAATTTAGTTATAGCTCCGTGAAGAGATGGGTGTATCTGTTACTGGTAGAATAGTAAGGCTAATTAAACCTGCCTTCTCTCTAGAAGAAATAGAGTATTTTTTGTTCAATTTAAACAGGGAACCTTGGATTTACACCCTTTACCTTTCACCTGATGTATTGCCTCGAGAGGCAGCTATCACGTGTATGCACACCAGCTCCTGGCAAACCCAAGTCTTAGAGCTCATGTACGAACTGCTAACGCGGCTGACAGTAATCTTTGCTAATAGTGCCGCTTGAATATGAGGAAGACTCCAATCCAGGGAATCTTATCAATCAATCACGTGGGCGAATTCGAGCACTTGTTGTATTATCTGTAAAGCACGTGAGATCTTACAACTTGGCTTTCCTCCTATTACCGCTAGTTATTCATCCTACCCCGCCTTCCCCTCGCTCCTATTTTTACTCTTCCTCTTGCTACTGGAAGCTCTATTCTCGTTGTACTTGGTGGTGGCTGGTGTAGCTCTCAAGGAGCGCAGATGTCGTTTTAAAAATCAAGGTATATATTACACACTTGCTATAATCAAGAATGACCTAGATACGAAGTGTAAGCGAGATGGCATCTCTCGAAGAGTTCGACGTTCAAAGTTCAGATGATTCGAGAACGAGATCCCCTCAGCATCTTTCCAATCCCTCATCCTCGCACTCTCAACCCCTTCCCAGAGACCAACCCACAAGAACCCACAAGAACCCCAGATCAAACGTCCCAACGCTCGACTCGACCTGCCCAGCCCGACCCCAAGCTAGCGTTTCAGGAGTCTCGAGATCAGCGCGCCGCATGCCTGCAAGTCGCACCGCATAAGGTTCATCACCTCCTGAAATAGACATCTGCCAGTCATCACGTTACGACCTGAGGGTTTGATTTGCGTGGCTTTTGCGGGGACGCAGCTAGCCCGGACTGGAGAATGACGACGGTGATGGCGATACGAAGGACGGTTGGTTGGAGAGACAGAGTCGGTGAATGTCCTGTCACTCGAGCTTTGAAGGGAGACGAAGCGGGTTGAGGATGTTTTCTAATCTATACCATTCGGAGGCACTAGGGGGGGGAGAGGGGAGAGAGAGAGGGGGAACGAGAGGAGGCAAGGAGAGGAGCGCCTTTCCCGTGTGCGAAGGACGTATCCCGTCCCATGCCGTACCTCATCCTGTTATCCAGAGACAGTTGGAAGAATGAATGTCCTGTGCCTTGGCCGCCCTCAGGGAGGCGGATCGGTTTGATCTCCTTTCTATCAGCAATAGGCGAGGTGAGTCGAGGCAAGGAGAGGAGGCCTTCTCTCCTGTGCACTGTCCGTAAGCCGTACGGAGGACAAACATGTAGTTATCATCAAACAAGATCCATTCATTCGAGGGACAAAAGAGCCGGTCTTCTGTAAAGGGGCTATGCGATGATCGATGCAAGAAACCCCATCTGTCACCCTCCACGTCCTTGCTCCCATCTACCCCAAACGCTTTGCCAGATAGCCGCTTCGCTTGTGGCGAAAATGAGGCGATTCCCTCGTTCGGTCGACCTCTTGCCTCTTTATCAATCGCGTCGATGTATACTCGAGACTGGACCGAAGCATACCGCAGCTGAGGAAATCCACCTTGGCTGCGGCTATGACTGTCGCGCTGCTAATGCGGCGTGCAGCGTTCAAAATAGCTCTCGGTACAGCCTCACGAGATGAAACTCCCCACCAATCGTGACGAGAGCGAGTCGAAGGGCGTGAAAGGAGGGGAACGGGGGATGGGAAGCGAAGGAGAAAGAGCAACAAGGCTATGGAAGAAACCCATTGGATGGGTACTATAGTATAATGGTGGATGGGGATAATAGATCTTCTATGGATAGATCTGATGTCAACTCATGTCATCTCGAGAACCCCTAAACGAGTAATGCTGCGAACAAGCGAACGTACTGTTTTGGTCGGAGGCTGATGGGGAGGGCGCAGTGTGCGGAAGAGCAAGAGCGCTGAGTTGAGTTGCGCTCTTGAGGCTGTTGGCGATGCTACTTGTATCTGCCAGTATTCGACCAAGAGAAGCAAAACCGGAGAGCCGTAGAGATCCATCATTCATCCCATCGTCTTCTTGTGCCTACGTCGTTGTCGATACATACGTGCCCCTTTTCCTGCCCAGCCTATCCGATCCCCTTGCGAGGGCTTGCTTCCCTTCGCCTTTGAAACACTCACCACTAACGCTAAAATCCATCCTCGCGCTGTGAACACACGCAACCACCTCCCCCCCCATCATCATCCTCACTCACAACCCTTCTTCTCGCGCTCCCTCTCTCCTCCAAAACCTCCATCTTTCATTCCTTCTTCTCCATCGGCATCGTCGCTCCTCGCCCTGTCGGTTTCCTGCTTCTGTATTAATGCCTCTTGTATATTCGAGCTACACCCCCCACAGAGCATTTTCCCGGTCTTCCCCTTTAACCTCGCCCACCTCCCACACACTCAGAGCTTAATCACAAGAGCATCACCGTCTCGAGCCCCTTACGCAGACAGGACGCTTCACGCACGATCGAACACCTCTCGGTCTCTGCCATTCCTTCAAATACACACGTCTGATTCAGCTTCGCCATCCCATTTGGTCATTGCGGATCCCACCACTTTTTAATAGATTCGTCTACTCGACCCCGGTTTTCTGCCCCCGAACTGCCACAATCCTTCTCGAGGCGCACGGCGACATCCAGTTCGAAGCTGGCCCGCAGCACATCCTCTTAAGACTCGACTTCCTATCGACCCGGTTGAATTGATCAAGACCGTCTAATCGCTGTCCGCTTCATTGGTTAGCCGTTATCCCACAGCTCGACGTCGAACTTCGAGCCCCGAGACACAGACACACACGCACACGACGATACATTCGAATAACTCCCGCCATCTCTAGTACCAGCGACGAGAGATCTTTGGTGGACGAATAATCTATAATGTCATCTGCAAGATCGGAACACAGCCTGGGCTATCTTCCCACGCCGTCCAATCTTCCCCGTTCGGGATCTTCCACTGCGAATACCTCACCCACGGAAGCATCGAGTGGTGGAGGAGGAGCATTAAGGTCGCCCTTTGGACTCTCGGGTGGATTGAACTCTGCGGGCAAGATGGCCGGTAACACGCGATCAGGGGCTGGTTCTCCTTCGCATGATCTAGGCAGCGCCGGCAGATTGTTTTCAAAGAGGTGAGTGTGCTTTGATTCCACCCGATCTGCTCCCAACCCGCATCCATTATCAAAAAACCTGTTCATCACTAACCTCTGCAGAGCTCGAGAGATCCAGGCACAGGAAGGCGTTCCAGTAAATGTCTGGGGCCCTCCGACCAGTGGCCACTCGACTCCCCTCCGAGAAAACATCCCCGAATCTCCCACGACTGACGGCTTCCCCGATTTCTCACATCTCCCTACACCCGACTCCCTCCCACAAGTACGGCGAGCTCGCGCAGGCACCGTCCCATCTCGCTTTTCTCCGGGTGGAGTGGGCAATGGATCAGGACCGCTCCCATCACTCGCCAAGTCATCTCGCCCCACACCCACTGCAAGCCCTTTCAAATCGCCATCTCCAAACCTGGGGGATATGGGTGATCATAACACATCGAGCAATGCCGCTCTTCTCTCCCGTCTACGTGCGGGATCGATGCCACAACGAAGTCAGTATGCCAATGTTGCCGGCCCTTTTGGCCCGTCGGTATTTTCCACAAACTGGGCAGCTGGCCGTGAGCGTGCATCGACCTTGGCCAGTATTGCCAGCCT
Organism: Ascocoryne sarcoides NRRL 50072; assembly: GCA_000328965.1. NCBI lineage: Eukaryota > Fungi > Ascomycota > Leotiomycetes > Helotiales > Gelatinodiscaceae > Ascocoryne > Ascocoryne sarcoides. The sequence goes on from KB205943.1 coordinate 279,765, forward strand.
AGGATCAAACGGACCCAGCTCCCCAGCACAATCTTCCTTCTCGAGGGAAGGGACCGGGGATAACGACATGCAGATGCGGACGCTTGATTACCTGGGCTTGGCCGACACTCCACAACCTCACCAGGCACAATTAGCAAACCCCTTCTTGGCTAACATTGCAGATATCAAATCTGCAAATCGGTTCCGATCATATTCGGTCAATGCTAAAGAAAAATACGCCGAGGATGAGGAGGAGGAATATGGAACCGGGAACATGACTCCATACGAGGCACAACAAGCTCAATTGCACATCCAGCTGGCCGTGACCAACGCCGCCATCCAACAGCACAATCTAGCGGTTCAAGCTTTTGCCAACCAAGCATCCTCCAGCCGACCGAGAGCCAGAACTGCAGGCGTCCTTGAATCTCCAACTTCAAGAATGCTCAAGCATTACTACCCGACCGCATCTCGTCTTGACAACAGCATCAATGCTGCGGATTTAGAGCATGGGGAATACGAAGACCTCCCCGCCGCAGTGGCAGCAATGACCTTGGGCCGATCCAACAGCGGAAACGACGGACTCCTAAACGCAGAGGACAGCCTGGAAGGCCCAACGAGAGCTCTCTGGCTTGGAAGCATCCCCTCATCCACCACGGTGACGACTTTGACTGAAATGTTCAAGTCCCACGGTCCCATAATTTCCGCTCGCGTGCTCACCCATAAAAATTGTGGGTTTGTCAATTTTGAACGATTAGAGAGTGCCATGTCTGCAAAAGCGATGATGAACGGAAAAGAAATCTTCCCTGGTGCTGGCCCTGTCCGGATCAATTTCGCCAAACCCCCTTCTCCTTCAGGAACCCCCGGCCATGATGGAACATTCCCTTCTCCCAGCCCCGATCCATTCAAGGAGAACAGCACCAATGGTGAGGCTAACGGTGCAACTCCCGGCGTCATCTCAAGACCTGGCACAGCTCCACTCACGATGCGAAATCTTGGAGACATGAAATCGGATATCTTGAGGATTGTTGGTGATTTTGGTGCTACTCTAGACGATAAAGTCAAGATTACAAAGAGCTTAGGATCGGCCATCAACTACAACGGATATCAATCAGAGGTCCCTGCTATTCAAGAGCCTGCCCACAACAGGGTTCATGATGCTCCCAAGCTCCGAGACATCAGAAAGCGAATTGACAACCAGAGTTGGTCAGCTGCTGAAATCGAAAGCATTGCCATGGATATGCTGCCGGAGGTTGCAGAGCTCTCCTCCGATTACCTGGGAAACACTGTTGTACAGAAGCTATTTGAACACTGCTCCGACGACATGCGAGATCTCATGTTAACTGAGATTGCTCCCCATATGGCCGAGATTGGTGTCCACAAGAACGGTACATGGGCCGCACAAAAGATTATTGACGTCTGCAAGACTCCAAAGCAAATGAGCATGATTGTCAAGAACCTGCAACCATACACCGTCCCGTTGTTCTTGGACCAATACGGAAACTACGTCCTCCAATGTTGCTTGAAATTCGGTTCTCCCTACAACGATTTCATCTTCGAATCCATGCTCAGCCAGATGTGGGAGATCGCTCAAGGGCGATATGGCGCCAGAGCTATGCGTGCTTGTCTTGAGAGCCACCATGCTACCAAGGATCAGCAACGGATGCTCGCTGCAGCAATTGCACTCAATAGCGTCCAACTTGCTACCAATGCTAACGGTGCTCTCCTCCTCACTTGGTTCCTCGACACATGCACATTTCCTAAGCGGCGTTCTGTCCTCGCACCCGAGCTCGCTCCTAAACTCGTGCATCTGTGTACCCACAAGGTGGCATACCTCACGGTGTTGAAGGTCATCAACCAGAAACTCGAATCAGATGCACGCGACTCGATTCTTCAAGCTCTGTTCTTCTCGGAGCATGATAATACCCTCGAAAAGATCCTGTCAGACCATGCTTGCGGTGCCACCTTGATCTTCAAAGTTCTGACCACACCATTCTTCGATGAGGCCATCCGATCCCAGGTTGTCGAGAATGTCAGAAATGTCCTTCTCAGACTCAAGGCTCAACCCGCTCAAGGCTACAAACGTTTGATGGACGAGGTTGGACTTTCCACCCGCAATGGAAGCGCTGGACCCAGTCGAGAGCACAATTCCAATAGCCACTCGACCGAGCGCACTCGACCTGGATCTCAGCACAGTCAGGCAAATGGCCACATGCCCCCACAATTCAGTGGTAATCAATTCTATCCCCAGATGGCACAAGCGCCTTTCGACATGGGAATGGGGATGCAACGAACAGACAGCATGGATTCAAATCTTGGTCAATTCCCTAATTTCGGTCTCGCCAACCCAATGTTTAATCCCACTGGTGTTATCGCGCCGATCAACATGCAGCAGCTGCAATACCAACAATCTCTCCTAGCTCGCGCCGCTCCTCCGATGAACAACTTCTACCCTACCATGCAATCTAGTTTTGGTGGGTACAGCAGCCCTAGTCCATCAATCGAGAACTACCGCAACCAGGCGCCAAATGCCAACCCCATCCAACCACCACAGCCGCTGGGGCAGAATAACTTCGGCCCGCCAGGCTTCGGCAGCATCGGCATGGGGCTCGGTGCGTACGGCTATGCGGGCATGGGCATGCAGGGGATGGGGTATGGTATGCAGCAGGAGCAACCGGTCAATGGTCGACGTGGACGTGTATGTTGATCTTTCTCAAGTTTCAGGACGTAGGACTAACGACAGCAGCAGAGATGAATATATTGATGGCTGGGGAGGAACGCTCAGTTGTATGAATGTCTGGTGAAAATGTCCATTTAACGGAGTTGGCGCTATTTTTGGGTGCGATATATGTGATGTGGTGTTTTTGCCTGTTCAATCTATATTTTTGTTATTGAAAGTCAAAAGGCATACTATCTCCAGATGAAAAGAAAACTAGCTCTTGTGTATACACATTTTTGATCTTGTCTTGTCGAATGGTTTACTGAATACTTGACGATGGGGCATCTTATCTCTCTATCTATGGGAAGGGGGAGTAGGTTGTTTTTTTATTTTGAATGATCTTTTTACGTTTTTGTTTGCTCTTTGTCTGTTTGGATGTGTGTGTTGCATTCATTTTGGTGTGGGGGGTGGGGTAAGAAGGGAAGGAGGGATGGGGATATGTTGGTTGGTTGGTTGGCTTCACTTTCATGGCTGGGTTCCGAGATCAAAACCAAGTGAGTTTGTTGGTTTGGCTTTCTTGGGAAGGGAGGGGTGGGTGCCTTTTCTGGTGGCCTGGCTCGGTTCGGTTCGGTCCGGCTTGGCTTGACTTGGAATTGTATGGCATGGCATGTACGGCTGGGTGAAAATGGCTGGGTGCATGGATGGATGAATGATGCATGGATTGGGGGGTTGGGTTGGGATGAGGTTGGGAAGGTGGGGGGAGGGGGAGGGGGAGGTTGATTTATAGAAAGAAAGAAAGAAGGGAAGAATTATAAATGATATACATTTCTAAGGGATTTAGTTGAGGAGTTTTTGGTATAGTTTTGTGAGAGTGTGTTTTTGAGAGAAAGAGTGTTGGGGTGTGATGATGCGTGATGTAATGTGTGATGTGTGATGTGATGTGTAATGTGATGTGTAGTGTAATATGTGGTATGTGGTGTAATATGTAAGAGTGTAAGAGTGTTAGTTGCGGTGGTTTTCTGTCTAGGGTTCTTGTTAGAATAGAGAGGGGGAGGGGGAGGGAGAGAGGGAGTTTACTTGTTTTTTGTAGGCTGGTGTGTTAATTGTTACTTTTGTGTCTCAATAGGGTTTAGTATTGTTTGGCTCTCTCTCTAGAGCGATTGTCGTTTATAAAAGGTCTTATGTATAAGAATTGAGAGATAGAAGGGGGGGAGTCCACTTGTTTTTTATAAGCTTAAGCTGGTTTGGGTAGTTGTTATTTTTGTGTTTTGGGAGGGTTTAGTATTATATAGTATTATAGGAGAGTTTGTGTTTTAATATTGTAGGTTTTAATATCTTCTAGCTTTCAATACTAGTTTGTTGTTTATCAACGGTTTTATGAAAATAGAAAGAGAGAGAGAAAGAGAGAAGGGGAGGATAGGACTTGTTTTAGAAGGTAGTGGGTTGGTTGTTGTTTTGGTGTTAGGGTGGGGTTTGGTGTTATAATAGGTTTGGTTTGGTGTTGTTTGGGTTTCGATGTGGGGTTTGGTTTAAGTGTGTGAGTAGGGAGGATGGGGGGTGGAGAGGAGGTGGGATAAAAGGAGGTGGAAGAGGGAGGGAAAGGAAAGGAAAGGAAAGGAAAGGGAGGGGAAAGGAGCTAATGTAAAAGGTTAGTATTTATATCAAGTTTGTTAAAATAAATATATCAACTAGAAGTATAATAGATGTATTTATAAAAAGAATATAAAAGCCGGTATAAGAAGATATTTGTTTATAGTTAGGATATAAATAGGTTTAAATAAAAAGAGTTATGTTTGAAGGTGAAAGTAATGAGATGTTTATAAAGTGTATTAGTGTTATAGAGATTAGTAAGTAAAGGTGTTTAGTTATATTTACTTAAAAGTGTTTAGGGTTTAAGTTGTTGTTTTATGTTATAATATGTTTTTAAAAGTTGTGAGGGTTTGTGAGGGTTTGTATAGTTAGTTTATAAGGTGTAAATTAAATAGAGAGAGGAGGGGAGAATAGAGAGGAGGTGGTATAAGAGGAGGTAGAGGTGGAAGGGAGAGGGAGGGAAAAGAGGGGGGTTAAAAAGCTAAAACAAAAGATAGTGTTTATATCAGAATTGTCGTAGAGATGTACTAACTGCCCTCATGTAATTGTTCAGCAAGCACCCCCTACCAACTTCTTCCCTGTATTAGGCGAGAGAGCGCAATACACCGATCGCTAGCAATACGACGATAGTAATATAGTAGTAGTATTCTACGCCAGGGCGCAGTGCTCAGAATCCCGTCTAGAAACTCCCGAAGGGTATTAAGGCGTGAATAGCTAAGATTTACGAGCGGTATATCATCCACTGAATTCAAAAGTTATAATCTTCTCCCTCCTTTATTCGATAGAGATATTTGAGTTTAAATAATCTCACGAAACTTGAAAACAGTACTTTAAACCGCTGAAATCTTAAATCTTAGGTATGTACTCAACCAGCCTGCGAAGGTGTGTGTTGTCAAAAGCTTCTTAACAAACCTACGTCTCAGGTACCTTATCTTAAGTCTTATTTCCGTCCTGCTTCCTCCCTCTTCGTAGCTTATAGTCTTATACAATAGAAGATCGTACTAGTGCCTTTTTCCTCCTTGCCTTTTTCGCTTTTCAATATACCCACTCACTTTTATAGTTCTCCTCCCGGCTGTGAGCGCATTCGATGATGTAGCGAATAGAAATTACATATTTTATTATCGCACTTGCAACTTGTGAAATGATTGAAAAGGGTCTAGGAATATGTTGTCTTAGATATACTCTTTATCTAGCTTAATTAAATCTGATGTTCTTTGCCTTCATATAGAGATTTTATAATGAAAATTGGTTTATTGCTAGCGAGCGGGGGATTGAACTCCCTCGCTTACTTATGTAAAGATGTTAGTGAGGAGCGCTAGCCAAATGGTTATATAGAGGCGAACGAACGGTAGCTCTAACAAGAATATTTATTAGATTATTCCCTTTGTATAGTTGTAGTGCTGAACTGAAGAGCTGATGTCGGAAGGTGGAATAAAGATTTATAAAACACTTTTATGGCGCAAGTCCTGCTATGTAGAGGTTTATAGTTGTCTGTACCTAAGGGCATCTATCCTCGCGATTACTACTAGAGGTGTAACTTCACCCCTATTCACCTTTCCACGCTACCGCGACGCCGTCGAGTTTACTAGAACCGCCGTCGCATGGTAAGCGAGAATACTACTTTCAGCTGCTAAGTAGCGTTTTCCTTATTTCCTAGTTGAAATAAAAGACTTGTAACGCTAGGAGAAAGAGTGGTGGTTTACAGGTTAAATAACTTGTACATGTAAGCTCTTTGAATCCTATTCATATTATCTTAGATATCAACGACCAGTACCAAATCTCTCAACCGCACAAAGCTTCAATTCAATTCTTTCAAACTCTTTAAAATATTTATAATCCCCTACTCCTCCAAATGGATTTTCTCTCCTCCGAACTCGAAGCCATGGCCGACAAAGCCTATAACTTCAACAACGACACAAACGCCATCGAAGATGAAACCATCACTCGCTGGCAAAAACTCTTCAATTATAGTCATCAGGCTGCAATCGCGGCCATCGAATCTTACCGTCTCGATATCTTCCGGTCTGGGGTTTCGGATGATCTATGGGAGATGTTGAGGGAAGTGTGGGAGGCGAAAGGATATGATCGTGAAGCTTACGAGTATTACTTGCTTCACTGTTCTACAGCCTCGTCTTCTAGACCTGGAGAGGGTAATCCAAACGCCGAATACCTCGTCAAGATCGAAGGACCATTAAACCCTTTTTTTATCCAATAAATTGGCTGCACAAAGGAGATTCCTGAGGTCATGCAAGGAACGGGCGAGGATGGTGATGCGGTGTTCTACCTCATAGATGGTGCGGCTCGGCAATCCATCTTATCCCATTTCACCAAAACTGGCTTGGGGTTCGAACCGATGTTCATACCCCTCCACAGAGCTGCCAAAAATCTCGACGATTATTCCCTATACCCGAGTCTAGGCATCGATACTACGCTTCCGCAATATCGTCCTAACACGACCTCTCAGGTCTTCCAGCCTACGAATGACCAATATCCGGTTTGGTATTTCTTCTATGGAACGCTGGCGGAGCCGGAAAGGTTAAAGGGGCTTTTGAAGTTGGATGAGGAGCCGGTGATTATGAAGGCGAGTGTTGGGGCCGGGAGGATGGAGATGTGGGGGGGGGAGTATAAGGCGTTGCTGGATGGGGAGGGGAGAGTTGAGGGGTGGGCTTATAGGGTTTTGGAGAGGGAACAGGAGGATTGTTTAAGGGTTTATGAGACGGATAACTATGAGGTTGTCCGGTGTGTGATTGATGCTGAAGGGGTGGGTGAGGTTTTAGGATGTACGTTTCGGTTTGTGGGGCGGGTGGATAGGTGATAGGGTTTAGCTAGGGGGGAGAGGGGAAATAGGCTCTTTTTATCTCTGTATGATAGTCATTAGCTTCCTATTGCCGGTTCTTCTGTAGAACATGAACTTACCAATCATAACTTTTCTATAGCATTCGTTATGTTTCGTGCTTGCAATCAAGTCATCCAAATAGTATATCAAGCTTCAAAGAGTCAAGGGCTGTTTGGGATACGATCAAACTCTAGATCGAAGTGTAGCATGAAAATTCAGGAAACTCGAGGCTGGATAAAGTTGATCTATCTCCAGAAAAACACAAAGAGTTGGAGCTGCACTTCCCACATATCCACATCAGCCTCTTAAAGCCATCAAAGCAATCTCCACCTCATTCGCCGTATCGAATTTCTCATTCCAACAGTCTCGAATGACATCCCCAGCCAACAGACGCGTGACATCATACATCCTCTCCACATCGCCATCATCTAATTCCTCAAATGGCATTTTCCAAGACATGATCTCATAGATAGCAGATCCCAAGGCAAAGAGCTCCCTTTTAACATACGGACGCTCTTCAAAAGCCCGACCTCGAAGCGGTAATTCGTAGCGGATCTCCTCGACGATATTATCCTCGACGATATTGTCAATCTGTCTTGCTCTGACGGTGGCGTCGACCAGGTATTTCTGATGAACTGTCGAACATTGCCATACGGTGCCCGCTCTAACCGCAGTGAATGAATACCTGGATGAATCTCAACAATACCATAGCACTTTAAGATATGAGGATGCTCCCCAAGGTGCTGGTACACTTCTCCCTCCCTCGCGAGAGCCTTTTCACCTGTCTGGGTTTTCTGACACTGCGCAGCGCTTCTCTCCGACCCAGACCTGGTGGCCTTTTAATACGGTTGTCCCGCCGCTTTCGGCAGATACGATTGAAGATCCGCCGAGGCCGAGGAGCTCGTATTCCATTTTGAAGTGTTAGTGCGTATAGTGCGATGTTGATCAAGTATTCAGAGCAAGGTATGTGTGTTTGAAGGGGGTTTCCAATTTGGTTGGTAGACCTATTTACTTGGTTGGTTAGAAGAAAGAGATTGCTAAAGAGAGCTTTGATAACTTTCATGTGGATACCTAGCGTAAGGAGTGGTTAGGTGAATCAAAGCTAGCAACTATACAGGGAACAAGTAGTGCTTGCGATGATGATGTAGGACAAGGTACGACGAAGAAAGAGGTGAATTGCCACTGTTATATTCACCGCCTCCACATTTAGCTATTAGCCGTGGCTTTTCTCAAGTTCTAATTGGAACGAAAGAACAAGACAACTACTTGATACTGTGTACTTGTATAAATACTTACAATACTATATATAGCCTTTGTTTATTTTAATTTGCTATATCGAGGGCGGTCTATGTCACCAGTTAGCTCATGTACCATAGCTATCTCTGCTGAGATTACTCATGTATATCACTCTTTTTAACATCATCATAAGAGCTTCATCGTTCTCAGTCCTCCGAACGACATTTGTTAATACGCCTATCCTGCCTTGTTGCTCGCTTGATGCCCCAAGTGACATTCTAGAAGCTCATTTCCAAATTTGGAAGGCGGGGTTTTTCGGACAGGAGATAGCCGAGGCCGAAACCTCGACATGGCCCTCACTTCTCTCGAAACCTCCAACCTCACTTCGTCCAATATGACTCTAGTCTAAAGGGGTTTCTAGCAACCATCAATTTACCTACTAAGCTCACCTTTTTTAATGACTTGATGTCTTGATACCTTCAATCAGCCTCTGCCGCCTTGACACATCTGTCTCATCAATCTCGATCTACCACCAACCATGGCGGACCAAACTTCGAAAGACTCCGCTACGAGAGAGCGCATTATTACGCATATGAATACAGATCACGCCGTATCCGTTGCCCTCTATCTCCGCCACTACGCCCACCTCTCCTCTCGAGCATCTAAAAACGCAGTGCTCACCGATATGACGCTTTCCTCGATGACTATCCGGTCTCGCGATAACAAAACTTATTCTATTCCCTTTAATCCGCCCTTGACCTCGTGGGCCGAGGTTCGTCAACGAAGCGTAGATATGGACCATGAGGCTCGAGTCGCGCTGGATATTTCCCCTAATAGAATCACCGAATACTATCCTCATCGCTCACCTATGTCTGTCGTTGTTTTTGGAGCTTGCCTTTCCGTATTTAGTATATTTGCTGTAAGAGATAAGATCGTGCCTGGGACGTGGTTTTATGATAAGGCTCTACGGTGGTTTCCTGGTGGGGGCGAGTGGTTTGTGCGGTTGGGGAAAGCGTTTACGGCGTTTGTTGTAGTAGTGCATACGGTAGAGGCTGTAGTTCTTGATAAGAAGTTACAGAAGTTTGGGGTTGAGAGGGGTACTGGCCTATGGTGGAAGTGGATTGCGAGCTGTATGGCTGAAGGGGCTGGATGTTTTGCGAGGATCGATGCGGCGGTGAAGAGAAAGGAGGCAGAGGCAGCGAAAGCGGCAGGGTAAGGGATAACTATTTAACATAGTCATTTGGAGTAATAGGGAAGGAAAAGTGTTCGATATGGAGCATTTTCTAATGTTATGAAAGGGCAGGTGAAAGGGTAATTGAGAATTGAAATGGAGTTACACAAGCATCCGCAGATTTCAAGTGGCGCTGCGTAGAGAGCTAAGAATATATGATCTCAGATGTTATATCCTTCTGGCGGTACGCAATCACGAGCCCTGGATAGACATAGGTCATGTACTTGCGAGCCACATAGCAAGCCTAGCTCTAAGTCGTACTGGAATATACAACTAGGCTAGAGATAACCCAGATTGGCTCTGGCAAGAAACTCTGCAAGCTTGACAGGGATTAACACAGACTATATTCCAGTAGTAAGTTCTAAGGTCTAAGGACGAAAATATGATATGCTCATGTCAACATTTTAATGTCGAAGAGGCCATTTCATGGGAAAAGCGGGGTATAAGGTGGAGAGCGTATTGCGAGTATTACCACTTCTAGCCTTTCTACAAAGAACTTAATCTGGGGTTTTATTACAACTCCGACATGAGAACATGATTAAAACTCTTTACCCTTGCATATATCATAGAGTCAGAAGGGGATGCTAGAGGAAGTAACCATATATACTTCTTACTCCTTTTTTTAGCACACGGTAAAACCTCGGCTGGAAAATTGGCTTGCAACGAAGAGAACATTTTCAAGGGTTGGTAGACAAGGACAACCTCACGTCGGGGACTAGATTTATCTTTGATAATTTGTCTCTCCGCATTCTGCATCAGACATCTCAAATCCAGAGACTTGGGTTCCAGATCGGGAGGTGTGAGCATCCCAAAAATGCTTGTGATAATGCCGAATTCAAGACACATATTTACCCCACCTCCGTCTGAGACACTACCCCAGTGCAATAAACTTTATATTTTAAGTGCTCATCTTCGCCGGAGAGTTTGGGGCGTTTTATTTAATTCCCGGTTTTGGGGGCGGGGGCTGGGTTGATACGACGTGCTCCTTGTTGTCAGCAGAGAAGGACTTCGTGTTATTGAAGGGATTTTTACCTCCGAACATATATGTCACTCGTGTCTCTCCTCGTTATATGTAGCCCTTTTCAACAAATATGTTTATGTGGTGTTGGAAACCCAAAAATAGGATGTGGGAATACTTGTGCAAACTCCTGAAAACCCCATTTGAACTGCATCTGAACTTCCCAACAAATGCGCAATCATGTCTTGACAACTCGACGAAACGGTATGGATGCACTCCCCATTTCTCGATGAATACTCCGTAACAGTCAACCCAGAGCCAGGACCAAAGTCGTGCGTAACCGCGGAATGCCCACAACATGCCATTCCTCGCCCTCGGTTACACACGACACATACCCGCCCTCGCTGTTCAGCACTTGCCGATGAGGTCTCGATCTAATTTCGTCGCGACTAGTCGTAGGGTAGAGCTCTGCGGATGAGTATAGATCGGATGGGATAGGACGCAATGAGGCCACCGAGCCGAGCACAATCACATCATAACAGCTGGATGACCTATGTATATATGTATTGGGCAGCACTGGATAGAGGCCCTTTCCGATCCAAGTACCGGATCCTCAACAGCCAACAAAACACACACCGGTAGCCAATAGCCAATAAGGTTAGCCGAGAAAACAACAACAATAACAACAACAACAACAACAACCGCAGAAGCAGAAGCATGAAGCAAGGGAAATCCACCTCCAAGGTCTCATTTTTCAAAACCAAGACTTTCAGATATCCTCCCCTCCCCCTAAAAACCCCAAAAGATCTACCAACCAACCAACCAACCAACGGATTCCCCCCCATCCTTATCTCAACCCGCCAGGGCAACGAACCCAGCCCTCCCGTCTACCCCAAACCCAATCTAGTTACGTGCGGCCGTATACGTAATCGTTGAGATCTCGAATTTCGCATCCGGGGCCAATCAGAGACCGGAAATGCGTAGCTTTTCCCCTAGCTCCACGGCCTTAGCGTAGACCCTTCATGCATGTGTTGCACTTTTTGGAAATTATTTTCTCTCGTTTACGGTGCGTAGCAGATTCTGCGATTTGCATGTGTGAGGTGGAGGACTCAGGAGGAGGGAGCAGCAGTGCGCCATCCGTCTTGCGTCTGATAGCTACCAAGACATCACGGAGCGGTGAGTCGGCTGGAGGTAGATGTGCAGAGCCAAGCAGTAGAGGAATTATCTCCCATGTGAATGACAGATGGCAAATAGCAATTACGATTTAGTTGGCGAGGGGGAGGAGGCTATTGAAGCTTTGAAACTCGCTGTTCTATGTGAGAGTGCTCTTGACTCTTTCTCTTCGTTTCAAGCCCTTGCGTAGCAGCTCCTCCTAAGCCTCCACGCTCGAGTCCAGTCGAGCTCGAGCTCAAACTCAAACTGGATCCAGATCCACCTGGAAATATGCACATGGCTGGGCGAGGTCCGTGTCAAAAATGGTTGAGAAAAGCCTCCATTTTCTCGCAGGGGCCCTTACGGACCACATAGGAGGCGGATCGAGGAAAAAGCACGCTAGAACCCCCATATCCGTCATAAAACCCTCTCGATATTTCCTGACCCAACTTCTTTCACCATTAAACCTCCAGAATGGCGACCCAAGAGACACCCAAGATGGCGGACGTCCAACAGCCCAAGCATCTCGACCTCAATGGCCAAGAGTTTGAGCTTCCCAACTTCACCATGAAGCAGATCTACGATGCCATCCCACCGCATTGCTTCAAGCCGTCATATATCCGCTCCCTGGCCTACGTCGTCCGCGATTACTTCTACCTCTCCACCCTCATCTACCTCGCCGTCACCTATATCCCCCTCCTCCCCAATGCCTCCCTCCGCTTTGCAGCATGGGCCGCATACAGCGTCGTCCAAGGCTTCGTCTTCACCGGCATCTGGATCCTCGCGCACGAATGCGGCCACGGGGCCTTCTCCAAGAGCAAGAAGCTGAACTATACCATGGGATTGATCATGCATTCCTTCCTCCTCGTCCCTTTCCACTCGTGGCGTCTCTCCCACAGCCAGCACCACAAGTCAACCGGCAACCTGCAAAAGGACACGGCGTTTGTGCCGCATACGAGGCAGAGCTGGGTCGAGTCCAATTTCGGACCCAAGGCCAAGCAGAACATGATCGAGTTCGCAGAGCTAGCAGAGGATTCTCCGATTGCTTCCCTCTGGCACGATTTCAAGCATCAATTCTTTGGATGGCCTGGGTATCTCCTCTTCAACCTGACGGGGCAGAGCTACGATGGTGCATCCGGGCTCAAGGTCTCGCATTTCTATTTCGGAGAGGATAGCGTCTTCTACAAGAAGAACGAGTTGGGATTGATCATGCTGTCTGATGTCGGCGTCGCGGTTATGATTGCAGGTCTCGTCGTCGCAGGTCAGATCTTCGGGAGTTGGAACGTGATCGTGCTTTGGGGTCTCCCTTGGCTCTGGGTTAACAACTGGATTGGTGAGTTCTTCCCTCCTCCCCTCGCTGTATTGATTCGTGAGGGCGGTGCGCTCGAGTATCTGCAGACCGCATATTAATTAGCAGAGCTAACTTAATCGCAGTGGCCATCACCTTCCTTCAACATACCGATGCCTCCATGCCCCATTACAACAACTCAACCTGGACCTTCGCCCGTGGTGCAACGGCCACCATCGACCGCGACCTCGGTTTCATCGACACCCACCTCTTCCACGACATCATCGGCACCCACGTCTGCCACCACCTCGTGTCCACCATCCCCTTCTACCACGCCGGCGAGGCTTCGATCTACATCCGAAGGGTGATGGGCAAGCACTACCGCGCCGACACCAAGACGGGGTTCTGGGCCGCGTTCTGGAAGAGCCAGCGGACCTGCAAGTTCGTGGAGGAGACGGAGGGCGCCGAGGGTAGCGGGGTCTTCATGTTCCGGAATCTGTATAACCGCGAGGGGGAGACGAAGTGCAAGAATCTAGTGGGGGATATCAAGGCATCGGCCGTGACGACCAGCATGCCGAGTTCGAGAGCGGAGGAGGCGAGGAGGAGGTTAAGCCATTCAGCTCAGTCTGCGCAGCTGAGGGCGGCGACCCTGCCTCTGTTGGCAGAGTGAGTGCTCGTCATGAATGAAAGATGGATGGTTAGATATATCGCAAGTTTCGTATTACGTCGGCAGGTCAGGTTAGTGTCCGCGGAGGACCGTCTCGCGATTGGTTGACATCGAGGATGGGATAGGATTAGTTTCCCGGGCGTTGGTTGTAGATGGATGGATAGATGGTGGTTATACCATTGCGTACATACATAGATCGATTTTTTATGCGAGCGATACCACGAAAAAAATGCAGGTGCGATTTAAATGTTCAAGTCAGTTCAGTCTTCTTGGGGAAATGGGTAAGTATGTATGTATGTATGACCGGTCCGGTTTTATGAAATGGTGGGGAGGGGATGATCTGCGTTTCCGGCTTTCCGAGTGCATGATGGGGTGATCAGTGTTCACTGCGACGTATTTGCTTTTTGGTTCTCGTGCTGTTGGCTGTTGATGCTGATACTGCTATTTATTTGTGAATTTGATTGATAGGTTAATTGGTTGATTAATTGATTCATTGGTTGTTAGGCTAAATTGGCGGTTGGGTGGTTGCTTTGTTTGTTTACTTTCTATGTTTAGATAATGTCTAGATATGTTTACCGGTACGGAGATTTCAGGTCGAATTGGCGTGGTATATTGGTTTGGGGATTGGGGATGGGGGTTTGGAGGGGGTCAGTGGCTGTGCTGTGTGTATAGGGTGTATTGTGCGTGTATTGTACGTTACAGCGTGTACTATAGCGTGTGTTACTGTATCACAGCGTGCATTCTATTTCTCGACCCAGCGTCTGCGTACGAGGTCCGAGGTATAAAGTATGAAGTCTGAAGCATGAAGTATGAAGTACTAACTGCGAATTATAAATCTTGTCATAGGGAATCTACAAACCGACAGATGGGTTGACTAACTACAAATTACAAATCACAAACTATAAATCTAAGTTATAAGTTATAAGTTATAGCCATAGCTCTAAATCCCACATCTCAAGGGAATGGTTCGTGTTATTTATCTATCATGGCTAGGTGCGATACATACTCCAAAATACATCCCCTCTTTGATTTCCGCTCTGATTTAGCAACTGCTCAGCTGCTCAACAATCAACAATCAAGATAATCGATTTCCGTGTACGCTTTTAGAGAAACTTGGGGAGTTAACAGCTCCCCTCTTCAAACAGAGCTAAATAAATTCTAAGAGTGTTTCATAAGATAGTATTAATATTCAAGAGATCTCAGGTAGGTAGTAGCAGCAAATATAAAAATCTTCTCTTGGTAGAAGTTAGATGGAGGGGTTTCTCCTCGTTACTGTAGTACATTGCTGTTATATTACCTAGTTTGACTTCGAGGTAACTGAATAGAAGGGCAGTGAGGAGTGGTAAATATAATACGTCTTCCTGACTTGGATACTTCCCCTATTCTTTCTTTCTTTCGTTCTTTCTTTCTTTCGTTCTTTCTTTCTTTCTACCATGAACGCTTAGTGATGTTGTAGGAGTTTCCTAAACTGAGGATTAGCTTTCCTATGTAGAGAAGGCGGCAGAGAAATACTAGACTAAATAATCCTCAAGACATACATTCTCGTCGTCTCAAAAACATGGGCCCATCTATCCAGTTATATGGTTCTTCCCGAGTGCACATACATACAACACAACACAATTGATTCCATCTTAAATTCTTCACACATATATACGTTCGTCGTAAGGATGTCTAGGTGATGTAGTAGCAAACAAAGCTATGCTAAGCCGCCCAACATATACAATCCACTCTTTCCCTCCTCCATTTCGCTTGATCACGGACTCGCAAACACCCGCCCATTTATAACCTCTTTGTCAACACCACAGCCAACCCAGACACCAAGGCGACGCCAGACCCATCGCTCCCACAATGCTAATCCCCAAACCCGCAAGTAAACTCCAGGCTTAACCAGTCAGAAAATCTATCCCATCCCTAATATACGCCCCCTAAATGACAATAACAGATACAATCGATTCATCACAGCTCACAAAACTAACTCCTCTTCCTACCCCTATGCCCCTTTTTCTCACCCCTTGTATGATGCCTCCCCGCACTTTCCTCCTCAACCACCTCCTTCGTCTTCTTCGTCACCCTCCTCGTCCGCGGCTGTTCACTATGTAAATGGCCCAACTCCTCCATCGCCATAGTATTATGCCAGCTGAGACATCGATGCGCTGTATGATCGACATGTTGTTCCTTTCTCCTCGTACTCATCCGCTTCGGGCCCGATTCGACACTCGCCTCCTCGCTCGGATTTAGGTACTCCTTTCTCTTCTCCATATGGCTCACGATTCGATCCCGGTACAGCTTCAACTCCTTATTCAGCTTTAGTTCATTATAACCCCTCGGATCCAGCCACTTCAATAGCGCATCGACCTGTTCAGGTTCATCAAAGTACCCCCATTGCCGAGCTGTGAACACGCTCGTGGATCCCTCTTCCTTTTTCTTCCGCTCGGGGACCGTGGTGCCAAATTTATGTTTGTATTCACTCTGCCATTCGGGCTTCATATCAATATAACCCTCTCGTTCCATATTGTCTGGACCCTGAACCCAGATACACCCATTAGCATATCCGGCATCGGCAGTCGAACTATTCGGCAATCCAGCATAAGGCATTCCATTCCGTTCAAACCAATAATACCGATTCCAAAACCTATCTTTTCCAAGGACCCGGGTTCGAGGGCAATCAGCTTCGCGGAGATCATTGTCTAAGACCGCAATCTCATCCTCACATTCCTTAATGGCATCTTGCTTCTTTTGGATTTCTTTCATGAGCTTGGTGAATTGCTTCGACTGTTTGGGAAGCTTCGCCTCGGCTTCGGCCTTTTCTTTCTTCTCATGCTCGGCATCTCGCTTTCGTTTTCTCTCTGCAGCTCTATCGAGACCTCTTCGTAACGAACGGCCTGGGTGAGGATCTTCATCTGTGTCCATAATTTCATCAGAGTCATGGATCTCGTCTTCAACATCAATCATCTTCACATCCACATTGATAGCCTTCTTTTCCGGCACCGGAGAGGGAGGTAGATTATCAGGGAGCAGGATTTTTCTTTCTTCATTCAGTAATCGGAGTTCTTCCATCCTGTGGATTGTTAGCTCTGCGCCCAGTCGACGAGAATCACGTGACGACTTACAGAGTCTTACGTTCTCTCTGGAGTTGGATTTTCTCTTTGCGAAACCCTGTCATTTGCTCACTGCACTCATCCATATACAGACGAACATCCTTGGTCGAGGTAACAAGTACTGTAATAATCTGAAGGGCCCGAATACGAAGGTTGACATCCAATCGGGCATATTGGTAGCGTGCGGTTTCAGCGTTCGGTTCCATATCGAGGGGCGCAAGTTCCTTTAACAAAGTCTCGCAGGCCTCAAATTCGTGGGGATCCTTGGAAAGCTGATGTAGTAGTCCGACAATGATGACTTGCCATCCGCCATTCTTGAAGTCACGCTTTCTTAGACGATCAATCCAGCCAATCTCATTCTGCATTTCAGCTGCTCGATGCATGCTCCTGGGCTCTGGACTGGGCTCTTTGACAGGTTCTGGGTGGGCCTTCAACGCTTCGGCTTCTGCTTTTGCAAGGCTGCTTCGGGTTGCTCGCCCCTTGGGCTTTATTTCCGGTTCAGGGGTGGGTGTCGGCACTACACTGACTTCGGCTGCATCTTCCTCCTCGTCCTCGGATTCATCATCCACCTCTGGCAATGGTATATTGACTTTGCCACCATCTGCCTCCGAGTTGACTAGCACTTTCAAGACTGCGCAATGAACTTCGACGAAAAGCTCACAGTCAACGTCCTCTGAGGAAAATTGCATCGCTTCTACAAAGTCGTCAAAGGTAAATGAATCTAGCTTGAAGATTTCGCAATAGACGTTTAGGGTATCCCAAGTTTCTAATAAAGGTCCGATAGACTTCATTAGAATTCCACTGCCCTCGCCTTTAGGTTTGCCGGCGTCCAGAGGAGTGTCTTGGGAGAAGAATTTAAGTGCTGGCCTTTTAGGCCCGTCATGACGTGGTATGACTTGTAAATCCTCGATAGGATATTTGATAGGGGGAGCTGGCGGTGGTGCTGGCGGCATGGACGCCAAAGGTGCAAATTGAAAGGTCTGATTATGGAAGGTGGCGAACTGGGGCCCATGAGGTCCGTGGGGTCCCACTACTGGAGGTGGGCCGATAGCTTGGAAAGTGTGAGTTATGTAGGAAGGTGGAGGTTGGGGGAGAAACTGGGGGGGCAGTGGGTGGAAGGAATAAGGAGCAGAGTTCAAAAATGGCTGCTGCTTACCCTTCGCCAATGGACCCTGCTGCTGTTGTTGCTTACTCTTATGACTCTTGGGTGCGGGCTTCAACTCTGGGAGTCTTGGGCCATTCCCTTGAAAACTTCCAACCATTCCATCATAATCAGGACCAGCCTTCTGCTGGGCCGCCTTCTGCTTTCTTTCCGCAGCCTTTGACTCGTATCGAAGATGCGGGGGTACTCGTGTGTCGATTTTGTAAGGGACGGCATATTCGGGCTTTACCAGCCATGGTGCACCGGTCCAGGCTTCCCGTGTCACTGTCTTCTTGATAAATGACCGAAGGACTTGTTTGGTGAATATCTTGCGATCTCGGGTAATATGTGCATCATCCACTACAGCTTCTTCGGTCGGGCGATTGTCTAGAAGCACAAAATATCTGGAAAAAGGTGCACCCATGGTGCCATCCGTATTCATCTTGCTTCCAAATCTAGATTTATCCCTGACAATTCCGGTGAGTCGCTCTCCTGTAACTACGTGGACAGTGACTGCTTCGCCAGGATAGTAATCGGATTTGAATTCTTCGAAGATGAGATCTACTAGCGTGTCTATTCGAGAGATGGTTTGGAATTGTACACGTCTAAGGATGGGTTCTTTAAGTGCCTCTGGGAAGGCCTGTTCAACCTCTTGCGCGCCTGCCAACTATCAAGAGGTCAGCATGCGCCCGGCTACATAGTGATACGACAGTGTTAATACCTCGCTCTTGAGTGCTTCAAAAAATGACAGCTGGGAGTGGCCTGTAATCTGGCATATAAATTTACGCTGCGGTTGTGTTAATATAATTCGGGATGCGCGTCGAGAATGGCAATTCCAACCTGCTTGTAAAAATCCATCCTGAAGTATTGTTAGAGAGTTGTGCTGAGTATGAAATACTCAAGTCCCATACCGATTCAGATATCCTTCATAGTCTAAAAATATCTCTCCTGTTTGGCTGATCTGCCAAACCTATCCCATCAATCAGTCCTTGCGCTCCAGCATTTATGCGGCCTAGCAAGCTTACCTCGGCGTCCTCATTTTCGACCACCGGATTAGGGAGGTACTGGACCGGCTTCCGCTTGAAGAGAACCTGTAGAGGTCAGTAGTTGTCTGCCGGCAATGATTGGGGGATCTGCCGTCGTACCATTTTGCCGGTGGTGGAGGTTGAGAGAACCTCTTGTGAGTACCAAGGGACCTAGAGAGGGGGAGATGTCAAACTCGATACACCTTTTTATAAATGGAATATTGCTGGTTTGTAGGTCGCGAAAGGTGGCTGAGAGGGGTGATGCTGGTGGTGGATAGATCGAGACTCGGGTGACGTTGCAAGGGCGTTCACAGTTCGATTGCGTAGTAGGATAGGTAAGTATCAGTGTGAAGACTTACTGATTTGTACCCTTTACGCGTCCGAGATCTTCGAGCAGTCCTAGAAAGTTCGCATAGATCGGAGGTGCTGATGGCGGGGAATTAATGGTTGATGATAGTCGTGGAGAAGTACGCGTTGTGGTTCCGAAAAAGAAGAAGAGTTTGAAGAGGAGGGTAGCTCGGGGAAAGAGGCTAAGGTATTAAATCGGGCACTAGCGGCACCCTTGTCGGAAAGGCCTCGCCTCGCTTTTTTTCCCAAAGTCCTCCGTGCCCCATCAATCCTCTCCCACCTTTCATTGCGTGCAAGCAGCATCACAACTAACATTTTGGCCACTTCTTTGGGCTTGATTTGAAGCCCGCGACGAGCTCGATCAATCGAGTGCTCATTTGCATGCATTATTCGAAAGTGTCCGCGGAGGGCCCCGGGCGGGGATTTCACCTTGCACCTCGGATTTCCATAGCCACATTTCGTTAAATCTCCTCGATTTCAACGTCAGGGGCTCTGCAAGACTTGAGGCAAACTAGTGGTACTTTTGAACTCCGGACTGCTTTCGCCCAGTATTCGACGGCCCAGGAAGAGCCCGCAACTTCGATTCAGACAGATGGTGGTATGTGTCGCGGTGCTTCTTGGTTTGTTGACGTCGCAGGGGGTCCTCACCGTCAGGGGTCACATATCATCAGCAGCACGGGAAAGTCATCCGGATGAAGCGCATCCTCAGGGCCGAACCCTTTGCCGGATCCACGACGGAGGATCATGATCTTCCATTCGTAGACAAGGCAGATACCAGAAGTCTCACCGTCCTCGAGCCTCGACTGCCACGTCGTTTCTCGGTTGAGGCGAGGAAGCCCTGGGCCAAAAGGGGTTTGGCGTCGTCCTCTAGCGCAACACGCGATGACCTATTCCTTACTCCACCTCGACATTTTTTAAACTGGCCTCCCCCATCGAATGTTTCACGTAATTGGAATCTGGGGCTTTCCTGTGGTGCAGCTCTCACAACTCGTCCCGGATCCACCACGGAGCAATTGGAGTCGCTTTGTCCTCGATACTTCTCAACTTAGTGGCTGGGATGGACTTCAACATCCCTTTGGTTCCTTTTGATTTCATGTTAGGATACTTAGCGCCAGTCTCAGCGTCCATTGAGGTCATACGATGAGATAGTCTATGATAGTACCAGGCATTTAGGTGGACTAGGTGATAGGTACAAATGAAATTCCTTACCGACAATTATACTAAGGGGTCCCGAAATATTCACAATTCACTAGTTCTGCCAAGACACTTTGCAATAGTACTAAGTGCCCGTCCCGAGACTGCCACACCAAGTTGGATAATGGTTATATCATATCCAAAACGTCATTTTCTAGGGCCTTTATTTGTATTACAGCTTTTTCTAACTTCGCTTATTAGTTTGATATATAATATGACTTACTTATCAAAGGATGAATCCTGGTAGCATTCTAGCCTCGTTTTGGCGGTCTGAGCTTTGCTCTCTTATTTAATGATTCATTCCTACTTGTTCAACTAACTAATATTAAAGACGGATAGGAATTTAATCATTTTGAAGCTATCGTTTATCACACTTTCTATGACCCCCTATTCCTCATTTTCCCTCTTGGCAATACACCAGCCGTCAACTCATTTCATTAACAGATTGGCGGGTGCTTAATCGGGGATTTCGAACCACAAAACTAAGTTTTCATATCGACCTTGTAACACGATCCTCAAGCTTTTGGTGTCAAGTTTTTAACCGACCTGCTATATTTGTTTTCTTCAAAGTTGTATACTTCATGCTTCAAATATCGGTTTCGCTCGAGTATTAGCGCATAAATCTCTACAGGCTATGTAGGTTCTTAAGAAACGCCCTTTCAACTTCGGCGTTCAAAAGTTCTTCTAGAATGAGTGGGATATCTAGGTCACGGAGGACAGGATCAGGGCTGGTAAGACCCTCTCGCCTATCTATTACACCTAATATAGAAGTTCAAAACTGCGTCTTAAGAATGCGCGTTGCGAGAATTGCCACAAGGGCTCATATTATATAATTAGTCTTGTTTTATAAACCAACCATTCTTAACTGCCTTGTTGCCTCCTGTTCAACTGCCCGATCGGCTATTCCGGATATGGCCCACCCACGTGATCTGACTACTACGATGTGGGGCTAAGCCTTCTACCACGAGTTCATCCGAGGAATTTACAAGCACTCTATCTC
This sequence comes from Ascocoryne sarcoides NRRL 50072, assembly GCA_000328965.1. NCBI lineage: Eukaryota > Fungi > Ascomycota > Leotiomycetes > Helotiales > Gelatinodiscaceae > Ascocoryne > Ascocoryne sarcoides. Next base: position 301,164 of record KB205943.1, read on the forward strand.
GAGTCGTGTACGTATCATTATGGACGATTTCCCGTGACTAATACGTCTCCTCTCCCTTTGCAAAAGACGCATTCAAAACACGTCGAACTTTGGCACCTGCCAACACCGATGGAGGAAGTATGCGTCCCCGTCGCATCTCTATCTTTTGAGAAGCATTATACAAAATTTAAACAAGAACGGCTTCCCCGCAAAGGGACATCTACTTCCTTGGTTAGATGTTGCTATGATTGTGGTATACAGGAGGGTGTGTTAGTCTCCCAGCGCCGCCCTCTCCAACCCTAGAACAGGTATAAAGACTAACTACTTGCGATGTCGAATGGAGTTGGACCGAAGATCAGACAAACCCTCTCCAACCCGAGAAGTCAAGAATTAGGACTGCATAAACCACCAAACTTATAAAGTGTCGAGAGATGCGGCTCAACAATGCGGAGTAGCCTCATCTCGACCTTAGGGTAGCAGTAGCCTAGCATTGCCGTGTATAGTCAATTGCAGCACCAAACCGCTGAACTATATCATCTTTCTACTCCTCACTTCTGCTCTATCAAAAGGAGGAATTATGAAAGTGCGATGCCTTTTGAAATGCAAATCCATTGAATTTTTAGAGCTCGTACAAACAGCATTACCTTTATTTGTAACAGTTCCCGATGTTCAGTGATATATAAGTCTTTAGACGCTATGTTTTCAAATGTGAAATTACTCACTTATAGGTAGATGTGATGTACGCTTTTCATATCAAGTATTTGCTCTTCCTTTTAAAAACTTCTTTAACAGAAGTCTTTTAACAAAGTCGATATTATTCATCTAAACCATTTGAACCAAGCCAGTAACGTAGGGATTAATACTTCCATCTGGGAAACCCGAATCCAGGAGGGATTCGGGGATTCGGGGATGGGCCGGCAAGCGAGCCGGTAATACTGTCGGGTCGAATAACGGAGCTACGATTGTGATGTTAACGAATTTTGCTAGGATGTGTGACTGCCGCAGTACCGGCAGTCAGCCTTTTTTTCTCTTTGGATTGAATTACCCATCGCTAGCCATACAATATAGCAAAAGCATTTCGGCTGCCTATTGGAGAGTGTTACTGCAATGCTAGGCTCATTCTAAATTGTGGCTGGCCCGGGCCGATGCATTTCCGGACTCAGCCACATTTTCTTAATCGCACCACTCCTCTCAGCCCACTTGATGGAAATTCCTTATAATTTCAGGATCCCTGGAGACCAACTCTTTGGCCTTTTGATCTCTGTATTTTTATTGTGGCATCTTACAATTATTAGCACAATGTCGATCTGGCAGTTTAGTCGGTAACGAATATTATACACGTGACCGATGTGATTTTCTTCACTTAGTTCTTTCTTTTTTTCTTTTTCTACTTTTAGATTGCATCTACTTGCTATTTCTCATTTCGAATCGCTTTTCCTTTATTAAACAGGGGCAGAAGAAGGAGGAGTTGATGGTAGAACCGCCCACTAACCTGGTGCGGACCCGCCATGCCACTTCCTAGTTTCTTTAGTCCTCTTGTTGATTTTGGATTATCAGCCTAAAGTGAGCAGTTATCCCTTAGAGTAATATAGAAGAAATATAGAAGTTGGGAAGGTATAAGATAATAATCACATTTAAGGTCTTAAGTTCAGTTCTGGACATCATCGTTTGGCTACGTATTATTAAGAGCACCTCAGTCCGTCTCAGATTCTGCGGTTCAAATGTTGGCTGTTACACAAGCTACATTTAAGGTCATGTCCCTATCGTAGTTAGTTTTCATCCAAGGGATATCACTACATTAGCGGATGCCCATCAGCTCACGACTAGTATTACAACTTAATACAAAGTTTTACTGCAAGTATTTGACATTCACGTGACATACTTCACACCCCTCTAATTCCGGTATCATTTTCTAGGAGAGAGAGAGTGAAGTTTCCAAGATGTGGAGAGATGGATATCAAGCGCTAATAAAAATCGAATCAAAGCTTAAAGCATTAAAGGGCAAAATGAAGAATATGCATCTCTTGTTTAATAAATATGCCAAATATGGCAGTACCATCCCATTTATCCAGTCCCATAATTACTCCCAAATTTTAATATCAGTTAACACCGTACAGACACAGACTCCAACCATCAAACCCCCAATCTAAAGATAATTATGACATACAATCCAAGCTCATCCCCTACAGCATTGCGATTGCAGCCATAACAGCTGCACCAGCAGCCCCAGCTCCAACCATCATCTTGTTTGCTGCACCAATTGGAACTGAGGAGACCGAAGATGTGGTTGCACTTCCGCTTCCACTCCCACTTCCACTTCCAGTGGCGGCGGCGGAAACTTCAGTGGTGTATGTAGTGGCGAAGTCGGTAGAATAGGTACTAGTGAATGTGCTGGATCCTGAGGTGACGACTGTAGCGATTGTAGAGACAGCACTGGTAGTGACGACAGTCTCTACACTGACACTGCTAGTAGAGCTAGATCCGCCAGTACTCGAGTTATTGGCATTCTTGTTGACCAGAACTCCTCCGACGGGCCCAGAAGCTAGGTTGGTGGATGTGGAAGCTTTGGCTGCGAGGGCTTGGAAGTTGGCAAACGTATTGTTGCCGGTAGCCGGAGCATTGATAGCAGCAGTCATTCCGGATTGACAGTGATTTCCAACGGTCTGACCGCAATAGATCCAGATTGGCTTTGTGTCGGGTACTATGATTGTGAATGTGCTGCCGACAGGCGAAGGCGTGGGCACGAAGCCAGAAAAGAACCCAGCATTGCCGTTGAGAGGATGGCAAGGATCAGCGAAGGAGGATTGAGAGACTGTGTGATTCTAAAATAGAGTTGTGAGCGAGGGCTTCAGTAGAGTGTGGGGTTGACTTTTAAGCTTACCTTGGGGAAGAAGGTGAATTCAACAGCTGTCCCTGGGGCAACGTTTTGAAGGTTATTGGGGTTGAAAACAAGAGCACCGTCTCCGACTGAGACTTTGAGAGTTGTACCAGTTTGGGCGGAGACTGTGGAGGCAGCAGCAGCAAGATAGCCAAGAACAGTGGTGGTTGAGAATTGCATGTTTGCGGTAGTGATTGAAATTCGAAGTCCGAAGGTAAAAGACTGATTGTATGAGAAGAGAAAAGAGATATATAATAGGAAATAGAAAACCACCTAAGGAAAGGAGCTAAGATATCTATGAAGAAGAAACTGTGTTGATGAGGAATGAAAGGGAAATACTGAGAGGAATCAGGTGGTTCTTTATACCTGGTTGAGGGCCATCAAACGCGACGGCCAAAGGTAAGCTTTGATTACGAAGATGTGTATTGAGAAGTGAAATGCTCTTGATTTGGAGGTGGCCAGCGCTGCAAATTGCACTGCCAGCTTGGGGAGGCTGGCTTTGGGGTTTCGGATAACGTCAGGCCCGGAGGCGGGTGAGTTCTATTCTGACATACAGGCATGGCCGAGGGGTCTGACAGGCTGACTTCCCGGCCTCGCTGCCTAGCTCCGAGTTTATTTGTGCAACCTCTGTCAGGATTGATTATGGAGTAAGCCTCAGACAATTAAGCAGTTGGTTGCCCACATATACTTGTAGTTGTTGTACTTGGACGCGCAACGCAAACCGAACGAGCTTGTGGGGAGAAGAATGCCTCGCTAAGAACTGAAGCTCAGCATCTATTGAGAAGAAGGAAACAAAAAAGCATAGTAAAACATTCTCGAAATAGACCAAAATTGAAATAGACGCTTACTCCGCATACGGCGCAGTTGTTGTAGCCTCAGGAGCCAATGATTTAAGCATTACGACCTAATTTCATACCAAAGGCCGCTGTGGCGTTGACACCCGCCACACAACAGGGAACCCCGAAAGGCTTTCCCCAATCGGGATATTCATCTCACGTCACGTGTTTATCACTCTCTTAACGAGGGACGAGATTTGCTCTTCGTTCTACTCGACCAGGTATGCATGCTTAATACACAGTAGCCCACGTATTACTCACACCGCAGGGCACCCAATAGTCTTCGGTTATGGAAGAGCTCCAGCGTCCCACGTTTAGCAGACTATTGTCAACCGCTTGTTGGTCAGTTTAGTGCAAGGGGAAGTTCCAAGCAAACCGGGTTAGACAGTTAAACTTCCCCACGTGTTAGGTTGACATGACTACTTTGAAAAACCACGGGGAACTATATATATAGATTGTTGGAATTAATACTACCCTTGAATCTTGGAAAGCAAATTGGAATCACTTTGTCGTTGCACAAGAAAATGTTTCGGTTCTTTTCGCTCGGTTAGCAAATATGTTAATAACCTCTTTAAAAACGGCTATGCCTCAGGCCTATTCCGTCTTACTCCTCCTCGGCTGGTGCCACGATGACAGTAGTACCTGCATGTGATACGAGTGTTCCCTCTGTAACCAACCAGACCACCAATTCTCTATTGTACTGTACGTACGCAGGAAAGACGCAGCAAGATGTAATTCGTAAATGTTTCTTTCTGTCTGACAGCACTTGTGTCTCAAACCTCAGCCGATGCTTCCGTGTTTACCCTAGAAACTTATTTGAAGGTGCCCGAAAACCCGTCCGAATGTGCGGCAGACCGCAGCATTGTTCTCGGGCATGAATGGCTATAAACAGCCGAAGCCGTTGAAACCAATCCGAGAATTCAAGGTAAGCACTGGAAGCCACAGGAGCATTATTTCCAAATCAAGGAAATGGCAGCCAACGTTTCTCACAACACCAAGCCTAATACGGAGCTTAGCTCAGCCCACGTTTCAGTAATTCCTGGTTTCATTCCTTCCTTTCCCGCAATATACTTCTCTTCGGATGAGGGAACGTGGTGTCTACCGCTAGAGATCATTCTTCCCTCCCTCCCGGGGTTCGTCTTACTACATACTGCAAAGTGACATAGATAACTGAAGCAAAGAATTCCAATAAACATACTATATACATTCGTGAGCTTAAGCCACAATTACTTCAAATGCTCCGATTCACTGTTCGGGATTCTCGCGGTTCCGCGCGGCTAATCTCGGATAGTGAAACCCGAGCCTGACTTCTAGCTGACTCGATAAATTAAACCCGATTCTAGATAGATTATGTGTTGAAATACCATTGGCACTTATTAAGTGAAGAAGAGCAAGCAAGCCTCTGAAGTTGATAGTTTCAGTTTAGTTGTAAATTTCTAAGCTGAATAGCTGTTCTCCAACACTTACTTCTGAGCGAGCGACTTGATGCAAGAGCAAAATTCAGACACAAACAACATTCCAAGTGAAAGTCATGAGGTTCGTCCAAAAAAAGCAAACGCAGATCAGGTGCAAAGCGAGTGTCCACTGTGGCTGTTTAAACGACCTGTTTTAGCAAAGGAATGCATAACTAGGAAATCCTTTTCGTCGATGATGCCTTGGCTTCTTTACTTCGTCAGAGGACTGAATGCCAACAAATCACTCTGTCGGACCATTTTCCACCAAAGTTTCTTCCTTTGTCGTGCCATCCTCCTCACCATAATCCTCGACTTCTCCCTCTCTGATCATGGTGACGCGCACCAAAGCATCAGACTTGAAAACGTTCTCTCTCAAAGAAAATGCGGCATCAGGACCAATTTCCTCCAACGTCCTTGTCTGCTGCTCACTTTGGGCTTCTGTCGCCTCTGGGGCCCATTCAATAGCCGAGGGTTTGTTGGGCACTAATCCTGGTGCCATGAGCGATCTCGTCTCATTCATACCTTTCTTGAGTTCGTTGGCCATATGGTCTGTGAGGTCAAGCAATGGGATCTGTTTCTTCAGTTCCGCGAGGACGGCATCGGGGTCGAAGGCTGCAGTCCAAACCCTGAAATTTCGGTTAACCCTCTACCTAAAAAGAGGAGTTTTAAGCTTACATAGTAAACATGAAAGCAGCTAGTGGCCCAACGCCTGGGATGAACCCAACGGCTATGGTGAGGATATTTTTCAAGAAGTCCAATGTCCAACTGTTATTTTGGGGAGGTTTCCACTGTAGTTCCATGCCAGAATTGGCAGCAATGATTTTAGTCAAATCGAAATCCTTGGAGTCGCTATAGGATTTGGAAACGGCGACGGTCTTGAAAGTGTATTTAGTGCGGTCCACCATTTTGATGAGCTTGGATTCATAGGGATTGCCCTTTCGAAGCTGTCGCGGGATGGAAAGGAGTTCAATTAGTCCAGTCACATCAAGACCGAGTACCCAGTTTGACCCTATAGATTCAAGTTTTGCTGTTAGTGAGTGCCTAAGAAGGAATCTTCTGGTGAGGGAATAAAATGATGTAGAACTTGTAAAGCTGGGGCGGAGTTGTTGTCATCCATCACTTGGAACCATTCCTTTCAAGAGATAAATAAATACATACACCATTGTAGGCCAAACGTCAGGTCATGCTTTTCAGTGCCGAACGTGTTGCCGCCCCGCCACATTGAGACACTTCGTCCAGTCGCAAAGTTGACTTGGACAAAAGCACAAAGATCCGGGTGTTGTTGATCCGCCATGTAAGCAAGTGGCAAATAGACAGCTCGGATAGGAGCCAGTAACTGCGCTTCTGTTGGGTTGATTCCCATTTCATAGAATGAAGAGAGCTTACATCAATCCAAACCCATCTCTCTGCTGTAGTAGGCATTGGCATCGTCATAAACCAGGCCTTGCGAAGTTAGAAGACATGTATACTCGGAAATGACAGAGAACTGTCCGTACCTCAGCTGAACCACCCTTCTCATGATTTTTGAATCTATTTCCACTGGTACAAAGATTGTGCTGTACACGTCGAGTAACGGTGGTCTCCGTAGGACCATAGCTGAATGGGAGTTGGGTCCAATTTCCATACCTGGTGCCCCAGTTGCTGCCTTTGGAAATGTTATATCCAGAGCGGGGATGGCTGTGGCCTGACGGGTAATTGGCATTCTTTTCTCCGTGATGAGCTTCCACGTTCCAGATATATTCAACAAGCATGTGGCTGTAAAAGTCTGATGGCGTGTTGGCATTATAGCCGCCCGACATGACTAGGGCGTTTCTCTTGAAGAAACATTCACCTTCTGGGTATGCGAGAGCCATGATGTTCGAATGAGGTCCGTGAAAGATCAGTGTAGTTGGTTGATGGAAGAATATTTGTCTTTTCAATTTGAGAAGCGTATCTTCATGTCTTTATGTAGACAGGAGAAGGCTGTTGAGGGGTCGGCATTCTAGGTGGGGAATTACAGGGTTTCTGTGTATTGTAACAAGCAATATGTTTGTATCAACTTCCGTAAAGGGCAAAAGATAACCTGACAATACGTACAAGATGACTGATATGAATAACACAACTTAGAAAATGTAAGCTACCGATCTGTTTTCTTCTTCTTGGCAAAGCCTCTTTGTGTTGTTCTCCCAATTTTCCAGTCACATCTCAAGAATTGCCGAGATTGTAGATCCCGAACAACCAGTACGATCATACTCGGAGATCGGAAGTGACACAGACCCTAGGTTGCAGGCTCTTTGAGATGCAACGGGAAGAGCTTGTGGAAGCTGAGATGACGACGCCGTGTTTGCATACCCTCTCTTTAGTCTTCTGCAGCCGTTATTCAATGAGGGGTAATCTGCTGTGAGACCTCATCTTCACTCAGTGATCACCAAAAGAGGGGTTTCAGGAACTTGAACATCGTGTAAGACGGTCAACTGAGATCTCAGGCAGCTCCGGTATGAAATTTAGATACTCTTTACATAATTTATGTTGCTAGGGAGTGGCAAAATTGCGTAAACCTTTGGACCCGATTCAGCACAGGAGGCAGGCAAGACTAAAAAGCAAACATGCAGAGTACCAAGAATCTTTGATACTCTTATCTTGCCGCTGTCTTGTTTCCGCATTGTTAAGACTCGCCTCGGGGTCCTCTTCCAAAACAACATGAAGTCTACTGCTCTCATAATTCACGAATGTGCCTTTGGTCGATTTCTTGCACTCAGAATTTGTCCTGGAATAATTGATTTCTCTTCGCTTCAGACTTCAAAGGACTTAAGACAACAAGATTCCTGCGAGTTGGCGGTGAAGCTGTGGGTATATGTGCAGCTGCTGTGTGACTTCGCTGGACAATCGAATTTGTGTTTGTACGTTAGTTATGAAAACTTACTTAGCCTATACTTTGATGACATAAAAATTCGATGGGACGATCAATTCAAAAAAGCTACTTCCTATCTGAGGAGGTACAGTACTCGAGTGTAACGGTCGTTTGATATAGATCGGCCTATTATATAACGTGGCTTTTAATATCATTTTGTACTTTGTAAATAATACCGTTTTACGCGAAAGGCGTAAATTAAAAAGAGTTTATTAGTAGAAAGATAAAAGGGAATATAATGCAGTGTTAAGTTATAAAGAAATGTTGATGATTTTAATTGGTATGGTGTATTATAATGATTATACCCTATGCCAAGTTTAGTAGGAGATGGGGGCGGGGAGCGGGGTCGTGGTGTTGGGGTTGCTGCCAGGAGTGGAGGCTGTAGGGCAAGAATTTAGCTCATGAAACCCATAGAATAAAGTAATTTGTCATTTGTGAGATATTGGGGTAGATACTCAGTTTATAGTCGAACTTAAACTAGACGACTTTACTTCTAATATTTAACTAAATTAAACAACTTGACTTTCAATATTAACAAATCAACCTCAAGCGCTGTAGCCAGAGTCAGCTATTTTGAGAAGTCCTTGACCAAAGGTAGCCAAAGTTGATCTAACTGTTTGACGCTGGCCTTGTCCGAATTGCCTATGGCCCATGTGTCTTAGACGAGGTCGTTCACAATGGTATCAACCAGTTTTACCGCATGAGATCTTGTTTCCTGGTTTGACAATATAGAAGAACTCAGATTCGTAAATTTAGCTCGAAACATGGTACCAATGATTGTTGAGTAGCTAAGAACTTCGAAGGAAGAAGCTTCTAGGTGATATTCATGTGATGGGACGGTGGAAAATAACCATCAGCTAAAGCTCCCACTATCGTCAGCCATATCCCCTATATACTTTGAAACGCCCCTCGTTTGTCTATGCGCTATTCTACTCATCTTGTTATATGCAGCATGGAAAACAAGCAGCAATTCTCTACTGCTCGTTTGTCAATATTTTTCAACCATTGGTATGCACGAAGGTAGTCTTAAACATTTCGCTAATATATTTACCAACCCTAGGTAGTTGCATGTTTATCTCCTAAATCTACTTAGCTGAAGACAGGCGAGAACTGCCGACCAGGTTGTAGTAATTCAGGGAGGTACACAAATGACTGGGCATTTTGAGATAAACTTGAGCTCATGAGGATTTTAGATATAAAAAAAAAATTCTCTGTTTCTCCTCCATTCAGTCAAATTTTGGGTGAAATTTAAGTTTCCGAATGCAAACTTGCCAGCGGGGTTGGGAGAAGTGGGGGGTTGGAGGAGTACTTCAACGTCATTCATATGCTAGTCTAATCCAGATACCGGAAAGCAGGACCCGTTGGTCCTCAAATCTTCCATAAATCAAAGTCTACATCTGAGTGCCGCCAAATCCCCGCTTGACAAGTTCACAGCCCCTCAAATGCATCCGTGATCCTGCATCGGCGATTCCGATTTTAACCGTGAAATGTAACGGGATCCTAGCTGGTAGTGCCACCACCATGTGCCCGGTCATGATAGGATGCCCCGCTTTTATAACTTAACCTTAATGATCCCTTACGTCAATCACGGAATAGTCTCAAGTAACATTTATATTTGGAAAGCTCGAGAAGAGGATTTTATTAATTGGATGTACAGGTGTGATAGATAGAAACAGGGCAGACATTACATAACATTATATAATAGCGAGGAAAGCATGTTAACAAGCTGCTGTACGTCTAATTGAGAAACTCATCCCCATCGAGATGGATGGGAGTAAGTGGGGGAGGCGAAGCCGACGACCACTTAACTCTATTAGGACATAAAACAATCCTAAATTTCTGGTTTGTGGCTTATGGGGTGATGATAGGGTTTACGTTGCCCACTGAAAATTAAAGCTCCGCATAGCCTTGACTGCATATTCTATACGAAGTACAGGTCGAAGGATTGTTGTGGGTCGTCGAAACGGGTGAGTTTCTGATAAATGATGTGCTATCAGATTGGTCATGCTATCAAGAAACAATTGGTTTCCTTAAGTTTAACTATGTGCTTAGCATATATATATCTCAGTTTCAGGTTTGTTCTCCTACTGTTTTCTCTTCTACATATATATCAAGTCTGAGAAAAATGACAAAAATGGCTGCTACATTTGCAAAGCTCCTTGCTTCGGCAGCTTTGGTGCAAGTAGCCACTGCGGGTGTGTGGTTAGGTATGTATTACAGGTAAAATATGTCAAGAAAAAAAGCTACTAAATATTTTACATAGCCGGTGTAAACATTGGTTTGAGGCACCCCCCTAGTCGCAAAGAGACGCGTTCTACATAGACCTATAGCTGACTTTAACCCAACTATGCAGCGGGGTTTGATTTTGGATGTGGGAATACATTGGGAGATTATACTGCCTCTGGGGTCACACCACCCCTGCTTACCATGGGAAACGTTGATGGAGTGGGACAGATGTACCACTTTGTCAATGACCATGGTTTGAACGTATTCAGGCTTCCAATATGCTGGCAATATCTTGTGGATAGCCTAGGCGCCACTATTAATGCCAATCATGCTGGAATCTACGACGAGCTTGTAGGAGCATGCTTGGCTACCGGCGCGTACTGCGTCATTGATATCCACAACTATGCTCGATGGGGAAACCAAGTCATTGGTCAATCTGGTAATGCTGTAACCAACGCCCAATTCGCCAGTTTGTGGTATCAAATGTAAGTAGGGCCCCTCTTAACCGGAAACGAAAAGCTAACTAGGAGACAGCGCTGCCAGATATGCAAATCAACCAAAGGTTATTTTTGGTATCATGAACGAAGTAAGTGATCTTACACTTGTTTTCATAGACTCTTTTCTTTTTTAAATGCTTTTTTGGGGGGGGGGGAAACGTCCCAAAAAAGGATCAGGTAATATGCTTTTTTAATCCACGTCTAACAACCACAAGCCCCATGATCTAGATATCGATACCTGGGCTACGAGTGTGCAATGGGCTGTCACATCCGTCCGTAATGCAGGTGCAAACTCCCAGATGATCCTTTTGCCTGGCACAGGCTACACTTCTGTAGGAGGTTTTATTTCTTCGGGGTCTGCCGATGCTCTCAGCGGAATAACGAACCCTGACGGAACATTTACCAACCTTATACTGGACGTGCATCAGTACATTGACTCTGACGGCAGTGGTACAAGTACTGAATGCACTTGGAACGGAGTAAGTAATCTCAGCAACTTGGCCGACTGGCTCCGCTCCAAGGGTCGACAAGCGTAAGACACCACAGCTTTCCCCATGCCTTCCAATGTCCTAAAATGCATCATAGGTTCCTTACCGAAACTGGTGGGGGAAGCACCGCTTCTTGCTACACGGATTTGTGTGCCGAGTTAGACTGGATGAAGTAAGTTTCCCTTATGCCCACCCATCAACACCAAAGCACGTCCCATTAACGCATATCTTTCTGTACAGTTACAACAGCGATGTCTACCTTGGATGGATCGGATGGGCAGCTGGCTCATTTGCGACAAATTATGCGCTGTCGCTAACGCCCACGTACTCAAATGGACAATGGTCAGACACAGGCATTTTGAACAATTGTGTTGCAGGAAAGTTTTAACTAAGCTCAATATCTCGAGATATCTCTGAGGTGATAGTAAATGAATGAAAGGTTGTGTTAGAAATGTCATCAAAACTATCTTTCTTCCTTGAAATGGCCATTCTTGGTGATTATTTTCCACGCAATGCTAAATGATGCCTATCTTGAGTAGACCCGGCATGACTGATAAGCAATCTTACCGTCTTACATTTCGTATCTCGAATTTAATTGATGGCAGCTTAGACTTCAGTGTTGATTGTGCAATTGTCCACATCCGTGACAAATAAGCGAATTTAAGAATAAAATCGAATGCTAAGACCTTTAAGTATTCAAATAAGGACAACGCTAACATTCAATCAGCTCTCAGCAAGCAAAGCGTCGGTGGTTTAGTGGTAAAATCCATCGTTGCCATAAGATTAACATCTTGACAACATCGATGGGCCCCGGGTTCGATTCCCGGCCGACGCAACAACTAGTTCTCTTCTTTTTTTGACTCTTTTACACTTTGATTATTGTCTTTTATCTACCCATTCTACCCATTGAAACTGTGAATGTTGTGTGCGAGAAATTTTCAAAATTGTCGCTTAGCCCCTTCGAGGAGGAAACCTGGTGGGCGACGAGAGAGGGAGAGGAAAGAACATGATCAACAACAAAATATCATCAGCAATAGAGACAAGGGCCTAGACTACTTAGCTGGTCTATACGATTGAGACTTTAGAGACTCTCCCTTCGTATATACTAGGGACTTTCTAATCGTAAAACTGGATGCTCACCAAGGTCGCTACGACAACTCTTCAAATGTAGCTGAGGATTTGCTACTGAGAATTTTGTAGCAGAGGCACCAAGTTAAGTCAATTAAAAATGATATTTACTTATCATCCTTTAGGAATAACCCTATGATTGGCCACTTGTCCGCGTGTTACGCTGAAGTGGTCATGCGGCTCTTAGGGATAAGTGGTGGCAGTTGAGAGCGAAGAGGTCCAATATATGTTTTTGGCCCGATCTGTCTTCTCTTTGTCTACTGCAAGCTTAAAAATCATAACCGAGAAGTTTTCCGTCAATTAATTAGATACAGGAGTTGTCCCTCTGGTACTGTTCATAGAGATAGTAAAGGAGGAGTGAAGTGGGGGCCAAAAGTGCGGGGTAATTCGCTTACCTAGCCAACTCAAACACAATGGCGTACCAAAGCACAGAAAACAATCAGATTAGAGTAGCTTGAAAACGACGGATAGGCAATCATTGAATTCGAGCGAAGAGAAGGAATTTATATATATCGATCGAGCTATATATACTCAAGCGTTCTTAGAGGAGCGACGAGGTCTTTTAGGTCTAAATTCACCTTTACTTTTCACACCAGGCTACCGAGTATGTGTCTTTTTCTAAACGCAGTGAATTGATGCAAAATGAAGAAAATCCATTCTAGGACGAGAAAATCTTCACGATAAAAGGTTGATGAACGACGTTCTTGTAATCGTTCGCCAAAGAGATGAAAAAACAACGGTTCAATCCATCGACACCTATCAGGAAAGTCAGAACAGAGGTATTTTCGAGATGGAACGAAAGTCAAAAAAAGGCTGACGACAAGTTATTGTATAACAACAAAGATATGGAAAAAGAATTAGACTTTCTTCCATATTCATGTTGTTCAGATTTCCCACAACCCTTCTCCTATTTTAAGGTTGTCAGCTGATGTAAATAATTCTAAGAGACTCATTCAACTTTATAGCTCCATAATCAGGATAGCAAATAGTTTCGTATAGCGATGTGTTATCTCGATATCATTTGCAACAACTTCAAGAAGCTGTTGTATTTATACTCCCAGATATTGCCTGTCTATCCTCCCTCTTCACTACAACTCTTAATATCCACTTGAACTCCACTCTCCTATCCACGGAAAGCTAGAAATGGGATGAGCGCAAGGGTTCGAAAATATATAAAAAGCAAGGAAATAGATGTACTATATGTATATCGAGAAACAACTTAGACAAAGGACGAAAATCGGACGGAGGAAATAGCCTTGCAATATTCAAAGCTACTGATACTACTTTAACCTAATCCCTTACAACCTCTGAAATATATATTCCGTGCTTCATAAAAACCAAAGCAACCAAAAGACAAGAAAAACACCTGAAACCTTAAATCAGGCTATCAGCAAGCAAAAATAAATTATCGACAGCAAAACTCTTCCACACGACAACGATGAAAAGTTTATGTCCACAATGTAGAATAGCACTTGAGGCAACTGCATCGAGCTCAATAACTCAATAATAAAACTTGTAATTAAACAAGCACCTAGACATCAAACATGATTTCTCATTAAATTTGACTCGCAAGTATATCGGTGTTAGTCAAAGTCTTGACATCTCTACTCTCGAAAGAATTGGAGAAAGTTCATGTATTTATACCCGATTTTGAGGCCATCCAACTTTACCGGTCAGAAAACTGAAGCGAAGCTCCTACGTTCAAACTCCTTCGATGACCCTTAAAAATGTTATATGGTCAGGCACCCGTTTATAAAAAGTATAAAACATACGACATAGACCTGTGGATCTGGCAGTCGTATAGCAATACCTGGATAGAAAAGTGCATATGTATTAAGTGCCTGATTGTGAAAGGCGGCTTCATCTTCATCTAGCCACGTCTATACCTGCTTAGGTACGAAGGTGTATTTCCTCTAGTCAGAAGCTGGCTACGAGATATGATGTGTGCTTGGTGACTAAATTTACGTGGATAGAAGAAGTGAGGTTGGAGTTGACAACGAGCTAGTTTATGACGACAAAACGGCATAGGAAGAAGATAGTAGTAAATAGACAGCTATGTGAATAAACAGGGAGAAATCTAGCGAGAATATGTTTTGAAGGAACACATAACGCTTGGGGCGATAAATAAAAAGGCAGCTGGGGTAAGTATAATGCAGTAGATCGACCGCAGTGTTAATGGACTTGTTCATTCGACAAGAGGCTAGGAGACTAGACATGAAAAACAGAAACATACAAATGATAAGTAGGAAAGGGTATGGAGACTAAGGAGATTGTTTCCAACTTTAGGAAAGAAGTGGGGAATTATAGCGAATAGAGGTGCAACCTAAAGATATATGGGGCGTAAAAAGGGAAACCTACCTATACCCCAACCTTTCTAAGTGTGAGTGGTTTGTTTTAGAGAGTTAAGTTCCCAGACTAGAGAACACGGGTGTGGGTTTAAGGATTATCTTGCAGCAATAAGTTCGCGGCTTCATAATACATTTCAAGCCTTGACACTCTTGAACTTATCTGCCGCATCCACCAACGCCAACTCAATATTCTTCTCGTGGGCGCTGTGCCCACAATCGCTAATGATATTGTACTCCACATTCTTGTTGTCCTTCCCTCCAAGTGCTTGATACAAGTCCCAACTCGTCTTGGCTGGACATACGAGATCGTAGCGACCTTGGACGATGATTATGGGGAGGTGCTTGATTTTGTGAGCGTTGGTTATGAGTTGGCCGTCTGGCATCCAGCCTCCGTTGACGAAAAAATGACATTCGATTCTGGCAAAGGCTAGGGCCCTGTGAGATTTGTTAAGCAGTGCACTGAAAGAGGGAAAATGGTCGAGATCTGGGGGAAATTACCATTTTGGATTTTGAGATTTTTGAATGTATTCGGCGTCCACTAACAAATGGCTAGTGGCTGTTTCCCACTTACTCCACGCACCAGCACTAGAAATTTATTAGCAAAACCACAAGCAATTATAAAGAAGCCTTACCATTTCAGCTGCTCCTCCTTATTGTCCCCAGTTAGCCTCTTGTAATAAGCTTTCATCATATCTCCCCTCTCCTCTTCGGGAATAGCCTGAACGTATTCCTCGAAGTAATCTGGGAACAACATGTTGGCACCCTTTTGATAAAACCATTCCAGCTCCTCCCTTCTCAACGTGAAGATTCCCCGTAATATTAAGCCCAAACATCGATCAGGATGTGCCTGCGAATAGGCCAAAGAGAGCGTCGAGCCCCAAGATCCGCCAAAAACGATCCATTTCTCAATCTTGAGATGCTCGCGTAGAGCTTCGATATCCGCGACAAGTGTCCACGTGGTATTGTCTTCGAGAGAGGCGTAAGGTGTGGATTTGCCAGAACCCCGTTGGTCAAAGAGGATACTTCGATAATGCGAGGGATCGAAATAGCGTCTACAAACCTAATTAGCTGATTGTGCTTCTTGTACCAGAAGTCGCAGCAACACACTGTGTGGCCCTCATAGAAAAAACGGGCCCTACCTATCGTTGTCGTCTATCCCTCCCCCAGGACCTCCGTGCAGGTAGACAACTGAGACACCAGTTTGCAGACCACATTCTTCCCAGTATATAGTATGGACAGGGGAAACTTGAAGGTGACCTGAGTTGTTCGTTGCAAAGGGGGCGTAGAGTGGGGCCATGTTGATTTATAACCGAGCTGACTACTACAGTGCCAGCATAAATAGTGAATAGTGTCTTCAAATTTTAATGCAAACAAGTAAGTGGCTAATGAAGTATATACTCTGGGTCTCGGCAAATTGTGATCGATGTTGTGGTTGTGGTAGACCCAACCTAGCCATGTAGCTGGCGGGGTTGCACGGAACGGCTACGCTTTTCTCCCGAGCAAATCTGAAAAGACAACCTGGCCAAACGCCACGTCCGCATCCACTTGTTTTACTTGTGACAAGGTACGGCATCATCCCACTCCTTCGTAACACAAACATCAGGTGATGTTTATCGAGTGATTATCAAGGAAGGATATGATTTTAGGATAATTCTCTACCCCTCATTCTGCGAGTCGGCTTTCAACCTCAACAACCTCAGCTACAACTTCACTTGGCAATATTCTTCGCAAGAGTCCGTTTTTATTTTGGAATTGATCTGGTTTTTTCTATAGCATGTCAAGGAGATAGCATCTTGCCGTTAGCCCTAATGCAGCACTTACAGAAGCGTGAAGCTGAACTGCTGCACGATTACAAAACGTTCCAGGCTAAAACCGAGCCAAGAATCCCACCGGCTCGGCTTGTAAATTTGAACTTGTGCCTCCCACCAGCTCTGTGTTTTTTGACTAGCCTAGGTGCGAGTCCCAATGTTGCTGTCATTTAGGAGGGCGCGTTTAGGACGTTTCTAAGGTCTGAAATTCGAGATTGTTTTTTTACTCCCCAACTCCCTATGAGTCCTGTCAGTTTTCTTGATAGTTGGCTTCCCCTACCCTTTTCTCGTTTCTAGAGACGAAGGTTTACGACGACCTGATGCTCAAATTTATAGCCCACCGTCCAATTGCAATACTGATATAAGCCGAGTCTAGAGCATCCTGGTGGCCGGTTCGCTCAAAACATGGCTCCGGGGATCAGACTTGTGAAAATACTTCATGAAAAGCGAGCGTTAATTTATGGACGAGATCGAACTTTATGAATATACTTTCAAAGCCTCTCCTAAACGGACTTCGTGGCTGTCAAAATGTCCGCCCCTCTTTTTTTGATAATTTTGTTTGGAGCCTCAGCCCAAGAATGTAAACTCAATTGGCTAGTTCGACCACTTGGCCCCATTCTAGTTTGTAAAAGGTTAACGCGTTCAAGTCTGCATGACGCATTGGCCCCGGGCGCTCACCACTTCATTGTTCAGCTAGCGCGAAGAGTACCCCAAATCGGCCTTGGGAAAGCCCGGATTACCTGATCCAAAGACGGATATAAGAGTCGTATTTTGAGTCGACCATGGACATTCGAGAGATCCCCAGATCTCCGGTATGCAAAATGCCCACCCCTTGTCCTTTCGGCCTCGGCTTTCAGATTAGCCGTCCACCAAATGGTGGGCCTCTGTCCTCGATCGGGTGGACTATAAGTTTGGGTGTCTTCCCTATTTCCTTATTTCCATGTTTTTGATTTCGGGAAGCTCTCTTTCGTTTGCATTATTTTCAATACTTTAATGATATTTAATTTCTTGCTCTGCTGCAAACTATTGGATTTCGAGGCCTAATAACCTCAATACTATCTACTTCTACACCTCCCTAGCACTGTCTGAAAGCCACTCGAGCTCGAGTTACGCTTTTTTAGCGAGAAACACGCCATGGCGACAAAAGAACCAGAGGGGTTTGCCTCGATTGTTCGTACCGCCTCTCATCCCACAGTGGCCCTCACGCGCGTTTTGTCTGGGTCCTCCCGACTTTCTAAGAAACCTTCGAATCGTGTATACGACTCTTCTGACGAGGACGATGAGAACCGAGAAGAAATTGTTAATGACTGGAAGCATATGCCAGAGCTCCAGGCAGTCCGGCAACAAGATGAAGACGATGGAGTCAAGGGTCGGAGACTTGGAGTCACTTGGACCAACCTGACTGTCAAGGGTGTTGGAGTCGATGCTGCCATCAATGAGAACGTTCTCTCGCAGTTTAACAAGCCCAAGATCATCATGGAACAGCGCCATGGATCCCCCATGAAGACAATTCTCGAGAACAGTCATGGCTGTGTCAAACCAGGAGAAATGCTCTTGGTTCTTGGGCGTCCTGGGGCGGGTTGCACAACTCTGCTCAAGGTGCTAGCCAATAGACGGGAGGGGTACGCAGAGATTAGCGGGGATGTTCACTGGGGCACTATGAACGAAAAGGAAGCCCAGCAATATCGGGGCCAGATTGTTATCAATACCGAGGACGAGCTCTTCTTTCCCACCCTCACAGTTGCGCAGACAATAGATTTTGCCACCAGGATGAAAGTCCCATTTAATCTACCTTCTAAAATGGGTAGCCCCGAAGAGTACCAACGAGCCACTCGAGACTTCCTCTTGAAATCTATGGGAATTTCTCATACACACGATACGAAAGTTGGTAACGAATTCGTCCGAGGTGTGTCAGGTGGTGAGAGAAAGAGAGTTAGTATCATTGAGACACTTGCAACAAGAGCCAGTGTCTTCTGCTGGGATAACTCAACACGGGGTCTTGATGCAAGTACCGCTTTAGAATATACGAAGGCCGTTCGAGCTATTACTGATATCTTTGGTCTTGCATCAATCGTCACTCTATATCAGGCCGGCAACGGGATCTATCATCTCTTCAACAAAGTCTTGGTCATTGACGAGGGCAAGCAAATCTTCTATGGACCCTTGGAAACGGCCAAGCCATTTATGCAAAATTTGGGCTTTTTCTGTGATGATGGAGCAAATATTGCTGATTACTTGACTGGTGTGGTGGTGCCGTCGGAGCGGAAAATCATCGAAGGTTTCGAAGGAGAATTTCCCAGGACGGCAGAAGACATCCGTAGCAAGTACGAACAGTCGACTATCAAGGCAACGATGGAAGCTGAATACAACTACCCAAATACCGACGAATGCAAGCAGCTCACAGAAGAATTTCGGTTAGGCGTTACGCACGAGAAGCACAAAAGGCTTCCTAAAAAGTCTGTCTTAACAACTAGTTTCACCACTCAAGTCAAAGCATGCGTCACTCGCCAGTACCAAATCATCTGGGGAAACAAACCGACATTCATCATTAAACAAGTCTCTACACTTGTTCAAGCTCTGATCACTGGTTCTCTATTTTACAACGCCCCCAACACCTCCTCTGGTCTCTTTGTCAAGTCCGGTGCTCTCTTCTTCGCTCTTCTCTTCAACAGTCTTCTGGCTATGTCCGAAGTCACGGACTCCTTTTCTGGTCGCCCTGTTCTAGCTAAACATAAAGCTTTTGCTCTCTACCACCCTGCCGCCTTTTGTATCGCCCAAATCGCAGCTGATATCCCAGTTATGCTCATCCAGATATCGCACTTCTCGATTGTATTGTATTTCATGGTCGGCCTCAAGATGGACGCGGCAACGTTCTTCACCTTCTGGATTCTTCTTTTTGCATCTGCGATGTGTATGACGGCGTGCTTCCGAGCAATCGGTGCGGCGTTTAGTACGTTCGACGCTGCGAGTAAGGTATCAGGATTTTTGATTGGAGCTCTAATCATGTATACTGGTTATATGATTAGAAAGCCTCAAATGCACCCTTGGTTCGTTTGGATTTATTGTAAGTATTCCCTGGCAGACACCCTCATTATCATGCCACTGAACGTAGATGCATGTTCAAGAAGAGAACCTCGCTAACTGAAATTAGGGATTGATCCATTGGCATACGGTTTCTCCGCAATTCTTGCCAATGAATTCAAGAACACCGTAATTCCTTGCGTCGCGAATAACCTAGTTCCCAACGGTCCAGGCTACACGGATTCCACATATCAAGCGTGCAGTGGTGTTGGAGGTGCTGCTGTAGGTGCTACCACCGTCACCGGCGATCAGTACCTTGCTTCTCTGGGATACTCAGTCTCTAACATCTGGCGCAATTTTGGAATCCTTTGGTGTTGGTGGATACTCTTCGTTGTGATAACTATTGTGGCTACCACCCACTGGAAATCTCAGTCCTCCAATAGCGGTTATCTGCTCATCCCCCGCGAGAAAGCTAAACATAATACTCATCATCTCGCCGCTGACGAGGAATCCAAGCCAGTGCCAGACTCTCAGATTGGTCACAAAGACGAAAAATATACCGAAAAGACGCCCCCCCAATCGAGCGAAAAATCCTCTGAAACAGTAGGAGACAATGAAGAACAGCTTATCCGCAACACCTCAGTCTTTACCTGGAAGAACCTCAGTTACGTTGTCAAAACGCCAACTGGTGACCGGACACTCCTCGACGATGTTCAAGGCTGGGTCAAACCAGGCATGCTTGGTGCTCTGATGGGTGCTTCTGGCGCCGGAAAGACCACTCTTCTCGATGTCCTAGCTCAACGCAAAACGGAAGGCACAATCCATGGTTCTATTCTCGTCGATGGCAGACCTCTGACTGTCTCGTTCCAACGCTCAGCTGGATATGTGGAACAATTGGACATCCACACTCCTTTTTCCACTGTCCGGGAAGCCCTCGAATTCTCTGCCCTGCTCCGTCAGTCACGTACAACGCCTCGCGAAGAAAAGTTAAAATATGTTGATACTATTGTCGATCTTTTGGAAATGCATGATATCGAAAACACCCTCGTTGGAACTCCCGGTGCCGGTCTCTCGGTTGAACAAAGGAAACGCCTCACCATAGGCGTTGAACTTGTCTCCAAGCCATCTATTCTAATTTTCCTCGACGAACCTACTTCCGGTCTCGATGGCCAAGCTGCATTCAATATTGTTCGTTTCTTACGCAAACTCGCAGATGTCGGCCAAGCCGTGTTAGTGACAATCCATCAACCGTCCGCTCAACTATTCTTGCAATTTGATTCCCTGCTCTTACTGGCCAAAGGAGGTAAGACCGTCTACTTCGGCGACATTGGAGAAAACGCAAGCACCGTCAAATCCTATTTTGCCCGCCACGATGCCCCTTGCCCCAAGGACTCCAATCCGGCTGAACACATGATCGATGTCGTTTCCGGTACCCTCTCCCAAGGAAAAGACTGGGGTAAAATTTGGCTGCAATCCCCAGAATACACCGACGTTGTAACAGAGCTAGATCAAATCGTCTCTACCGCCGCAGCTAAAGAGCCAGGCACCATTGATGGCCACGAATTTGCTGCTCCTATGTGGGAACAACTCAAACTCGTCACTAGCAGGATGGTGGTGTCCCTCTACCGCAATACTGATTATGTCAATAATAAAATGGCCCTCCACATTGGCTCTGCTCTTTTCAATGGGTTCTCTTTTTGGAAAATTGGGAACACCGTCGGCGATCTGCAGTTGAGGCTCTTCACCGTGTTTAACTTCATATTTGTGGCCCCTGGAGTTATCGCACAGCTCCAGCCACTGTTCATCGATCAGCGGGACATCTACGAGGGCCGTGAAAAGAAATCTAAGATGTATTCTTGGGTGGCATTTGTCACTGGTCTTGTCATCTCAGAACTACCCTACCTTTGCATCTGCGCCGTCCTCTACTTTGTCTGCTGGTACTTCACCGTCGGTTTCTCAAACGACAGCTCCAAGGCTGGAGCAACCTTCTTCGTCATGCTAATGTACGAGTTTGTGTATACCGGAATAGGTCAGTTTATGATCACGTGATAGTATATATGTTGATGATGTTAATGTCGAATAGGTCAATTCATAGCTGCATATGCTCCTGACGCCGTCTTTGCCTCCCTCGCCAACCCTCTCGTCATCGGAACCTTGGTCTCTTTCTGCGGAGTCTTGGTCCCGTATGGACAGATCACGGCGTTCTGGAGGTATTGGATCTACTACTTGAATCCTTTCACCTACCTCATGGGTTCCCTGCTCACATTCACCTCCTTCGATGCCCCAGTCTACTGCGCAGAATCCGAATTCGCGGTGTTTGATACCCCAGGGAATATCACATGTGGGGAGTATTTAGAGGGTTATTTACAGATGATGGGAGCCGGGGCCAATTTGACGAATGCCGATGCCACGCAGGGGTGTAAGGTGTGTGAGTATAGGACCGGTGCAGACTACCTGAGTGGTGTCAATATTTTGCACTATAGCTATGGGTGGAGGGACGCTGGGATCGTTGTCCTGTTTGCTGCTTCTGGCTACGCGATGGTGTATCTGTTGATGATGCTGAGGACGAAGAGGAGTAAGACTGCGGAGTAGAGAGAGTCTTGTCTTTTCCACCCTGGTGTTTGTGTCGTCTCACGCAATTTTCATTTTTTTTCCAACACTTTCCTTAAAGCCTTTTCCTTTGGGGATGAATCTGTACATGCTAATCTGGCAATGTCGTTCTTATTGTCACGGTTGAGCGGGTCTTTTACTTTTTATGTTTTATACCAGGGGAATCATTTCATATTCACAGGATAACTAATGAGGTGGATGGAGTCAGGGGGCTTGTTGAGAGACAGCTCATTTCATTCCGCTCTGGGGATCAGCTGATAAAATATAAATGTTCTAGGTATATAGAATCCTGGCAGGTGAAGTCTAGGGGCCTGCGGTCAGGCGGCCTGTTATTTCGATTATTATATAGATGCATAGATGAGGCGGGGTGTATAGAATATTAATAGATGATTGTCGAAATGACACTGTTGATATTTTTAGCGTGTCCACTTGAAAGTGGACTGCCTCTAATTTCCTTGTAGGCGAAGCATAAGGTAACGTGACTAGGCTGACTGACTATTCCATTATACTTAGTATACAATAGTATAACAGATGTATCTAAGTAGTAGCCGTCTACATTATTATATGAGTTTTGCTAGTCAAAGTCCTATCTTACAGTTTCCACTTCTGGCAGCAACCCGAACGCCAAGGCCCCGCCCCCCGCGCTCCGCTCCGCTACACCCTTAACTACGAAGCAGTCTCTACTATGCTAATCTCTACTTTATAGTATAATAAGTCGTGGCCTTTGATAATTTCAACTTGCTACTTGTAGCTAGTAAAAAGATTTAAATTCCTCCCTTAGGGTACCCTCCCCAGTAGCCCAAATGCCGCGCTCCCTCCGCCCCCTCCCGTCCTACTCGGCAAAAAAAGGCCATGGAATACGGCATAGGATAAAACCGTTATAATCGTGATGGTAATTAAAAGCATTTAGATATATTTTATAATTTGGCAGTACTTTACTTCCCTTTCATCTTTCTCTTAATATACTCTTCTTAAATCTACGCTTTTCGCGCAAAAATGTGTTGTTTACAAGAACTCAAAGCACAAGACAACATGAGATATCACGTTATACGGCTCTATTATTACTTTCCTCCTCTAGCCAAATTTAACAAAATATAGCCTTAACAGTCTTCTCCAAAACTAGCATTAGTGATTCGAAGCTACAGCTTCACTTAATCAGGTGTTTGCTGCTTGCTGGTTGTAAAAGCGAAGCCAAACTAACATGACGATCCCTAATACCCAAGTGAATTTGCATCAAAAGCGCCACAAACGACCAAAGCACATCGGCTAAGCAAGCGAACCCGCCGTCCAAAAAGCCAAAAAAAATCCTAAGTTGTAAAAAGCAAAACCGAACCCATCCTATCGCCTCTAAGAACGAGTAAAAAAAAGAAAAGGAAAAAAAATGTGTCCAGAATCAGGGCAGGCAGCCCCGGAGTCACTGGTCCTGTACTTTCTTCGGGGGAGAGTACCGATACAGGTTTCCTGCCTAGAACTATCCACCTCCGAAACTGGACTGAGTTATGGTGACTAGCGATGTTATTTGGAGATATAACCCCTCTTGAACGCAGTTCGGTTCTAGGTGTGGCGGCTTGGTTTAGCGAAGTACCTAAAAAAAGAAACAGGGAAAAATGTTGTTGATGGTATTGTGGCTGGGGGATGTACTTATGGGTTGAGGTTAGAAATGATGGTTTTGATTTAGACGAGAGGTGTATACCTCGATTTCAAGGTCAGCCTTGGGTGCGCGGTCCAGAGCCTGTTGGGTGTCAAGGCATGGGAGGCTATCTGCGTCGGCATGAGACATAGGTATTTCACTACCGGTAATTCTATTTGATTTCTACTCAAGATCCACCGTGGTATATTCGATCAAGAAATATTTATAAATCTCTCACCCTAAGTCCTTTTTACATTTTTTCATTGCACCTCCTACCTACCCATAGCCAATTCTATTTACCAGAATATTTCCAACCTTCCTCCGGCTCCCAATCCACACCTCACAACTCATCCTTCCCTTTCCCCACATTCGCTCCCTTCGCTCCGCCAATCTTGCCAATCTCCCCCAAACCCCTCTTCACAATACTCGTCAAGATCTCAAACGCAACCTGCGCCCCCATCAACGCCGTCTGTTCCCCGACCCCATCATACGCTGGCGCAACCTCGACCACATCGCCCCCGACAATATTCAACTCGTCAATCCCCCTCAATATCTTAAGCAGCTCCCTACTCGTCCATCCACCGGGTTCAGGTGTCCCCGTCCCAGGCGCGAGTCCCGGATCAAGCACATCGATATCCACACTCAAATACACCGGCCTCTCCGTCCCAATCTTGCCCAAGATGGCCTCGATGATCCCCGCGGTACCAATCTCATCGATATCATCACTGCTGATCCTCAAGAAGCCCTGTTTCGTATCATCTTCGTAATCTCCAAAATCAGTGCCACTCAGCCTCGTCCTCAGACCAGCATGCACCGAACTACCGTTGGCAATAAGACCTTCTTTGCCTGCGATCCAAAACATGCTCCCATGATTGAACTCGGCTTGTTTACTGGGCCACGGACTAGGATATTTACTCGGGTGCCAAGTATCGAGATGGGCATCGAAATGCAAGACGCTAATTTCCTGTTTATAGACATTCTTCAGTGCTCTTAGAGCTGCTAGGGCGATACTGTGGTCTCCACCTAGAGAAATGAGTTTGGGATATTTGAGCAAAGACGAGGAGGTGGGGCGATGGAGGAGCTCGAGATAGGCGGAGGTCATTTGTTTGAGGGCGACATTATTGTCGAAGGGCGTGACGGGGATATCACCACAGTCAAGGATGGACGCCCAGGAGAGGTAGGGATTTATTCCGGCACGGGTGTTGAAGCCACGGAAAGAGGTTTGACGGGAAGAGGCAGAGCGGATGGCACGGGGTCCGAAACGGGCACCTATATATTCAAGTCAGTTTCAAGAAGCAGGCTTTAAGCGTTTGATAGCGGCAAAGCTTAATAAAAAGGTCGGATGAGGAGCGAGAGGAAGTATTACATACCAGGTCTATAGCTCACAGCCGTATCAAACGGAACGCCCAAAATGCCAATATCAAAATGAGTATCTGGCTTCGTGAGGCACTTGACATGTTCAAGATGAGCAAACGAGTTCACGCCATTGAAACCCCACTGCAGCAGTCAGCGTCTAGATACCACGAACAATGATGCTCATCTAACAAATAGATATAACACAGTAAGAAATAAGTCTCTCAGAAGACGGGTATGCCATTTTGAAATACTCGAGAAAGACCGTCACTCGTCACTCGACATCGCTCCCTCTCAACAACCCCAATGGCAAAGCAGACCCAGACTCGACCCAAAACAAAACATCAAAAAACCAACCTCAAAGCTCCATTTCCTCTCCAGTTCCTCCAACGAATCCTGCGTAAACACCCTCTCATGCAACGGCACCTCCGCCCCATCCCCAATATGAGCATGCCCCCTCACCACGCCCAGAACCCCCCCAATCAAACAAACCCCTTGAGCGAACTTCATCTCTATGCTTTCCAAAGAAAGAAGAAAACCCCAGAATCTAAATATATGTCACGACGCAGCAAAGACCTCGCACACGAATCTCTCGGTCTTATATATATACCTCGGACCGTAAGTAGGGAGGAGGAGCCAGCTGGCTGCTATCGTGATCGAACCCCAAAAATCCCCACCCCGATGGGATCAGCATGAGGTACCTCGATTACGTACTCGAGGCAAGGGGAAACCCATTGGTGCTCGGTATTCGAGACTTTCTTATCGATGCATCGCCCACTTTTTCTTCTTCAGCAGCGGAGTCAAGCAGATGTGTACACTGCTTCATAGCACGTCGTCATTCGAGGCATAAAGACATGCGATGAAGTATCGAAAACAACCCTACTCGGTAGAAAGTATATACCACGTGACTATCTAGATGATGGATTCTGAAGCTACATATTACGTGGAGAGCAGCACGAGCATATCGTTGATAGTATTGGCTTCGGTCTGGTTCGGTCTGGCCTAGCATGATGTCTCTCGATCTGTTGGATGAGGATTGTCGGCACCAGCCAGTCAAGTAGATGCAGGAGAGGAGGAGAGGTTGTTGGTTCGCTGCTTTCCTACCTCTATGCTCCTTTCTTGGCACCACAGCCGCAAACGAGAGCTTTGTTCCACTCTCTTACAAGAGAGAAACTCATTCAGATCCAATGCAACTTCATTCTCCGTGAATGCCTATGTCTCGTAAATAATTTCAAAGTATCTGAACAAAGAAGCGCTCAACCAAGCCTGCCAGCCGGCCTACCCTTTATTTGTCAACCATCAGCGCCGGAAGAAGAAAATAAGCTGGGAGAGAAACAACCGCGTCTCGCAAGAAGCCAGAATGAGTAACCCATCCTTATACACCAACCCTTCTTCCAATGCTCTCTTCCTTCCTCGAATGTGGGTGACAAATAGACAAGACCAAGGTTTATTTTGATTATATGCCTTTTCTATCTTCCCTCATCCTCCTAATACTCTCAGTCCGTCTCAAATTCTTTCTCGGTCGGTAGTTGTGGGGGGAATGGGATATGGTGATGGCGTTCTACGGGCGTGCTTGTAGAGAGTAATTAAAGAATTAAACACTTTTTGTGAGCCTTCTTTGGCGCCGGAGGTTCAAGTGCTGCGACGATCGCCTGCGTAGAATTAGTTTCTGGAATATCTCATCATGCAATAGGGGACCATACCTCATCAAAAACGTCCTTCAGCTTAAATTGTGTCAATGCACTGCACTCCACGTATTTGACCGCTCCTAATTCCTTGGCCATCCTCTCGCCATCTTCCTTCTTGACTGGGGACATCTTCTGTTTGCCTAACTTCTCCCGTACGCTTTGGTCATCTCGGAGATCAACCTGTGTACCAACGATCAGGCAGGGGACACCGGGACAGTGATGGTGGACTTCGGGAAACCATTTCTCTCGGACGTTTTCGAACGAGGCAGGGGAGGTAACGGAGAAGCAGACGAGGAAGACATCGGTTTGAGGATAAGAAAGGGGTCGGAGCCGATCGTAATCTTCTTGTCCAGCGGTATCGAAAAGACCTAATGTGTATGGTTCATCGCCAATCCTGTAGTTCGACGTCAGAAATATACTTGCGTAAATGGGAGCCAGCTGTAGTGTATAGTAGATGCGTAGCGGTGTAGGGCACATTCGCGCAGGGAGAGCGGTACTCACATTACCGTGACCGCATAATTGTCAAACACCGTGGGGACGTATTCGGAAGGGAACTTGTTCGTGGTATAACTGATAAGAAGACAGGTCTTGCCCACGGCTCCGTCACCTACAACGACACATCTAGACGCGCGAGGGGTCAGCAACTATCCGCAGCTGGAGTCTGACAAACAATTGTAACACCATCCCATCGTATATAGGCTTGCGCACGTCCAACTGCGCTGCAGATCGTGGGTAGAGGGTGCGTACTTTATTGTTGCGACGACCATTGTTCTGACTTGTACCTGCGCCGCGATCAATCACTGAGGCCGAGACAAGCAATCCTTGGATCTGTGCTGCTTCTGTGAACTATCGGAGCCTGCGCAAGGAGAAGTGCCTCGAGCGTCGTCGAGATAGAATAGCGAAAGGAGACGATAGAGAGGTGTGCGAGTGTTTCGATGGGCACGAGCGTTCAGGACGGAGCTGGGCCTGATCGATCAGATCAATCGATATCGCGGCTGAAACAGCACCGAAGAAGCAAAAAAAGAGGTTGATAGGAAAGCTCGGCGACGCGTGTGATTGTTGGACTGGAGCGCGAGCAGAACACAAGGATGCAAATTGTTTGAAGCGTGAAGAGTTGTCAATCTGGACACAAATGGTGAGGGATTGGGTTGCAGGAAGTGGTGAAACCGAACTGGGTGCGAGCCTCAGCTTTGGGGGTGAAGAACAGACAGGCAGCCAGCGACCTTGGGAGCAATCAAATGCAGAGGAAAAGCGAGCAAAATGCAGGATGATGGCGGCCGGAATGGGAGCAGAAGAAGATATATTGTTTCTGTTAGGAAAAAGGAGGAAGGCGGCCGGCATTATATTTTGTTTTGTTTCATTGTCCCCATCGGTAGCCTTAGCTAGGCCCAACCTTAGCTATGGTCACTGCATGGCACGACCATCCACAATTCGGCATCATCAATTTCCTTCTGCAGCGCTCGCCGCCTTCTCTTTGGCTCCTTCAGCTACACCCAGCACACCTCCTACCCCTTGGACGGGGGTTCCTGGCCACATCGTAGCTGGCATCTTACAAGTTACAACACCATTCACGTCGCGTGGGAAAGCCAATCCGAATATACCTCTGCAGTGGTCCAAATTGCGATGTAACATGGGCCAGCCAACATAAACCAGCTCCATCACCATTGTCCCAACCCGCGGGTTTCCAGCCAGACCATAAGACCATGGCAGTGATGGCATCCTCGATCGCCCTCTCGGAGCAGGTCGACCATCTCCTCGAGCGATATCTCGGCCTCCTCGACCGGTACAATAACCTCCAAGCCTCTTTGGCCAAGACTCATGCATCGGTCGGTTCCTCTCTTCCGTGCACATGGCCCCAAAACTCAATTCGAAGGTCCGGGCCTAACTAACTGCAGTCTGCAGGTCCAGCAACGCCTCGCTCGAGCAAATTTTGAAGCCCCTAGAGGCGTACGATATGGCAGAGACTTCTACGACTCACGGATGCAAGCTTCAAGGTTCTGCGGTGTGACGGTGGATCCCGAGGGCACAGCAGGCTTTACGATATCAACGGCGTCTTCCCACGAGGCAGCGGAGGACAGGACCACAGAGCAAGAGCTGGAACGAGATATAGGTGCAGCCGAGGGAGAGCCAAGTGAGAAGGTGACTTCTGAGGAAGAGGAAACGAATTTGTCGGCGGGCTTGAGAAAGGGAAAGGATCCCATTCGGATGTTTGGTATCTTGACCCCGCAGTCCCTACGAATGGCACAAGGCGATGCTATCAAGTTAGTACAAGAGATTGTGCCTCGGCTGCTCAGGATCGATGCGGAGATGAAGCAGACCGAGATACAGATCCGGCGTGCGAAGAAGCAAAGGGCCAAGACGGAAGCTCTAGAGAAGAAGGGCAATGATACCAGCAGCGACGTGGTTAGTATACAGGATGCGGATACTTTAATCTCTGTCGATGCTCTAGGGGATCGGATTAGCAACATTAAAGTGTGAAAGTACCACGCCTGGTACAATTACCCCCCCTTACCCCCCACCGCCACGCGTCGCTCAGCCTTGAACTCAGGTAATACAAGCCTGTCTACCGTTCCGATTCCGATGTCTCAGACGGTGCCGAAGACACAGTGCTGTACCCAGAATTCATCCAAGTATCGAAACGGATGTCTCAATGTTCAAGACGCGAGAGCCGTGCGTCAGACATCCCGAAGAACGACCTCAGCCCTTCATGGCGGGACCCTTTTCCTGTTAGTCTATGTCGTTACTGGCTATCGAGATCAAGATCGAGAACCTTGCGAGAATCACTTTGTGTATCTGTCTCACGTTTCCGACGACGGCACTTGACCGAGGTCTAAACCCACACGTATTTTCGCTTTTCTTCTACCCAAAACACTCGACCTAAGGCCAAGCAGGGGCGCAGTATCCTCGCCAAAAACCCCCAGAATCTACATAAACTAGAGTAAGAGAAGGTCGAGGTGAAAATCCTGTTAGGACGGCATCTTCATTTGCCATCTTGAAGTAGCGTATTTTAAGACTTAATTCCACAGGATATGTAGAATTAATCCTATATACATACACCATCTCCTACTATTGCCTCGACTCCCATGTCAATCCTGGAGTGCTACAGAACAATTGGTAAAAGAGAAGCTTGTTCGTAAACCTTAGGAAGATTGAGACGGGGTTTGTTTATATATAAGTAGATCTGCAGAGGGTATATATAAACCATCTACATCCTCAACTTCTAACCACCTCTTCTAGAATCGTCCCAAGTATACCACATGACGCTAAGTTGAATCAAACCATCTCTCTATTCTTCATCTCTTTCCCTTCTAAATGTTTGTTCGATTCAGCCAACATAGTCCCTTTATTTTAACCAATCAAAATGCAATTCTCTCTCAACCTTCACTCAACCATCATGAACGTTTTTTTGTCGTCAACTCTTTCTTCGCCACGTCCATCTACGCATCATCCATACCCGGGATCCATACGGAAAAATGAATAGAATCATTCTACACCATTCTCTAATAAAACGGCCTTGCTCTGCGAGTCTCTTACCGTCCATTCTACCAATAAGCACTCTAATCGTCTTAAACCATTTATCACCTCTCTAAACCCGTTACTCCTCAGAACCCAAACCACTTCTCGTTATTTATATTGTTTTCTCTCACATCTCTCCGCTTTCTACATATAGTGTGTAGGCTTCTTGATGGAGTAAGCTAATTCTGCCTCTGTATCTAATCTTTCGTCAACGGATGAGTTTTCTACTAGTATAGTATATCTCTACTGCTTCCTTTGGATTCACGCGAGGTTCTTCATTTGGGATTCGGAATCGTAGGCCTCTTTTGTATCTATAGACATTATTGTAATGCCGAGGATATAGGTGGCAAGTGCTAGGAGCTCGAAAGTGATGCAAACACAACGCAAAATATATCACGCTGTTCACGTGATATTCAACTTTCAACGCCTCTAGTTCCTGAGACAAGTGGTTCTTATGATTACTTTTACCCCCAGTTACTACACCAGATGTTCACTTATGTCTTTATCATATTTCAAGAACACAATCAGGACTAATTCACGTCTGGCTTTTCTAGTCCTAGAGATACACGCTATCGTATCCAGGCTAACTCCAACCCCACCCCTCTATTCTACTCCCCCAAAGCATATATGACTTTTCGATTTTCGTTGAGTATAATCAAGAAGAGATAACAGCTGCAATACCGTCTCGAAACAAAGCCCTCGCATAGACTTTGTGAAACATAAATGTAATGTAGGGGAATACTGGCTTATTGACCGTAGGATTGCACGAGGTGCTTGAATACCATATCCAAGCACCCGAACCCTCCGTCTCCGAGTCACGTATCAGCTCAAACCTATGAACGCCAGCAAAACGCTTCCGGTTATCGCCATATGCTATGTCGACATAGCTGAGCCTAGTTTCTGGAGCAAAACCCATCTGTTGTTTATATTCTTCTGGGATGCTTTTGTCCAAAAGCATGAAATTCCCTCTGAACAAAACTGAGTGAAGTGGGGGGAGGGTAGTAGACGATAGATCTAAGGGAGATATGAGCTCTGGGCCATTCATCTTGATATCTAAGTTACTAAAGTCAGCCCTTCAATTCAATCCTAGGAAATTGGCGCTGGAGACAGCGACTCATCATACAAGAAAAGCCCACAGCAGCGATTTTCATCCCAAACAGTCCTAGGAGGGCGATGAGATATTGTTCAGGAGTTAATATCCATCCTCCGTAGAACCCCTTCATAAATCTGGCGAGGATTTCTTCGTCTGACAAAGTGCGAATTTCGGTTTTGGAGAGGTGGATCTTATAGCTATCTTTGAATGCTATATGGTCTCGGGGGTTTACTATCCGGGTGGAAGAGGACGCTGCGCATGTTGGTGATACTGTTTCTGTTGTGATGATGGTCTCGCTTCTATGAGAGGGTAAAGGGTGATTGTGGAGATACGCTTTGAGAAGGAGTAGTGATGTCGGGATTGCGAGTGTGGTTAAGGCAAGGGGTTTAAGAAATGGCGGCATTGAAATTTATTAGCTTGTATACTGCTGGTCGAGTGGATTATTTATTGAGCTCAAGACCAGTTCACAAATGAGAGATAGGACAGATTAATATTTCTTTTTAAGTGAGAAGGAAAAGCCTCCAGTTATGTATATCTATACCCCGAAGGAAGCTGGAACTAGTGCTTATACTTAGCTCAAAATATTTAACAAATCTAAAAATCTTTCTCGAAAAGAGAGGATTTCTCTCCGTAAATTCTCTCCCTTACTGTCGCTTGCAGCGGAACTCCACACACTTATTCGCATGTTCGGGGCTGCGCAGGCTCCACTCCGCTTTTGCCCGACATCGCTCCACAGCATACGTCCGTAGGTAAGAAATAGGGAAGTAAAGTCGAAATCGTGGAGAATGAAAGCTACAGTATCCAGGGTATAAGCTCCTGACTTCTCAAAATCTGTGTAGTTTATCTTGCTTTAATCTAGGTTCTAAGGAATTTTTTCTAATACAATACTGCTCTCCAGAAGATGCGATACAGTGCCCTTTCTAATGTAACAATACTGAAGAAGCTTACAATGACAATTCTATACAAGCCCTAATACAAAAGGTGCAATTCCCTCAAACGAGCGCCCATCCCCCACAACTATAAATCCGACTCTCCGAAACTTCACTCCTTCTGTTCCGACCTTTTTCAAAACTAGGCAATTAAAACTACACTCTTTTCCTGATTACGCGTGAAGAACCTCATCGCCACAACGGGTGGTTCGAGGAAGCATGAACCCACCAACTTCTAACATTTGTCTTTGAAAGGATATTTTGTCTTTAATATTTGCGATGCTAGTACCTTCCACTGGTAGCCTCATTTTCGTTTCTTTCTTTGGAAGTCCGAGCATTGTGGAGTGAAATCGGCAAGCAATACAGCTCATCTCCTGGGTTGACGAGTTCATCAAAATCTGCGAGGCCTCTACCATGGTATGAGTTTCCATAGGGCGATCGTACCATTAATACTGTACTAGACAGAAGTATTGCTTTCGAAATCAAGTCCCGAATCCGCAAGTAACTGCCCTCAGTCGCTCAAGAAATGTATGCTCGGGTGGCTCAATGGAGTTTTGCACATCGATGGAATAGCAATCATCAAGATCTGATGGAAAAGGCTCAGCTCTTCCACTGTAATCTATCAATTTGCCTGGTCTCGATGCCCATGTCCAGGAAGGTGGAAGTGGCAATGAAGCTTCATGAAAGGTGGACGACCCTGCAATATTGTCGTCACTGTCTCGAACTGTTTTCCAAGCTAGGCCTCGCACCATATCAGCTTTCTAGATTCCGGCTAGAGACTCGTCCCCCAGTCCAGAATTTAAGCGCGATGCAAGACCAGATATTGCACGTAATCTGTCGGATTCTTTGGTGAACTGTTGTAAACTGTGTACCACCAAGCATACTTCTGCGAGTTATCTTTTTTATTGATAGCAGAGCCGTCTGGCTGGGGTCTGATATCTTTTATCAAAAGCAGACTTGCTATTGAAAGGCAAAATTCCAGTCGGCAAGGCCTCGGATGCATTCAGCGAAGTGCATGTCCAATACATCCCGCGGTTTGAGAACCTAAGTGTCCAGTAGGTTCAAGGTGGATGAAATATTAAATCAAAAGAAAGAAAATTCATATATACAGCAAAAGAGAGACAAGTTTAAGGGAAGAGAACGCTAGTATTGATTATTTTTTGAACAGTTTTAGATATTGTTGTTAGAAATGGATAATAACCGCTCACTTCAAATGTTAAACAATATAGGATTATAATAGCTCCTAAATCTTCTCTTGAATAGGCTCATCCGCATCTTCGCGGAAAATATCAAATCCGATATGGTTTCTCGGATCTAAATACCTCACAGTACCTTTCTTCTCCACGAGGCTATTGATCTCTGCCATATGAACTTTGCTGAGCTTACACAAATCCCTATTCTCAATCATTCGATCTTGATGAACGGTTTTGGGAATTACAGATGTGCCCCGCTGAACTGCCCAGGATAAGAGAACCTGGGCGGGCGACTTTCCGTATGCAGATGCAATTTCCGCTATCTTCAGAGCAGTTTTAGTTTTTAGGTCAGGGAAATAGGGTAGTAGGGAATACAGGGACGTACATCTGGATCTAAGATAGGGCCAGGACAATCTACATTTGGATTGACTACTGCAACAGGTTTGCCACCAAGGGGTTGGTGCGCAGTGAGATGAATATTTTCCTGCGTGCAGAACTTCAGAAGCTCCAGTTGAGGTAGATATCTAAGTCTATATTAATCAAAGTCCCAATCAGACGTCTGAAACCATAAAGGGATCGCTTACGGATGTAGTTCTACTTGGTTCACTGCAGGTCGGATTTTAGCAACCTCCAAAATCCGCTTCGTTTTGAGTATGTTGAAATTTGATAGCCCTATCCATTTTAATAAGTATTACTATATCACCCGACAGAAATATCTGAATTGGATAGGGCTTTCTTACCAATGAGCTTGGCCTTTCCTTTCTCAACTAACCTTTCCATTGCAGCCCAAGTCTTTGTATATTCTCTGGAGAGCTCATAATCGATAATGGGCTAGTGTAAATCTTAGAATATGATTCTAAAAATGAAGAGAAGAGAATAGAGTGGCTATTAAAGGTATCTGACCTTCTTGTTAGGATGACGTAACGTGCTATGATCAGGACCAGCAACGTATGCGTGAGGAACTAGTTTGAGTTAGATTGTGTATCGCTTTTTGATAATAGATTTTAAGGGGGTAAAGAATGTGTAATATTTACAATGTATCAAATAAAGGTCAACTAAAGCGATATTATTAGCATGTATCACTGTCTCGTCGTCCTAATGTTAGGGGCTTCACCATAATCAAGCTGCAAGTCTTGCAAAGTGATGCTGAGAGCCTTTTCCACATCCGGAGGATTGTGCCATGTCTGTGCTCTAAGCAGTCAAATTAGCAAACATGTATCACTTGAAATTGAGTAAAAGGTGCTTTGTACAATTTCGAGGTAACAAAGATTTGACTCCTTGGAACACCGCTCTCTTTTAATGCTTCGCCAACTTCCTTCTCGTTCCCATAAGCAGCGGCAGTATCGATGTGCCTGTATCCATTTCTCAAAGCTAAAAGTACGGCATCTTTTACTTGGCTGTTCCCGTTGTCTCCTTGAAAAGTCCCGAAGCCAACTGCAGGAATGGAAACGCCTCGAACCTGGAATATTTCGGGGAGGCCTTGAGTTCTTGACATTTTTAATCGAATCCGGGTTTAATTGGCTTCGGTATTACTAGGGCTGACACGAGGGATGTTGAGCGGGAAAGAACTTTGAAAAATGGGGTGGTTAACAGACAGATGCCGATCGAGAGGTCCAACTTATCGTGAACAGATACTGAAAGAGTGGTGGAGCGTTGGTGCTTGCTGAGTAAGGGAGTGGTTATTGGCTACTAAAATCGGTAGCAACTCGCCACAACTGCGCCTCTGTCTCTTCCATAACCTGACGGCAAGGTTTCCAGCAAAGAATCCAAGGAGTTAATGGGATAGGGATCTCGTAGTGAAGTTACCCGAAACGCTCTGTAAAGCTCATATTTTTACGAAGCAACCCTCCCGGCAATAATAATCGCCACGTAATTTAGAGCAGAGTTCAGATGATTAAACCGTGCAACATTCTACTAAACACACCTTTGCAAGACAATATAGAATAAAATGAGATACTACTCATCTTCCGCCGCGGACCCGACTGAGTATTAAATGCGTCAAAACGGTTTCTAGGGTTTATCTTTCATTGGATAGTTGCTTCGTCGGTTACTGGAGGTGCTGCCAAGTAGGAGCTTGCCATTTGGCGCGCGGTTCGACGCCACTCGTTTCACTGGGTCCCTATGATGTTTTAGCCGTAAAGCCAATCCAGGAAAACAACTCTCTTGAGGAATATCTCGGATGAGAATCAGGTCCAACCTGAGGTTCTGATTATTAGAGCTGAGTAGCAACCCTTCGGTAGCAGTCAGACTTGAAGTCGGATTCCTTGGCTAACTCCTAAATCAAGATTGAATCCGGGTCTGAGCAGGTGGCTTATTCGGTAACTCACCCGATATGGAGAGATTGGAGATTGCGCCCTTTTTCCGGTCTCTGTAGGCCTGTAGTTGTACCAGACTGTCGGTGAGCAGTGCAGGAAGATTCGTCCGCAAACGCCAGTCGTTTGTTCATGTAGGCTGCTCAACGGGTACCCATGGGACCCATGAATATATTAGACCCGTCTCATGGGTTCTACGGGCTCCCACAGGTTTTATATAAAATCGTGGACCCGTCCCGTGGATACCCATGGGAACTTTGTAAGTCATTTAAAAAGGTCACGTGTAATAGAAATTTATACTTATTAAGAGTGTATATTTAGAGAAAATATATTTAAATCCGTCTCACTGGTCCCACAGGACGGTTCTTTTTAATTCCAGACCTATAGGACAGGTTACTCATGGGTTTTTATGGGTACCCGACCCATTTGAGCTGCGTACGCTCCTCGCCGCAGCCACAAGCGCTTGATAAGAGTAATTTAGGAAGGTCGTACAATGTACTGCACTAGCTGTTTTGCAGAATTGAACGAACTAAAGGGACATAAGCAACTTCCTAGATTTGGATTTGTTATCTTCCATTTGGATCTTCGTAAAGGTGGTGCCTTTCCAAACCCCATTCTACGTTTTCCCCCGCTCACTACCTCCACAGTTTTTGGTGGAGAACCATGTCGTTGAAAATTAGTCAGCCGGATAGCGTAGATTCTGTAAGAGCCTCGCCCATACATTTGAATCTTTACAAGTGCACAAGTTCTGACACAATCTCAGCCTAGGGAAGGTCAGTCGCCGCCTGAAGGCCGGTTTCGCCGTGTCGTGAGAGGAGCTTTGAAGAAATTGAGCCCATCGCGGGGAGCGGTGCCGAATATCGACATATACGACCAATCCTTGGTGCAAGATACCAAAGGTCCCCTTGGACTCAATCTTCTTCATAATCCCCAAGACCCGCACACCGACTTTATCTTCGTCCATGGACTCAACGGAGGCTCACGAAAAACATGGGCATTACCGGAGGATCCTCAGCACTCCTGGCCAGAGATGTGGCTATCTGAAGATTCGGAATTCGCTTCTGTTCGAATACATAGCTTTGGATACAATGCAGATTGGGCAGAATGGAGGAAAAGTGCCCTGAATATCCTTGACTTTGCGAGGTCTCTGCTGGGCGATATTAGTTGCAATCCAGGGATCCGCAGGAGCAATGTAGGTGCTGACGACTATTTAGCAGGGCTCACCTGACTGCTCGTAGACCAATATTGTTCTTATTGGACATAGTATGGGTGGACTTGTCATTAAAAAGGTCTGTTATCTGTAAACAGATGAGATTTATTGGGTTAACCGGAAATAGGCCTACATGCTTGCTCGAGAAGACCCTGATCTCCAGAACCTGGCGAGCCGGATCCACACACTTTACTTTCTCGCAAGTCCACACAAAGGGTCAAACTTTGCGAAGACATTTTCAAACATAATCAATGTTTCTTTTGGCGAAAAGCCGTTTATTGCAGAATTAAGTCGCAGTTCGCAGTCGATTGCATTGATCAACGAAAGCTTCAGGAAATGTGCTGGAAACCTCCAGCTGTGGTCTTTCTACGAGACAAACCCAACCAGGCTCGTCCTCACACAGGCTCTAATTGTCGACAAAGCTTCAGCAACTCTTGACCTTCCAAATGAACGCTCTTATCCATTGAATGCGGATCACCGTGGAATTTGCAGATTCCTTGGGCCAAAAGACCCAAATTACAAAACCCTGAGAAATGCTTTCATCACAACTATTGATAAGATTTCATCAAATAGTAATCCTGCTCCGTCATAAGTATCGATCAGCTGGCTTACCT
The DNA here is from genome assembly GCA_000328965.1 of Ascocoryne sarcoides NRRL 50072. Classification (NCBI taxonomy): domain Eukaryota; kingdom Fungi; phylum Ascomycota; class Leotiomycetes; order Helotiales; family Gelatinodiscaceae; genus Ascocoryne; species Ascocoryne sarcoides. The sequence continues at coordinate 338,865 of KB205943.1, forward strand.
GTAATAGATTCAACATCTTCAAAACTCCAGCATGATCAAATTCTTCAGTTGACTGGTGGATCTGAGCCACCAGACGATGAACTGTGGGCGTTAGAAGATATCCGGGTTCTAGATTCCTGCGAGTGGCTGGCAGAGAATGAAATCTACAAATCGTGGCACATAGCGTCGCCTGCTACCCATCCATTTTTCTGGCTTACAGGAAACGCTGGTTTCGGCAAATCTGTTCTCAGCGGCTACATCATACATAAGCTTCAACTGGAGAGCCTAAGGTGCAGCTACTTCTTTTTCAAATACGGCAATTCAGATAAGTCTTCTGTTATTAGCTGCTTACGATCATTGGCGTATCAGATGGCAAGGGCAGAACCTTCCGTCCTTCCGAAAGTGCTTGAAGTTCTACAGAGTTCTTCATCCTGGGAGAAATGGAACGAAAAGACGATATGGCAAAAGTTATTCCTCGGATGCATATTCAAAGATTATGAGCCTAAGGTACAATTTTGGGTGATTGATGCTGTGGACGAATGTCAGAAATGCCAATCCTTTCTGAATTTACTCGCCAGCGCACCATCGTGCTTGCGGGTTCTTTTTACCAGTCGTAACAGTCTAGACATCGAAAAGCACATGGCTATCATAGAAAAGAATACCGTGCGTTATCAATTGAAAGAGGAAGATACGCGTGATGACTTCAGCAAATTTATCGAGTCTAGAATGGACTACGTGCCAGCAAGCCACGGCAAAGGCAAAGAAAAACTCAAACAAAGTATTCTTGAAAAGGCATCTGGGTCTTTCTTATGGGTTTCTCTTGTCATCAAACGATTGGAGGAAGCTTACTCGGAGGAGGAAGCTGAAGAGGTTCTGAATGAGGTGCCGACAGATATGAATGAGCTCTATGCCCGGATGTTAGAAAGTGTGGTTCGGAATCCACGCGCAGTAATATTGACCAGGTCCGTCTACATGTGGACTTTACTATCTTTACGGCCCTTGGGTATTAATTCATTGCAACTTGCTCTCAAACTAGACACAAACCAAACGGTTCACAACTTGGGGAAATTCCTTCCCGCAATCTCCGGTCAGCTTGTGTCTGTAAATCATCAGCAAGAAGCTGAAATCATACACCAAACCGCAAGAGAATATTTACTTGCGCAGGAAGTTTACCCTGATCTAGCAATTCACAAACAACAATGCCATACTCGAATTGCACAGATTTGTCTCACACTGGTGACCGGAAACTTTACGAAAGGGCAAAATTCCCAGACACCAAAAATACTTCCTAGGCCCTCAACATCAGCCCCGAGTGCCAATTTTATAGATTACGCTTGCGAGTATTTCTCGGATCATCTACAGAAAAGCTCATCCGGGGATGACCAGAATTGGGATTTACTATGCAAATTTCTAGACTGTAACCTGTTGGGCTGGATCGAGTACCTTTCCAAAAACGGACGCTTGCGTTCGCTCACACGGACTGCGAAGAACTTGCGAACATATTTTAGACGCCGAGTCAAATACCTCTCCCCAATATCTCCTCAAAAACCCAGCATGGAAAATTGGATATCCGATTTGCTTCGGTTAAGTGCAAAGTTTGGAACCAGTCTCAATATCTCACCTTCGTCGATCCACAACTTGATCCCGGCGATGTGCCCATCTGAGTCCATCTTCTCAAAATATTTGGCATCTCAATCGTCACATAGTGGCCTGACCATTAGAGGGCTTACAGACAGGTCTTGGGATGATTGTTTAGTTAGAGTTGACTATCCAGCTCACCAAACTAGTGCCATAGCGTGTGGTGATCAGTATTCTGCCATTGCATTATCCAGCGGGACGATACATATCTACTTCCAGGAATCAGCGCAAGCTAAATCCACTTTAAATCATGGTGCAAGGGCGAACATCCTAGCTTTCAGCAGTCAAGACCAATTCTTGGCATCTAGTGGTCAGCGACAAGTAAAGGTCTGGGACCCAGCAGAGGGAGTTCAACTCTGGGCATTTAATACGAGTCATCAAGTTCTTACGCTGCTCTTTTTGGAGGAAGAAATTGCCCTGGCTGCAGCTACACAAGGGAATTATACCGTCAAGTGGGACTTGCGTGAGGGGCGAGAGACCGAGCGGTGGCTGTGGACTGACAGCATCCGAACATCGACCACCGAACAGAGATCTCTGCCCCAACCTAGCAAAGCGTTATTTTCTCCAAACTACAATACTCTTGCCGTTAGCTACCGTGGACTTCCTGTATATGTATTCCATGTTATGACCCGGAAGTTCCTTGGTCACTTCAGCCGAGAAGCCAGTACTATGCTAACTAGTACCCAAAACCACTACGTGGTCGATGCACTGGCCTTCAATCCGAGTCCGGAGATCAACAATTTAGTTGTGTCATACGGTGACGGAGAGCTTACAGTTTATGACATAGGGTCAACCGAGCTGCGATATCGAAGCCCAGATGTCTTCGCTCACAGTCTCGAATGCTCTCCTAACGGGCGGACCCTGGTAACAGGCAGTTCAAGAGGTATTCTCCAAATCTTCGAGTTTGCTGGTGCGAAAGGGGAGCATCTCCTGCCACTATATAGGATAAATGCCTACGATGATGGCATTCGGGGCATTGCATTCAGCAGCGACAGTCTCCGCTTTGCTGACATTCGTGGCTCCCAATACCGCATATGGGAGCCAGCTGTGCTGGTCTGCAATGACCTTGAAGAAGGTTCCCAAAGCGAGCTAAGTCATGTAGCATCGGTGGAAATGAAATCGGTTAGCATGCTCGAGGGACCACCTGATCCTGAAATCACGGCAATGTGCTACACTTCCAACGGCAAATATGTCTTTTGCGGAAAGACAGATGGTTCAGTATCCTACTTTGAGACACGCACTGCGGCTCAAAAAGGTGTTCTTTATCGACATGCTACAGGCGTTGGAATCACGTGTGTTCTTTATATTGAGAAAAGATCTTTTTTAGTAACGGCAGACGAATCAGGGCGTGTGCTGATAAACAATATCTCAGTCACCCAAACCAGTTGCAAGTTTTTCAAAACTGCCGCTGAGATACGCTCTGGAGGATCATTGTCCCAACTGCTCCATAATGATTCTGGCACGAAGTTATTACTTAGAGGCAAAGACTTCGTTGAAGTATGGACGATAGAAGGAGAGCAGGTTGAGAATACGATTCCCTTTGGGAACGAAGACGGTGTAAGGGTTTTCGCCAGTCACCCATTGCATCCAGATCACTTTATATCCATTGGTAGTCGAGATATGCGTATCTTCTCATGGGTAGACACGTTAGAAGTTAATACTTATCGTGGTGATAGTCAGAGTATGGAGGTGACGGTCACACCTCCAACGCCAACGAATAAACACGATTTCCACACTAAATATATATCTAACCAATTTACAGAGGAATGGTCTCCCCCCTTTCTCGCTTGCCTGTTCAAACGAAATCCGGCATCTCCATCCCTCAAATGTACTATACTCCGAATCTGGCCTGCGTCCAGCGTTGTGGCCTCAAAATCTTTGCCAGCATCCATTCCATTTCCCAAATTTGCCAATCAATCACAAAACGTCAAGCAAATCATTGCAGTTGCAGGAAGATTATTTTTATTCCTTGACACAGATCTTTGGATTTGCAGTTTAGACATTGCGACTGCCTCCACCATCTCGAACGGGGTCAGACGTCATTTTTTCCTACTCTCTGAATGGCAGAGCATTAATAGAGACTTCATTATAGAGTATGTACCAGCGACACGTGAGTTCTTGATAGCAAGGAAGCATCAGGTGCTGGTTGTAGGCAGAGGCTTGGAAGTTGAAGAGCCGTGGATTTCATAATCAGATACTTGCTAGGAAGTTCAGTTGGTCTTTATCAGGGAGAAATCATACTTCAATTTTCAAATTTCAGTGCAATTAGGATTGAAATTAAGCATCAAAGTTGCAATGAATACTACTGCCTAATGACTTCCAAGACTCTCACCTCTGCATCTCGTCATCAACCCCGCTCTTTGCTGTTATCAGTGCTGCAACATCATAAAACGGCGGTCATAAAATTGTACTACTTAGAGATATCGAGGGCGGGGTTCATAAATTCAAGAGCACTTTAGAATGCTTGATTGAAGACCATAAGCCATGAAGCCGTTTCGGCACGCAAGGGTTTTCTATAGATAGACGTTATTTAGAACTATTATGAAATCCGGTCCATGCCTTAATCGCAAACATACCGAGTTATGTCAACTCCCTTGGTGATGACTATAGGGATGACTTCCAAATATATTGTGGATGAGTGGCTTTCAGTCATATATCCATTCTCTTTCTTTCGTATACTACCCGCTAATCTTTCGTAGTTAAGTTACAAGCTTTACGCTCGCTCTATCATTCTTGCCATATCTCTGCCTCAACTGATTCAATCTTAACCTCCGCCCGCAATCACCATCTTATCTCTTCCTTCCGGGAACAGCTTACCCTTCTTCATCAGCAGCGCACTAATCACTGTAATTGCGCCTGTCGAAAAACTGAGAATATAGACTTGGCTCATAGCTTTTAAGATACCAGCGATGGCTTCTTTCTGCAAAGAGGGGCTTAGAGACTTTAGAAGAGTACTTTGAGTACCGGAAATGGCGCTCCGTATATCTGCTTGAGAAAACCCGAGGCCGCTCAACACGCGGTTGAGGTTCTGCACCGAAAGGCTTTGAAATATCTGGCCACCCATGAGTAAGCTGACCGTTTGAAATCCAAGCTGAGAAAGGATTTGCATAGAGATAACGCGCTGAACTTCTAGTGTAGAGCCAGTTTCCTTCATGATTGTGACGCCGGAGACCGTGAACCCGAGATTGGAACCTAGGCCAGTACCAGCTCCAAGGATGATACTGTAGCCGTAGACGTTTGCAATAGCGGTGTTAGAATCGACAGTGTACATAGTTGCACCACCAATTGTCATGAGGATCCCACTTATGAGGTACAACACCCATCTGAGCCAATTAGCCTGTGATGGAGATTGCGAAATGGTTGAGCACTTACGGATAGTTGATCTTTGGAAGAAGAATTCCCGAGGTCATATTAGTACCCGCAAGGAAGCAAATAAAAGGCAACAGGCGAATAGCAGCCTTTAGTGATGAGTCTCCATGCGTAAAGACGAAATAGTTGGGAAGGTAGTAAATCGGTACGTAAATGTTAGTGGCGGCCATAGCAGTGTTTATCATCAGCAATGCCTGCGTTCTATTGGTTAAAATATGCTTCGGGGGAAACATACGCGCTTCTATAGTGGTGAATAAGGCAAAGTACTGTTGGAGAAAGGTTATGATGACAAGTACGCTAGTAATTATAAACAAGGTAATTGTGCGATTATCATCCCAATTCCAAGCCGAGCCTGCGAAAGTGAAGACCATGACGAGTGATACCATTGCTGCGGTAAAGAGGATGAATCCAACCCAGTCAAGAGTTTTCAGCTTGCTGGAGACCGAAGTATCGGTGGGACCTGAAGCTACTTTGACTGACGGGAGATAGAATATGTACACTGGTGCACACACACCGGCAATGACACTAAACTTTCAGCAAGAGAAACGGCTCAGGCTGTATCAATTACTCACAGATTGATATAGAAGGCCCAACGCCATGCTGCAGAGGAAGAAGAAAACGCCCCTCCAACTACTGGCCCAAGAACTGCCCCCACTCCCCAAGTTACACCAATGAGAGAAATGTATTTGCCTCGTTCTTTCTCAGTCGTGAGGACGGAAAGATAATTGAGGATACTGTCATATATATAAGTAGAGCCTCCTCTTTCACTGAGCAATACACTTACCCCATGAAAATACCAGTTCCGCCAACGCCAGCAATGACACGACCAATAACGAGTGCATTCATGTTATTTGTGGCGCCACAGAGTGCAGAAGCGGCCTCCAAAACCAGGATGCTCGAGATGAACATAGGTTTGAAGTTAAAGATTGCGTACAGACCGGCTCTTTAAAAGATGAATTAGTTGACTGACCTCTTCTGGAGGAATATATTCCAACTCACGACGCTAATATGAAACATAGAGAGCCCAGAGGAAAGCCGGTACCAATCCAGGTTAGGCTTTCGATATCATTGAATTGTTCGATGATTGAGGACTGTATGTCTGCAGCAATTGTGCCATCGAGTGCATATATGAGTACACCAACGTAGAGAGACACTGCGGCGAGAAACCATTTGAAACCATGGACGCTTCTTGGGCTGGAGTTGTGGCTGTCGACGGAGCTGTCTTCTTCTTTCTGCGCCAGAGATTGAGATGAGGGCATGATTGGGGGAACGAATTCGCTGGATTTTTCATTGTATATCGATTCTTGGGTGCTTACACCAGATTGGGCATGTGCTTGAGCGTCCCCAAGGTCGACCATATTTTCCTTCGAATCCATAGTACAAAAGAATCCATATGTTCTCCTTTGGAATTCAGAAATGGTATGCTTTAAGAAACCTTTCTCGACATAAAAAGGGAGGTATCTGGCTTAGCGGGAGCTTGGGGTGTGTATATAAGGGGTAATTGCCGAGCCTATAGTTAAGTGATTAATAAGCGACCACAATGGCGGCGATCACTAAGCGAGTTCGAACCATTTTGGCCGAACCATTTTGGCCGACGCATCATCACATCCCATTACATCTACAACTCTCGGCCAAAATAGACTGCATTCAACAACGTACGCAACAATAGATGTAGGGACTTATCTTCTTCCGTCGAACTCCCTCCAATCACAAGCTGATATCTTACCAGGTTCATTCTTTGATGCAGGTCGTTAGCTTTTCTCGCTTATTTCTTTTGCCATCATGGACTCTGCAACTCAAGGACCTATGCGGCTCTGCAGTATTTGTCAGAAACTCTTTTTGAAAGGTTCCCCTCTGCTTTCCCAGCTCATTAATTTTGAGCTAACCTCGGACTAGAAACTTCATACAATAGACATGTTCTCTACTGTCGTCGTGCCAAGAATCATCCTCGGACTCGTCTCAGGTCATGCCGAGCGTGCAGCGTAGCCAAACTAAAATGCGACCTCCAGTCTCCATGTTCGCGATGTACGAATAAGAGTCTCGAATGTGCATATGACTTGTTTGTGACGACTGCAAATACAACACTCAAGGGCCAGACCGCCGTTGAGCAAAGCCCAGAGAGCATGACCGGTAGTGAGATTTCTCCAGCGTTGAATGACCTTTATCGATCCGGCAGCCTGATAAACGCAGAAGATGCGCAGATAGATATGGGCTGGGACGGTTTGCATTTTGATGCGAGTGATATACTCGTAGGAAGTTCCAAGAATAATATGCCCGGAATTCGTGACGATACAACTCTTGCTAGCCTTGACGCCAATTTTAATTCTGATCATTTTTCGCTCACGACACTTCCATGGTCTACTTGGTCTCTTCCAGATGAATGTTCGATTGGCTTTTCCGGATCTACAGCTAATTGTGAGCAACCCAATTCAACCTTTCTCTCTCGAGTCCAGATCGCAGATCCCGTTTCGAATTTCGCCGCAAATATTGTTACGCAGATGCTATGTGCTTTTCCGCAGATGATGCTTCGTAGAGAAACATTTCCTCCTTTCATACACGCGCACTGGTACCGTGCCTCAACTGCTGTAGAACCTGCTCTTCCGAAGCCACTGGCCAACTGCACTGGCATAGCACAAGTCTTCGCTTCTCAGAATCTCGAATGCAAGGCATTCTTATGGGATTTAATTAAGACAGAGCTACATGTTTCTAATGATAAGGTTATATCACCCCTCCTATTACTGTAGAGTTAAAACTAAGTATGCACAGACAGCTCAGCTCCAACTCTCGAGGGAAGAGCTGCTTGCGGCCACACAGGCCCAGCTTATATATATTATAATGCGAGTCATCGATAATTCTAAACCCGAAGCGGACTTGAACAGGGAAATTCTAGCCAGTTTTCTGGTACAACATCCTGTTCCTGTAAGCGGACTTCGACTAAATCATATAGAACCTCTGTGAAAGTTTTAAAGACCTATGTAGTCAGCCATTTTGCCAGGACGAGAGACTCTACCCGAGTCACAGTTGGGAAGACTGGGTCTTTGCCGAATCCAGGAGAAGGTAATATCTCTTCGACGCCTCTCAACCTCTGCTGACACATGTAACACAGGACAGTATTAGTATGGCTTTTGATCGCTCAAATAATATACATTAAGATCGGTGTACCATGCCATACGTGCGAAATCTACCGAGAGATACCACTTCCTTCTCCTAAGGGACTTTGGGATGCAAGGACTCGTTCGAGTTGGCAATCTGAATCTGAAGTATATAAGACAATGCCGAGGGTAGGAATGGAAAGTTTTGGAGACCTTATCGATGCGTGTAAGCACAGTGATATCAGGTCAAATAAGCTAAAGTTGAACACTTGGAACACGACAGTTGATAATTTTGGCATGTTACTAAGCTTGGGCGCGTCGATACTGAGCTTTTAGTCTCTCGTGGAGGTCATGTCATGAAATGTGTTTTTAGATTTCAACGGCCCGTCCTATCTTATGACATATCTCTGCCACCAAATTCCAACACTTCAATCTCTACAATCTACAAGTGTACTACATCTCATCTCCTTCAAATATAATCTGTCAATAATCTACCGCGGCTTGAAGCGCAAGATAGTCCCACTGGACACCCCTATTCCACCAGCCTGTTCTGAGAAACTTTCGTGAATTGTGATTAGCACAGGTAGTATGTATAAAAGCTTCTTTAGAGGATTATATTCGAATCCACTTTGGTTCGTTACGTTCTCTACTAGGATGGCAACTCGAATAGTAACATACCCAAGTTTATCGATTACGAAACTTTTTAGTTTAGGAAGCTCTTCTAGCCTCGCCCAAAGATCCTTATATTCCAATGGTTTCAACTTCAGTTATAGTGACTAATCCATTAATCTATGGCACTGGAATTTTTCGATAAATTCCAGCACCACCGAGGTCAAGGACAGAAGATTAGATTTTAACGGGTCAGTTGCTGGAGGTGTCAAAGGTAATCGGATCTGCATTTCCGGCGGTATACTATCAGCAACTTCAGGGACAGTATGCTCGGAAACTGGTAATCTCTTCTTATCATTCTGTAGTGGAATTGTTTTCAAAGAAAATAGTTACTGTCAACAGTAATATATTTGCTATCCTTTTTCAACTCATTATTGTTCCTTCAACTGATCTATATTCAAACTCTGTTGTAAATGTAAATTTTCCTCTTTCAATAGAGTGCCTTGCTTGCCAAACATCCAAGCTAGAGACTATCAGCTACTCGAAGTGATTAAACCGGTGTGCGTTTAAACAGTTAGTAGCGAGGAGCTATTTATACCCAGAGATAAAATGTGCTGTGAATTACTAAAGCCTGGAAAGTGAAGTCATGGACTTTAAACTTGGAAAAACATGCGCTTTGTAACGGCTGCTGATAGTCACCCCTAGAATTCTGTTTAACATTTAAAAAAAAGCGTCAAATTGAACCAAGCTTAGGGTTCCATTTAAATATAAAAAGGTCACATCACCCGAGAGTTTTCAAGTTCTATCTACTTTTTAACGGGACCCAGAGGCATGCAAGAAACCTGGGTGGTTAATTTTGTCTCTCCCCCTAGTTGAAGTAGGTTCTTCTCAAGCCCGGTGGGTCCACAAGCTTACGGTTTACAGCCTGAGAAATCACGAATCTGTATTTCTAGCGGAATTTTTAAAATTGAAGTGAGTGGCTGTACATCAAACTTTTGTCGTTATGAAAATTCTAAAGTAGCAAAATAAGCATTGGAAATGACAGCAAATTGATTCTTCACAGCAAAACTTATAATATAATTCAAAGCCAGAAGAGTAGTTTTGGTAACTTGAAAAGAGGGGTAATGATGCCGAACATGGTCATGTTTTCGACATGTATTTCTAACCTGAAACTGCTAAGGATATAATAGGAACCGCATGAGAGGAGATCATATTTATATCGCTGTAGTGGCGGTTTTGATTATTGGTAGTTTTACGCTTATAGATTCTAAACTTACCGTTAAACAAGATCCTTTTATATAAAAGTGCACCGGCTTTATAATATGAGAATAAACCATTCACTTCACTTCTACCATAAGTGAATAGACCACCTAAGTAAAACACTCTTTTAGAGCAAAGAAACAAGTCGCTAAACCTTAAAATAAAGAATCACATCTGTGAATGATATCAGTAAAAACGACTTAGTTGTATATAAATTATTTATAAAATGAGCTTTCAGAGCTACCAGAGCACAACATGAAGCACTGTAGGCAGCTAAATGAGTAACCCTATGAACTAGTATGAAGGACTAAATGAAAGAAAGGAGGATTTAACATTTTCGTTGTTGAGGGATGTTAAAGGGCAGCGAGTAGAGAAACAGGAAGTTGGGAAGTGGGGGGAAAGGAAAGGGATTGAGATTAAGTTGGCTCTGAGCGGCAGTAGGAGCTTACGGATGTAATAATTTATCACTGTCGATCAGTCTATTTGTCGCTAGGTCGATGACGGTTGTCGTTTTATTTATCGTTGCTGGCAGATTACCCTCTAGCAATACAGCAGAGATTATTTCGTCTGTTGTATAACATACAATGGGATTTAACTTACAACTTAAATTACCAAGTATAAAGGAGTAGAACCTTGTCTGAAGCAGCTCTTCTTCTCTGATTGCTGCAAGGCTTTAAGAATCACTGGGTATCATACATGAAGCAAAATCGCTCCGAAGAAGGACAAGCCCCTACTTACTCTCGTTATAGTTTAGTCACAGAAGATCTAACTACATCATGACTTTAAAAAATCCCCAACAGCTACCATCCACCTATCTCGCGCCTCTACATGGGCAAAGTGACTCGTGCCATCGAGCGTCAACCACTTGACTTTAGGGATATGCTCAAAGAACGGTGCCATGCTCACATCCTGCACTTCGTCAAAGCTACCATTGATTAAGAACGTCGGGACTTTTATGTCTTTCAGATAGGGGACTGCGCTCCATTCTCCAAGTGAGCCGGTGATGCAGAGCTCAGATGGTCCGTACCTAGATAATATTGTTAGAATGGTTGTCTTATTAGATATACCCACTCATTATTGCTTCGGAGAAGAGGCACAATGCTTGAACAACTGCAAATAAAAGCCGCCTCAATGTCCAGGGGAACTTACATAGTACCGTAGACTTGACTCTCACCCGCATCTGCAGCAAACGAATCAAAAGCCTCTTGCAGCTCTTTAGCAGGCCAAGGCTCAGAACGGCACAAATGTCTTTTATAGAAGACATTCATAGCCTCTCCATACTCCTCACTATCCGTCCTGCCTTCCCTCTCACAACGATCTAGCACCGCTTGCACCTCATCCGGTAGCCTCCCCCGCAGCGCCGTCAGAGCTTCTTTGAACGTCTCCATGCTCGCAGGGGCACTACTGAGCACGAGTTTCCGGAGTCCCGGCCGTGGCTTCAACCCAGCATATACTGAGCCAAACATCCCGCCCCAGCTATGACCCAGGATATCATAGGTCTGCAGGCCCAGCCCGTCGATGAGATTGTCCAGTTCGGCACAAAAGAGGTCCTCGGTCCAGAAGGCTTCATCTCCCGCTTTCTCGGGGAGATGGGTCGAGCGACCTATGCCGATCTGGTCGTAGAAGATGACGGGGATGGAGAATCGGGAGGCGAGGTCTGCGAGGGGGAGGAGGTATGTGTGGCTGGCCGCCGGACCCCCATGGAGCACGATCAGTGGGACTTGGGAAGAGGCGGTGGGGTCGCCGTAAATCTTGTACCAGGTTTTACAGTCCTGGTCGAGAGACTTGGGCGTGAAGGTGAGGGTGCCTTCACGAATAGGGACTTGAGCCATTTTTTGAAAAATGAAAAGAATGTAAATATGTATATATATTCGCACAAACTGTGCAGTACAATCTAGTATTTATGTAGCTCAGTATGAGCGGCGAGGATGTCAGAAAATAGCTCCCGATGCGGAAGAATGCTGCCGGTGCTGAGTGAAACTGTTACAGAAGAGGAAGGTGTTAAGTCCGACTAGTAAGTTAGGAATATCCTAACTACTACTTCCCTTATAGTATGCTACTATAAGCGGCACTCAGAATTGAAGGGTTAAATAAGCTTTTGAAAACTGTTATTTGAAACCTGTTAAACCTTCATATGTTTCACTTAATAACTGGTTGGGAAACGAGGGTTAGGGGGTATAATATAATCGCATTAAAATAGGCCTGCGAGCAGTTAATAACAGAACTCTTGAGAATGAGGTGGTATTAGTAGTCAACTTTACTCTGTGCTACTCTTGAGCTGCGGCTCCTATCTGATCACAAGTTCCAAAGAGAGTTATGTTGGTTAAAAATTTATTGTTGAATATAAATATGTTAATCTACGTCCCTAGTTGACTCTTCGAAACATGGACAATCAGCTATATATGCTTCTCTAATATCGGTATCGCTTCGTCTATATTGCTTTATAACAGCCAACTCATGCTGAAGCGGCTTGTTATGACCATGATCTACTCTTACTGGTTTCGAGGTCTCTAGATAAGGGGCCGATGATGATTCTGCAGGAACTATGAGCGTATAGAGGCCTATTCTCAGGGATTGGCAGCCCTTTGATCAAGTGTCTTCAGTACCTGCTCTAGCCACCAGACATGAATCCTGGGGTCGCCAGTCAGTTCTGGATGGAAACTTGTTCCAAACACATTTGCCTGCCGGACTGCCACAATATCTCCTGCCTCCGTATCTAATTTGTCTTTCGACGAATCTGTTTTGATCGCGTCGGCTCGGCCTAGCAAAGTGCCTAGTATCTCGACTTCTCCAAGATTGATGCTCTTAGCAACCTTCTCGTCAATTTTTCTCGAAGGCGCAACAACGGTATCGTCAACCTTGGCCTCGCCATCCTGGATGCCCGCAACATGTGGTAGCAATCTCTCCACGATAGGGGCTCGAATGAATATCCCGGGGAAAGAGTCGAAGTCTTCACCCTTGGCTTGCTGCAGAAATGACAGGTCCAACTCGGTCTGGAAACTCTCGATCTGCCTCCCAAAATGATTGCGGTTGACTCGCACATCCAGCCCACCGATGAGTTCCTGGCCCCCCTTCTTGGTCCTATTCGCGGACTCAGCAAGTAATATCAAACCTGCGCACGTTCCCCACGTTGGCCTTCTCTTGACTCTGCCCGACATATTAGCATGGGGATCTAAAGAGAGGATCCTCACTCACTTGACGAAATCTCTCAATGGCTCCAACAAGCCGGACCTCTCTGCCACCAGCGATATGGCCGTACTCTCCCCCCCCGGAATGATCAACCCATCGCAGGAGTCGAGCTCCGCCTCGGTCCGCACCTCTCTGAATATCCATCTCGTCTTCTCGGTGTTCTTGCCGGCCAGTATCTTCGCTGCGTGCCTGAGCAACTGAACATGTTCGTTGAAGGCGCCCTGCAACGCCAGCACACCGATGGTTACATCCATGCCGGGCCCCTCGGAACCCATGATCACCAGAGTGCAGCCAGAGTGCAGCACCCAGGTCGAGAATGCGATGTCTGGGGATGCGATACCGAGCCCTTGGACGCTTCGTCGCAGCACATGCAAACGCCAATTATTCCGATATAATCTTCTGGAGGGCGCCGGCGACCAATCCACACGAGTCATCGAGTCACCAGAACACCCAACAACCTCACGTGTAGAACATCTCGAGTCTAGCGGCGAGTCGGCGCCTGTCACACGAAAAGACCGACACACAAGGGCCCCCATTCACGCTATCCAGCCCACCAAATCCGGGCCAAATATCAGATGGTTGAACCTCTGCTCCCCAACACAATTCTGCCATTGTAATTCTGTTCATGTTTATTCTCCTTCCCCTCGCTGAGGGATCCCACAATCGCGAGACTTGATTCCATCTTCGGTGCCTCTGCCACGCTGCCGCCGTCACCATGTCCGTCCTCTACTACCTCGGCCTCTCTGGAGCTGGCTACCTTGCGCTGACGCTCTTCCTCTACGCCCTCTCCATTGGCGTCCCTGCCGCGGGTTTCTTTGCGCGGCTCCTCGCAGCCTATGTTGCCCTCGTTTTGGCCGCGATGTATGGCGTCTTCGTGTCGATCGCCCTCCGGCCCTTTGGCTACCACCGGATTTCCCAGTGGACTGTCGCGAGAGCTTTCAAATGGCTCATGTACTTCTTTACAGGCACCCGGTTCAAGATCATTGACCCCGGAAACTATCTGAATACCATACGACCGGCTGTCTTGATCAGCAACCACCAAACCGAGCTGGATGTGGATATGTTGGGATGGGTGTCCCCCAAGTACTGCAGTGTAACCGCAAAGAAGAGTTTGAAGAAAATTCCTATTTTGGGCTGGTTCATGACCTTGAGTGGGAGCGTATTTCTCGATAGGGCTAATTCCGCGAATGCGAGGCACGCACTGGATGGTGCGGCCAAGGAGATCACCAAGGAGAGGCAGAACGTGTATATGTTTCCCGAGGGAACTCGAAGCTACTCCAAGGAGCCAATGCTACTGCCTTTCAAGAAGGGGGCTTTTCACCTGGCAGTCCAGGCCGGCGTTCCAATCATACCGGTGGTTGTCGCAAATTACTCTAATGTGCTATATGCGAAGGACTGGAAGTTCGACAAGGGGGAGATACTAGTCAAAGGTTTCTAGACTCCAATTTCTCTTCCACGGTCTTAACCTACTAACTTCTTTTTCTCAGTTCTTAAACCAATCGAAACGAAGCACCTCGACCGGTCAGACGTCGAAGCTCTTACGCGCGATACCCGAGATCTGATGCTCAAAGAGCTAGTGAGCTTAACAGCACAACAGAGACGTGAACCAATCGCGATACCGGCAACGCAGAATGGAGGGAACGGGGTGGTTAAAGCTAGTGGGGTAGAAGCTACACTGTCATAAATTAGACGAAGCCCGTCATGAATGAGTGTTATATCTGCGTGTCGCGCATATACCCCGATAGAACGTACCAGATTTTTAATGTTATTTGGCATCCAGATATCGAAATGTATACCTTATAGAGTTGGGGGACCAAGACAGGACTCTAGGAAAGAAGGCGGGGGGGGATGTGGTGGAAGGGAGGAAACTCCTCATACTGTAAGAGCTAGTATTTGGGAGGAAACGACATCAATCGAAATGGGATTTGCCCTGTGGTTTCTGACTCGGGTCTCTCATCTGCTGTCTAGATCCCAAAACTGGAAAGAAACAATACTAGTTGTGGTGTTGATACCAATAATATCAACTTATCCTCTTATTCAAGCTCCATACATGGTTGGCCTGTTGTCTCGCTTAGAATTTCTGGTCTCCATCGGTTACTTGCTTTCAAGTTCAAATCGCTAAGTAGTTTTCCAGGCGGATAGACAGCACTACGGACATAGCTAGCTCTACGGTTCTCTCGAACGGAAGGTAAGCGCTGAAATACATCTCGCTTACACTTCTTCTAAGGTACTCGCTACTAGGTCACTTTTCTGATATACACTTCTAAAAGCCCATAAAACGCCCCGGTCATGTTTTCCCCACCCAACTCCCATCATCCTTATGGCCTGTCCCTAATCCTCCTTCCTGAATCCACGTCTCCACAAGCCCTTGTTTCGGGTCCTCGTCCGGATACCCTAAGCTCCTCCTGACTTTTAAAACTTCCAGCCGAACTCGCATGGTAACCTCTTTCCTGAGCGCCACCGCCTCCTTCCCAAACTTCAACCCCTCCGTCAACTCCCCCATCTCCATCATACTCTCCCACGCCACCCCCTTCCTCTCCAACGCCTCCTTCTGCGCCCGAACCAACGCCCTCCACCTCTCCCTCAACTCCCCAAACACCTTCTCCCCGTCCACCCGCTCCCCGAACGCGATCCGGATCTTCTTGCCCGCGCGGGGGATGAAGCGCGGCCACTCGCGCGACTCGTGCATCACCTCTTGGTTGCCGTCGATGAACATGGGGATGATCTCGGGGAGGGGCTCGGATTCGAGGATCAGCCGCGAGACACCCCATTTAAAGTAGCGCAGGGATTTGTGCGGGTGCTGGTGCACGCGGCCTTCGGGGAAGATGTGGACCCAGGAGTGTTTTCGGGAGGGGTAGAAGGACGGGGAGGGGAAGGTGTCGAGGCCATTGGTGGAGTATGTGGATGTGCCGCTTGAGAACGGGTCGGTGGATTCGATTGTTTGGAGGAGGATAGAATTTGGTGTTGTTTGGAGGCTTCTTGGGGGTTTGGAGAAGGGTTGGGAGGAGAGGAGGCGGATTGCTTGTTTTATAGTGGGCTGGAAGAGGCCGCCGTGGGGGGAGTAGTCGCTGCGGTGAGTTGGGAGGACTTGGCCATAGTTGAAAAATGATGTAAGAGCTCTGCGAACAAGTCGAATTAGCTATAGTTTTCTTCAAATGGAAATTGGAGGCAAGCAGACCTATTTTGGAAACAAATATCATAACTCCCTAAACCCCATCTATGATTGCTTGGATTGAAAGAGTAGCTAAACGGTAAGACACCCCATATCACTGGATCATCGAGACTGGAAAACATGTCAATTGATGATCTTTTCTGAATATCAATTGGTGAGTAACACGTACACGCTGACATGATTTGACACTATCCAAAACAAGCCGTCAGCATTTCATTCCCACTCCATCTGTCGAAGCGCAATCAAGTACCAGTAATCAAACCCCTCTCCCTTTTCTCGGGATCGCTCCTCGAGTCTAAAATCTTCAAAAAGCCATCTAACCCAACAACCTCTATATCATTCAAGGCGTATAAAAATGATCTGCTCAATGTGCCGACAACGCCCATCACAATTGAGCTGGTGAAGCGCCAAGGGAGGCTGGGACTCGAGGGCGGCGGGGAACTGCTTGGGAAAGACATGGCGCCCTCGCGCATTTATTATACATCCGGCATAAACAATTGAAGAGAAAGAGCCATAAAACCGGAGAGGAGAGTGAGTGGCGGGAGTGTAAGGACTGTTGATTCTTTTCAGCGGCAATGCGGATAGTGACGTAGAAAGTACCAACCGTTCCGATGGCTAGTTGCCGCATCCGGAGAATTGTTAGTCCGATCGGCCCGGGGGAGGACTTGGCCCTAAGGATTTTTGAGACGACGGCTCTAGAAATGAAAACATGTCACCCTAGACTTCATTGCAAAGCTACGCCTTTTCCACACTTTATGAGGTTGTTTTGAACGACAAGCACTAGGATATTCTTGTTAGCTTTTTTTGCAAGAGTCATAATTCCCTGCTACTTTTCTCGAGAGAACCGCTCTCATCCGGCTACAGGTTGCCTCATCTAGAACTTGGCATTTGGCATTAAGTTGCAATTCATCCTGAGTAGTAAGCACGAATCTCACAACTTGTATCTCTTCATCTCAACAAATAAGGCTATTATGAGTGCTGATAAGCGCATTCTCTCTATGTTCCATACCCAGTTTCTCTTTTCGCCACTATCAAAAGGGGCTTTGATGACCTTACCCCTTTGGCCCCCTTTCATCCTTTTGTCTCTTTGTATTTCAAAAATGTTGCTTGCAACCTTGGAACCACTTAGTATTTACGATTAGACGCATTTGCTCATTTTATTCTAAGCAGAGCGTATGATAATTCTTACGCCGCATCCCTCTCTTCATCTTTGTTTCCCCGTTATCTGTACTTGCGAATACAATTTATTCTCGGTGCAAAGGTCAATTCTAGAGCACTGCCGCTAACATCTCATAGACTCTAAATACTAGCAGCAGCACTTGATCCAAGAGCCTGGGTCGTTTCTGCCCAGCTTTTCCTTGATCTAGAAATCCCACTTGGCATAAACCTTTCGACAGCCACCAAAATGTCGCACAGTGAGTACAATATTTCTCCATATCATTGGGGAGTCCACTTTACCTACTACATGTCATTAACAACCAAAGGCAAACGTAATACTTCGAGATCCGTTTTCACCTCCCACGAGAGGCAACAGGCAAAAGCAGCTTGGAATTCTACGACCGCTCGTCTCTCTCGAGATTCATTTCTGCCATTCGCATCTTGCAAGCTATGCTTAATGCCCGCCCAGACTCCAGTTTCGTGTTCCCATGGAGACATATTCTGCAGGGAATGCGCTTTGAACAACATCCTCGCCCAAAAGAAAGAAATCAAGCGTTTAGAGAAAACGAGAGAGCGGGAGGCAAAAGAGGCACAGGAAGACCAACTCAGATCAGAAGCTGAAGCGAAGGAGCGGGCTGTTCAGGAGTTCGAGAAGATTCAAATGGGCTTGGAAGCTAAGATTGGTAAAGAATCAACAAACAAGCAAATCATTGGCCGCGAAGATGGCAAAATCCTTGTAGAAGAGGATGTCGTAGGAGGAAAACGAGGAGAAAAGAGGAAATTCACGCTTGATGAGGATGAATTACTACGGATAGCCCTTGATGAGAGGACCAAGGCAAGAAAAGCTATTGACGACGAGAAGGTGTGTAATTTTGCGTTCTCCCTACACAGAATAAATTACTAACTTTCCTTAAGGCTTCCAAGACAACTCTCCCTTCATTTTGGGTTCCTTCAATTACTCCTACCTCAAACACCAATACGACTCTACACACCATCGCAAAGAAAGTCAAGCAATCTCCCGTCTGCCCCGAATCCCCCTCCAACAAACCCCATTACTATTCTTTACATACCCTCATCACAGTTGCGTTCACGGAGGAAAAAGACACAGCAGCCGGCACGAGCCATCGGATATGTCCGTCTTGCAAGAAGGTATTAAGCAACACTTCCAAAGCCATGCTCGCAAAACCATGTGGCCATGTCCTCTGCAAGAACTGCGTTGCGAAATTCATGACTCCGACCGGGGTTCACGACCCTCATGCACCAGATGTTGATAAGAATGCGGTGTCTTGCTATGTATGCGAAGCTGATCTGACGGAGAGGGAGGAGAAGTTGGATGGGAAGTCAAAGTCAGAGAAAGATCGGATTAAGCCTGGGCTGGTTGAGATTAAATGCGAGGGAACTGGGTTTGCTGGCGGAGGAGTAAGCACCATCGAGAAATCGGGGGTGGCTTTTCAGTGCTAGCTTTCTCTGCTGCTAGCCTGCTATGGTGCAGGCGACATTAGACACATCTGATGATTCGGCCTGAAAGTTGTCATTTATGTATGATTATGGCGTCTTGCAACTAGTATGCATTAACAAAGGGGAAGAATATAATTAAATCACAAGTATAGCATGGAAACCTATATATCAGTACGCAAGCACTCAATACTTCTTTCCTTCATAATTCTAGCCCGGTGAGAGACTTCAAAAGAGTGCCAGACGGTTTAAATTATCTTTGTTTGAAAGTTTCGTGAATTCATATCTGGCTGCTGGTTTGGTAACAGGCAAGGGCATATCCTCTACATCGCGAGGAATTAAAGTGTTTAACTTAGTCGCTTTAAATTTACAGGTATTTAAATATAATTTATGTTTTTACTAAATCTAATTGAGATTTCAATTCTATAATTATCTATTATATTTGTAAGATGAATTTTAAAAAGCTTTTAAGAACTTATTAAATTAATAAATCCTTTTTAATTATAATTTTAGGTAGATAAATATATTTACAACAATTGTGTTAATATTAAAATTTATTTCTAATAAAAGAACCAAGAAAAGTTTTAATAAAAATAAAACTTGTATCATAATATCTTTAGGTTCAGCGACTTCACGGAATTACAATGACTGAAGTTGATTAGATTCTCAATGAGATATATCAAAAGCATCAATTAGACTTGGACAACACCTTTGATAAATGTCACATTGTGCTCTTATTTAGTAACAACGCAGAATCACTTTTGAATTTTTGGGACACCTCATGCTATAGTAAGGGGTCTATAAAGGTGCACAACAAATTGTGTGCATACACTGTCCGCAGTGCATATTGACGAAAAACCATCGCTTAAAAAAAAAAGAGAGCCAATTTGTTGAGAGTACCAAGTCCACCGAAAACAACTCAGTATAATGCCTCTGTGCTACAAAAAGCAATGTAGCAGCAACCCAGTATACTGGCCCAACCGATTGACAAAAGAAAAGAAAAAAACATGTATTATGTGAGTGATGAAGGTCGGGAACTGATGAAGTGTTTGAGTAGGAGTCCCAAGAGCCAAAACCACCCGGAAAGGAAAGGTACCGTCCAAGAATGCTGGAATATCGACACAGGTCCAAGTGAGTATTGTCCGTCGCCCCGAAATGACAAGCGAAAGACCGTGAACGAGCTATTTCATCCGTCAGTACTCATCCTGAAGTGTAATTAGAGATAGACTCACAGCTTTGCATTTTGCTACCTGGCATTGTGATGGTTTGGTACCTATGGAAGCCCGGCACGCATATCCTTGGCACGCTTCCTATCATCGGGAAGGGCTTTGTACAATAAGTACCACTTAGCGAAGAAGTTTTGGTATTGAATCGGGATGTCATTCTTGAAAACAAACTTGCTGGCCGATTTGCTCTTGCCTAAGTGACGAGGCGTCAGATAGGATATGGTCGAGCTGTGTATATTCCAGGTGTCAGGCACTTGTTTGAACAAGCGGTGGACCTCATCGGCCTGCGTACGAAGCTGCGGTGGCACTGATACACACATCCTATTGCGGGGATCCCCACAATAGGAGCATTTTTTGACGTCTTTCTTTGCGTAGCTGCAGCTGCTTCCATCATGCGAACAGCGTAGTTGTGGTTGAACGGCCATTGCCTTGAAGCACTCAACACAAGGCATGCCATCGTTGCTTCCATCTTGGTTGCCGGCAGAGGATGTCGTTGCAGTAGCCATGGTGGATCTCGCAATGCTGGGGTTCATGATGTTTGGAGGCGCCGCAGCGCTGGGAGCGGGATTCGGGGTGCTAGCAACACTTTCAGGGCCTTCAAGAGCAATCGCAGGCAGAGAGAGATTATATGCAGGAGGGATAGCGCCAGCTGCAATGCGTGCGGAACGACGAGGAGTACTGGCTGGCTTGGAAGTGCCAGCAGCGGTCGACTCGTTGGACCGCGGATTAGAAGACATCTTCGTAATGTTCAGAGAATTGAGGAAGTGTTTATGAGTGAAGGATCTATGAAGGCAATGACTGTATCGTTGGTGGAGGTTGTTGTTGTTGCGAAGAAAGTTGAAGGTAGATGAAGGAGACTGGAAGTAAACTGAGGATGAATGATTCACGGTTGTACCTGGACGGGCACGTAAGGCGTGCTAGCCAACCATGATAAGTGGCTGGCAGGTTGCCAATTACAAGCTACCGACTTGTTGAAGACCCGCCTGCTTGCCTTGGAGCCTCGTTTTGAGGGGAAGGCAACTCACTTTGAGCTACTTGTGTCTCAAGTAAGTTCAATAGAGCGAGAAGCACCTCAATAACTACAATATCAAGATGTAAATATGGTTGTTGATAGGTATTATTCAAAGTGTCAATATGTAGACTATTCTTGTCAGGCTTTCACGCAGAGGGCTCAGTTAATCTCCAGCCTGTTCCTCTACCGCGATCTCAAACATATTCATATACGTGTTCAAAGATTCTCTAATTCTATAATCGCAATAAGAACTCATCAGACAAAAAGTGCGCGAGGGAACAACTCTATTGATGTTGTGCATATGTTGTATTGAAGCATACATGAGGTTTTCGCACGCGCAATCGACAAATAGTTCCAATGGAAACGGACAATACCAGAAGAGCAAACTCTTGTATTTGAACAAGTTGGTCAATCGACAAAGGTTCAAGTGCTTATGATAGCTAGCTAGATACAAACCAGGCTGTTTAACTATGGAATTGGCATTCATATGGTTAAGTATCAAGCAGATATTCAACGACTTTCTCTTCGCCTAATATTCAACAACATTCTCGGTTAGCATTTGCCGAGAAACTAGTTGGCCCTGTAGCATTTGCGGATTAACAGCATCTGCTTACGTTACGTATTCTGTAAATTACACTATCTATTATCGCTGCGTGAAGTATGCTGGCCTATTTTCTGCTTTTGATATTTCGTTTTGGCATGTCTTGAGAAGGTGGTAAATATGGTCACGTGATACATTTCACAACCCTTTGACTCGTATTTGAGTTTCCGATTATGACATATTTCAAAAATGCTATGTTTTCGAAGTCTTTGGGCACTCTGGAGCCCCCGGCTGCTCGTATTGTAGTTTAATATCACGTTGCTTGATGCGACACGCCGATCATATGATGGGGCAGATGATGTATGCCAAGGACTTGAGATCTTGACCTTGGCACAAAGTGTAAAACGGATAACAGGAGAAACCAAGAGTAAATTTGGAAAACCGATTCGTCTAGCCTTATGTTATATGAATTTGAATAAGAGTGCTTATACATAATTTGCCAATGCCCTCGAGTCATGTAATTTGAAGCTCAAGGTCAAGGGTTCGTAATTCGCATTGCCCTTGATAATAACTTGTTAAGATATTTACAAGGATCATAGAACAATAATTTATACGCACTTAGCTTTACTCCTTTTATTTTTCGATTTCGACATTAGGAGAGAAGTAGGTTTATTAGCCCAGACCTGTAGAGTCCAGTCTACACTTATGGTTGAACACCGAAGGGTAGGAACCTGAATACTAAGAAGTAGCGTAAGGGTTGGTTTAATGGGCAATTTCACATTATCTCCAAGTTATTAATAATTTTATAACTTATTAGCTACACGCTCTTCAAACCTCTAGTTGAGTAAACGTTACAAAGCCAAGAATTAATATTTTATGGAGCTGAAGGTTGCATAATGTCGATCAGCTCCCAAGTCAAGTACCAATCATCTCGGCACTAAAACCCGTATTCTACGAAGCGGGTTGTACAACCTCGTATTTGGGTATGCCGGTTTGTACTGCCATGTGATGAACAAATCTGAAGATGATGAATACGAAGGAAATCACTTGGGTGAAGCTCTAGGACTGAGGCAAAAGGTATATATTCATCGAAATGGTTGCTTCCTTTGCAGCTGAGCAACTGAGCTTTTACCACTCTGACTGACCATCGTGCCTTCCTCGGCGATTATTGTTTGATCTTTGTTGAAAGTCGGAGATCTTTCACTCTACAACAACCAATACAAGCCAATCCACGCCAATATCAACCAATTAATCAATAATTCATTGAATCAGTCTATTAGTCTATTAATATGAAGCTCTCCACAGTCTTCACTTTTGCAGCAGCAGCAACCACCGCAACCATTGCTCAGCAATTCCAAGTTCCAACACCATGGACTATGTCAGGGCTGAGTATCACAAATATCCGCCATGGAACTGGAGGCTTGTATGCCACTCCCATCTTGTCCCTCATACTTGCTTCATACTTTGTTAACATCAAAGTAGCTGGAACCTCAACATCAGCGACGCGCCGACAGCTGCACCTCAAGGCTTCAATACTTCCTGTGCGTATAAAAGCAATGCTTACACTTTCGCACTGGACCAGCCACCTTACGATGCGCCTTGCGTGGATCCCAGCGTAACGTTCGGTCTGTTTCCTGATGGTCACCAATTCGTTCTCAATGTGACCCATGTTTATGATTGCTCAAAGTAAGTTGTCGCTAAAATGCCCTTGCGCTTGGGAAGAAATATAACTAACTATTAATGTGATAGTGCTGAGGCTACAAAACAATGTGTTGATAACGGGAATTGGACTTTCAGCTGGGACGATGTGAGGGGCCAACAAAATGATGTGGGGAACAACTTCGGGCAAGCCGGTTACTTCACCCATTTGATTTTCCAAATGTATCCCACCAGGGCGGTGCCGAGTTCGAAGTGCGAGTTCTGTTAGGAATACAGATTCTGGTGGTGGAGGGCAGGAATCATAATGCGATTGAAGCTTGAATAGGGCGGGATGACAGGGCTTTCCTTCTACAATGAATTAAAACTACATATAAAACTTGGTTTAGTTTCTGAATAAACTGCAGGGCTAAGCTTCCTTAGCAGAAGACTTTATAATATATTCTTCCTCAAACAGGCCTGGATATTTCTTTTCACCCCGAACTTTCAAAGCGGGTGGTCTTGACCCCAGAGTATAGGGCGATAAAGTAGGAAGTCAGCCTATTACATCAGCCTTAGAAGTTGAGGGCATGATATTTGAGGACATAGGTTCTGGAATATTTGGTAAACAACTAACAAAAGGTTGATCAGAAAGTTACAATACCCGGGAACAGCATGCCCCTGCATTTAGCGACGAGGCGCTAATTTCTCCATTTCCCCAGATTCTACATACCTCGGCAATAAACCCTGCCGCCGCTCAATTTTTGGGACGTCATTTCATGCTTTTCCTCTAAATCTTTTTCCCACGATGCCATTCCTCCTTCAATTCTCAAGATGTTGGCCCAAAAGCAGAGAAAGGAGTGTAGAGATACCCCGCCCCTTGTCTCTATAATCTCAGGCGGCATCGCTGGCGGCGTCGAAGGGTTCCTAACCTACCCCTTCGAATTCGCCAAAACGCGAGTCCAGCTCCGCTCCCACAATGGCAAACGCACAGCCCTACCTAGGAACCCCTTCTCCGTCGTCACAAATGTGTATCGAACCGAAGGTCTACGAGCTATGTATAAAGGATGTGGTGTGCTAGTGTTCGGGAGTGTGGGGAAAGATGCTGTGAGGTTTTTGAGTTTCGATACGGTGAAGAATGCATTTCGGGATAAGGAGACGGGGGTTTTGACACCAGGGAGGAATATGCTTGCTGGGATGACGGCGGGGGTGGTTGCTAGTGTTTGTGCGGTCACGCCAACGGAGAGGATAAAGACTGCATTGATTGATGATGCGAGGCATGACAAGAAGTATAGATCAACCATCCATTGCATAAGGATGATTGTGAGGGAAGATGGGTTGAAAGGGCTGTATAGAGGATTAGCAGGGACGACTTTGAAGCAAGCTAGCTCGACAAGCTTTCGGATGGGGAGCTATAATATCATTAAGGACTTTCAGGAGAAGAAGGGGATCCAGCAAAATACGGGGGTTAATTTTGCGAATGGGGCAGCGGCGGGAGTCATTACAACTGTAACGACAATGCCTTTTGATACTATTAAGACGAGGAGTCAAAGTGCGCAGGTGACGACGACGATGGAGGCTATTAAACAAGTGTTAAAGGACGATGGACTAAGAGGCTTTTGGAGGGGAACCGTAATGAGGTTAAGCAGGACGGTGTTTAGTGGTGGTGAGTTTCATCCAGTTTCTTCTTCGGGGGTTAAAGCTAACTGGGAAAGGCATTTTGTTCACAACCGCGGAAGCTATTGCGAAGATACTGAATCCATTGATGGCAAAATGATGGGTTTCGGTAAATAATACGACATTTCGGCAAGACTTGCGTGGCATTACCCGAAGGCCACCCGATATTTTACCCGACTAAGCCCGGTTCAAGCCGACGTACTGGCTTACAGCCAAGTTGGTATATTCTCATGACGCCGTCGATTTGCACCAAAGTCGTAATGCAGATAGCAGCCCGGGCTCTATATATACTTTCTCGGCCCTTCAAAATTGGGATCCTTCAGTCCCTCTCTCACCCCCGAACCGGCCAAATCGACAGCTTTCCTCCAAGAGTAAAATTTGCCAGTGCACCCTGATTTTTTTGCCTTTGTCTCATACACTTCTGTCTATTTACTATGTTGCTCCTTTTCTGAGCAACGTCTATACAAGCAAGACAAAGAAGAGATTGAAAGTAACGGATTGCTGATATCTCTGAGGAGTCTTCACACATTTCGTGAAGCAAGGAAGCGTGTCACTGAGAACGGCCTTCGCTAACTCACAGAGCTTACAATTTTATAGATCAAGACTTCTAAAAATGGCACAACAAGTAAAAATCAACATGAGCCGATTCACAATTTCCCCTCCTTTGTTTGATACACACAGTCGCTCTTTTTGCCCCCGCCTCTTCGACAGAATACAATTCTATACAATCTGGACGTCGCATCTCCTAGAATCCAATGTCAAGATGATCGCCCCATCTAAATTCTAGACTAGGTCGTCTGTCAAATTGTCACATTTTCTTTCGAAGGGCGATTTGGACAGAGATATAGTGAAGTGTAATAATTACGCTATGTACGGTACCCAGAACTCTGTTCAGGCACACAAAAGTGAAGGAACATACACGATGGAATAGAGACGCCATAGGAGGATACAAATATAGGCTTTAAAAAGTTCGAAATAGATTAGAGTGGTTTAGATGAATATCCAAGATATACACCCTCGTTCTCACTAGAGATTTATGCGCTCTCATTTCACACCTGTCAAATCTATTCATTTCCCCGTCCTCATTTTAATATTTCAGTAATTGTCACTCGGAAATTGCATCCAGCATCTTCACAAAGTACTGCGTATCACAGTATAAAAGTCGGGATTGCAGGAATGCCAAAGGAGCAATGCTCATCCTATACTTATCTAACCTGAACTATCTCCTACCCCAAACCTCCCCTCTCCCATTTCCTCTATCCTCTTCGTGTTAATCTGTAAAATATTCTACATAGAATTCATCGCCAAGTCTCAATAGTACCAATAAATAACTTTCCACTATTGCCCCAACGACGATAAATATCTCTTAGATAAAACGTCAACTTTGACAATAGGATTGTGGAAGATGAAATGAGATTTGATAGTGGATATTGAGTTGTTTGGCACTTAGAGGGAAAGCCTGTGGCAAGTTTTACTAGGAAAGTAATGGAGGTTAGTTAATACTATTCCCTGGTTAAGTGATTAGATCCAATTTCGGCGTCAAGTAGCATTCTTAGAAGAAAATACGGTAGAGCTACCCACTATTTATACGGCTAGCTAGACAGATTTATTGACCAACACACATATAACTTCAACCGTGAATAGGTTTTATTAGAGTGAATAACTTTCCACTTTGGAAAAGCTGTTTATTTAAGATCTAAGTCAATAATATAACATCCAATTTGTGCCTCAAACTCCAAGAAATATTCCCCGATGCCATCTCTACTCATATACCCTCACAGCATTTCCACCTCCTTTGTGCTCCTTCACTTATTCCTTTGGTAGCTTGACCCCCTCTCTCGTCTCATCAATCTTATCTCCAAGCATCTCGTGAGCATTGCCTAATAAGTGGCCAGCTTCCTTACTTGCAATATCGTTTGCCACCTCTGTAGACTCCGCTGCATTACTGCCTAGGACACCGACTCTCTCTGTAGTTTGTCCCACAGTGCTTTTCCCACTATTGACTATATCGTTTACTTTCCCAGTGGCTTGGCCCAAGGCCTTCTTTCCACCCTCATTTGCTGTCTCGACCGCCTCTTGCATGTTATTCCCAATCACCCCCGCTCTTTCAGCTGCTTGTTCGACAGCCTCTTTCCCGCTCTCTACAGTAGCATAAACCTTCCCCTTACCCTGCTCCAACATCGTCTTTCCACTTTCCACATAACCCCCCACATTCCCTGAAACATTCTCCAATCCACTTTTTACAGCCTCTCCTGACCTCTCCCTCGCATCTTGTATGTTCTCCCCCGCTTGGCTCGCCAAGTCCGCCGGACTAGGGTACTTCTTCAATGCCTTCAGAATAATATAATATGCCTTAACAATCAATGCATGCACTCTCTCCTTCACAATCATCGTAATCCCATGCCCCAGAAAGCCCTTCAAGATCTCCCCCCACACACCCTCATATAACGCTTCCGCCCCCTCCTTCCTATAAATTTCAACGATCGTATGGAAAATCGTGCTCTTCTTCGCTACTTTCTCTGCATCCTTCCCTGCATTTCGTATCTCGGATTTATCACCAACGGATTCGACTTCGGACTTGACAGTTTGAGCGGCTGAAGGGTCGATAGGAGGCGAAGAAGAGGTCTGAGCACGGGCTTTGGCGAGGGAGAAGGGGTATGTTATCGTTGATGCTATAGCCTTGCTGACCGCCGCCATCAAGAATGTGATTCGCGCCCCTGGGTCTTCTCGCCTAGATCTTGGTAGAAGATTTCTCTTGAAGAACTCGTACAAGAAAAACGTCAAACTTGGATTTAACGTAAGAACCAACGAGGCCGAATACCCGGACCAAAAACCCTGTATGCCCTTCTGCTCTCGGATTTCCTTGACTATATCTGCAACGGAGGGCGGGGCGAATGTAGACTTCGAGCGAGCGGATATCATCGAGGCAGTTTGCTTCCTTGTCACAATGTTAGATATTGGAGTTGTGAAGAACTTGGAGCATGCTCCTGCAAACATCCCGACGGCGAGCTCGTCTAAGACTGGGAGGATTGTGGTCTTATTTCCATGTTTTTGTAAGCGGTTGCTACGGAGGTAGTTGTAGAATAGGAAGAACAGAAAGGAATCAGTGATTGATTTCCCTGTGTCTTGAAGGATGCCCGTGTAGAATGCTAAAAAACCCCCTTCATTATTGTATATTTTCTCAAAAGCATCTAGGACCCCTTTATATTCGCCTTCCTCTGGTGTTGTCAGGGACTTTCGAAGAGATCGCTGGACTTGCAGACGTGTGATTACCAGGTCGAGAGGGTAGATCGCAAGGTTGGAGATGGCAGTCCCGCTTGAACCTGCTAACGCATGGCCGAGTGCTGGCAGTCCAGGACCGGTTGGTGACGTAGATGAGGAGGAGGACTGTTGAGTTTGGTGGTAAAGAGTATAGGCATCCTATGGGTATTAGCACAAATCTTATAGGTTCAAGGTGGAAAATGCTGTACCAGCTGGCTATTGTAGACGTGCGACATTGCGAAATTGGAGAGGATAAGCTTGGGATTGGGAGAACCAGGCAATGCAAGTCAATTGATATATCAACCACGAATCTATCACAACAACCCGTTGACGAAAGATATAGCACGAAAAGGAGGAGGACTTGGACGACGTCATCACCGTCATTACCCCAGATTCTAAGTGATCCGTGCACTGTGGCGGTGCAACCTTCAGCCCCGAAACCTCAAGATGGAAACATGTGAAAGCATACTAGGAAGCCTACATGAGAATCTAATGCTATGCTGGTAGTCATGCTAATTACACCAACCACCCATAAACTCCAAACTTCATCAGCCAAACATCAATATTACCGCCCAGTATGACCTTCGTTGATCGATTTACCTCATCCGATCATGTCTTCACTCTTATCAACTTTCGTCTATCTTATTAACTTCAGCCCTGGCCTCTTCCCAAGTCTCCTTGTTCTTCTTTGCCCACTCAATCTGGCTCTTGGCATATGCAAGCTATTCAAAGTTAGTATTTGAGGGCCTTTTGAGAGGAGATATGTGGTAATTACCATGTAGCGCCGTAGGTCATCCTCTTTCTCGGCTTGGAAACGCTTCAAATCTTTTAGGACGCCAGCACTTGCATCTCGCACATCCTGTTCCGATGCTTTCTGCGCTTGCTCGAGTTGGCTGATTGATTCTCTTGTCTTGCCGATTTGGTCCCTCCGCGTCCGCTCCGGATCAACATCAACAACCCCATGCACTGCGTGGCTTATCCGGCCAAAAATTCTATTCGTGATAAAGTTGCCGCTGCTTGAGCTTTTTCGATGGGTTGGCGTTGACTGCTCCTCTGATTGGGGTGCCCCTTGAGTTGCGGATGGCGTAGTTGATGCACTATCATGAGTCGGAGGAAAGTCGGAGTCAATGGACGCCGTGTCCTCTTGGATATTCTCCCTGCGTGATGATGGTGGTTCTCTCGCCGAAGAATTAGAGCGTCGCGGTAAGTTTGCCGTTCCACTATTATTTAGATACTGCTCAATTCTCTTTGCCTCCGATTCGCTCCTCTCTAAAGACTCCAGCAATGCCCTCTTCTTGGCTAATTCATCATTGGTCATCTCTTGCTGCACACGCTTCAGAACTCGGTATCTTAAAACGGCCCGCACCACCCCCGCAAATTGTGCACTTTCTCTCATTGGCTCTGCGAAACTTGCTCCTAGCGAGCTTGCAAGTTCTTCGGTAGCAAGATAGGAGGAGTCCACAGCCTGGCCTACTCGTTCAATGGCTGCGGAAAGGGAAGGAGAAGATTCCGAAAGAGCGAATCCGTTGAATCTTGCCCCAAGCTCAGCCAAATCCGAAGATAACGACGACAGATGTGTTAGTGTCCGACGATTGATCCTCTCAATAGGTCCTGTTAGCAGCAGTTCCAGCTCTTTAGTTGATGCCTCAAAATTTATGAAATAAGGATCAAGCTCTTGCTCGCTCAGCTGTTGCGTTTCTGGGGGAAACCGGCTAGACACTTGAGGTCCTGGTATTGTGTGTGCGGCTGTCGAAGGGCTTGCCATATATTCTGTTGGCTGATTCGGTATGCCTTGAGCGTTCACCGGCGAGCCAGAAGCAGATTTCAACTTGGCAGAGGCAGCAGGAATCGGCAGAAACGCATGAGCGGGAGTGGGGTTGGCGGGGTCAAGAGGAGGGGCTTTCATGTTGGACTTCGGAATAGACGCTATAGGATGAGAGTGCAAAACCTCTGTCTAGTTGGGTGTTAACAGGGACTCTCACAATCGAATTATAGCTACATACCCAACTTGAATTTGGATCAAGGAATCTCCACCAAACTCCGTCGTTTCGTACTTCACCCATCTGCCTACATCTGTTGAGGAACACGGCTAGCATCCGTTTGCGCAAATCTATTATCTGCTGGTCTTGCTTCGCGGTAGTTGGCTTCGCAGCATAGTCTGCCATTGTATGTTTCTCTGGGATCGGTGGTATAATTAAGGTTGGATGCAGCCGTGTCAAAGCCTCGCGCAGGGAGGAAAACTCGGAATATCGCCGTCGTACTTCTAGATCCTATCCAAGATCCTGTGTAAGTATAATATGCTATGAAAGCATCGGCGCATTCTTACCCCCGTTCTAATAGTATACACAATGTATTTTCCTCCGGTTTCTAAGCTCTTGCCAGCATCCACAATCAAAATAGGGAGTTCGGGATTCTCGTAAAGAATCTGCTCGATACGGCTGTCATAACCGCCCTTCTTCCTCCTAGGAATGCTTTGCGATTGACCGTCATAGTCCTCCTCACTGCCAATATCGCTGGAATCGTATGGATGGGGTTGAGGATTCGTTTCTGGTTCCGGGTGGTCGCTGGTACTTGAGGGAGTATGCGGGCCACTGTAGATTTGCTCTAAAGGTTCCCAATCATCAGAATCAGTGTCTTCATTATATCCTAATAAAATAGATTGCATCGTATTGTTACTTCTCTGCAGATATCTGAAAGATGAGAGTGAGGAGAGACTCACGAGAGCTGGGTGATTGGGGGTTGGCGGTTGAGGAGGCTGTTGAGTCGCGACGCTCAAAGCTGGTCCCGTACGGATTGTTATCTTCGTCGTTCCACATCATGTAGGTCAAATTGGCCCTTCTGGTGACTCTGGACGCAAACGAAGAACAGTCAGTGTAGATGCTGTGGACAATGTGTGGTTCTTCGCATCTGTGAATGTAGGTTGCCAATATCAAACTCCAGACCAGTCGGCAATGACGAAGGCAGGGGAAGCTCGGACCATGTGCACCTGGTCAACGCCGACCTTATTTTATCTTCACCTTACCGTCTTTGTACTGACCTCTATCTTTTGTTCCAGATTTACTTTATTTTCAGATCAAAGCTTGCGATATCACTCTGTTTATGAAAAGTAAGCTGTATTACTTTCAACCTCAATATTGCGGTGAAGCTACTCCGACGTCTTGCGATCTAGCTATATCCGCATCAAAGCGATACCAAATACCCCCAGCTTAAGGAACATTCAGCAGTCTCTCGCGATAATGCACCGCTGGCTCCCTCTTCACGCCTCTGCCGTGGATGGGATCATTTATCTTCTTATCTGGTTATGCTACTTGACTCAAGCACAGCAAGGCTGGGGCTTATCTCCATCAAGAGGCCTAGTTGACCCCGCGAGAAAGCTTTCAAGAGCTTCGTTAAAAGAGTTATGGCCAATTTTCAAGGCAAGCAGTTCGATCAAACACAGTTGTTTTTAAGAAATATCAAATGAGATGGCGCAGGTTATCTTTTGATGTTTACTTTCTTTGTGAGATATATTTGTGCTTGTTTGCTAAGTTATATGGAGAGCATCATTACTTTTCACTTCTGGTTATTATTTCTTCGCGTGTTAGATGCCGTGTTAGAGTTAAGCATCTATTTCACTATCATGACAAAGCCAAAAGAGATTTTGGGCGCTGTTGATGACTGGAAGCTGTTTTGTTTGTGGTTTGTAATTGTGGCAAACAGTCACGTGATACATTTTCCCGCCTCTTCTAGCAGTTTCGCGATGCTTCCAGAGGCGACGAGAAAGACCTCGTAAGCTCTAATGTTGTTATGAAGCAATTGCGTCTTCATTGTAGCCTGAGAGCAATCATTGGGGTATATATTGAATAGAAGCACCGTCTCAAGCCTTTCTTTTCTTCATTCAAAACACACTTTACAGTTCAGACATCGAGACAAACTCAACTTCTCAATCAAATCCTCAAAAATACTTCACAGACACTTAGTCACTTACTCAACTACAAATAACATCAAAATGCCTTTCTTCCCTGAAGTCTATTTCTCCTCGCCAGAGACAAACTTTCTCGACCTCCTCGCTGCACTCGACCAGCCCCAACAAAAGTCTTGCGCCGTAAGACATGTGAAGCCTCAACCCACCTTCACACCTCGGTTCGATGTCACCGAGACCACACAAGCTTATGAGCTCTTTGGTGAGCTCCCAGGTCTCGAGCAGAAGGATCTATCGATCGAGTTTAGCGACGCACAAACCCTTGTTATCAAGGGACAGACATCTCGCAGAACTTCGGAACCATCTTTCGCGCAAACTGAACCCGAAGCTGCAGTAGAAAACGAGGTTGAGATGAGCGATACTGCTTCGCAGAAGAGCCGTAATGCGACGGTAGAGGATGAATATGATGAGGCTGATACGCCTCTTGTACAGTCAACCGCCGATTCTCACGCCGAAGAGAAGAAGGAAGAGCAACCAGTCGAGAAGAAGGGCGAGGAGAGAAAGTTCTGGGTTAAGGAAAGAAAGGTTGGGTCTTTTGCCCGGAGCTTCGCTTTCTCCCAGAGAATTGAACAAGATGCTGTCGCAGCCAGTTTGAAAAACGGCGTTCTTCATGTGGTTGTTCCGAAGTCTGGGAGGGGGAAGAAAGTGGTTGTTAGTGTGCAGTAAAGGGATCAATGGCACCTGTAAGAATAGGAAATGGCGGTTAGCATAGAGTTGCATTAATTGGGAATTTGCATGGAGTTTGGAAAGCATGGATAGATTATTTTCAATGAAAGGATTTTGCATTTGGACTTCCATACACAAGTTCCAAATTGAGGTTGATGCCTAAATTTATATCAATATACTTAAGATAGCAGTGTTCATATTGTGACAGAAAAATTCCCCATTTAACTTTGTGCTGCTACATACATTATGAATTAAGAGGCTGGATCCAACAAACGCCAGAGATGCTCTCATCATACATGTTGATTTAAAGAGTGATAACTTTAAGAATTACCAGCCTATCTCGAATCACTTGATCAGTTCAACCTTATAGCGATTAAATTGGCAGCGCAACTCAGTGTGAGCAATCGATGTAGTCAAGCATAGCTCCAACCATCATGCAGATCTCTGGTGTTTAGAAAAGGTCAGCCCCCGTCTCATATTGTTTGACTAAAGAGGAGAAAATCCCCTCCAACAAAATCTGGCTAGTCCAAAACCAACAGATTACCGCATCCAACCTAAAGGGGGTTTTTTGAGACAAGAACAAAGAACTTCTGGAACTCCAACCCTCAATGGACCACATACCAAAGATCGAATACGAGCCTTGCCATTGGAATTTTAAGAGTAGAATATTTTATCTATTACATGACCCAAGCATCAACAAATCAATGTCAAGAGAATGGATTTTCAACGCCGCTCTCGCTCCAGATATCCCGAGCATTCTTTCTTATATCCCCAAAATCCACCAAGTCCCCTCCTCAAATTCGCGAAATCGAGCCTGAGCTTTACCCCGCTTCTCTTCCCCCCGCCATCCCAGCCCCATCCTGAATTTGCATTCTTCCCTCAACTCCCTATCGAAATACGACTCCAGATCTGGTCCATCAGCATTCAACCACGGACTCTGCAGATAACGACTTGTGAAGCAGACCTCCCCCCAACCTGCACTACCAGTTCTCCAAACAACTACTGGAGATCGGCATTTGATAAAATCCCGCGAGCCGAAATAATTGCCTCTGAATTCCCCGCAATTCTACATGTCAATCCGGAAGCAAGGGAGGTTGCTTTGAAACATTATCATCTTCTTACGCAGCACTTACTCTGGCGCGGTAAATACGCATACATAAATTTTGAGCTTGATGTCGTGGTATTTGATCACTTATCAGCACTACTTTCCTGGTATGAAATTCCGTATGGCTGGCGAGCGGTCCAGAGTTTAGAAGAGACCGATATCGAGGAGTATGTTGGTGGGGAAAGGAATGTTTTTGAAACACGATTGAAAAATTTAGCGGTTTTTCATTATTACCATGGGGCTTTGAATGGAATTCTCGAGCGTTTCAAGAGGCTAGAAAGGATAACGTTTCTTCAAAGTCGGAAGAGGGATAGCGAAGAGAGTTTCAAGATGGCTAGACGGGAGTTTCGATATGAGGAGTTGAGCAATGCTGAGATGGAGCTACAGGAATCTTGGAACATGGCATCTGTAGATGCAGGAAAACGCAAGAGGAAAACAGAGCTGGTTCAATTATCTGGGAGGCAATTCTGTGAGGAATTTGGGTTTGCTGATGCGGTGGACCAAGTTGGGAATTGGCAACCTTGGGTTAGGTCATTGACAATTGGGTGTAAAGCGCAAGGTTATATCTACCCAAGATTGGACAAGGCGAAAGAAAGAGATGGTTCTTATAATTAACTAAAGGTATAACGTGGTTTATCAGCGAGTCGACTATATCACCGAGTCGTCCATTTTTCTTTGGCACTAAACTTCAAATATTAATAAATCAACTATAACATATTAAATTAACTATAGCTTAGAAGAATCTAAAGAACTAGACATATCGATATCTACTTGATAAGTTCACGCGTTGTGACCTGCTTTTCCGCAAGTACTACAACGTCGCGAAGACGATTGCCCCTCCTTCCGATTACCCCCCTCCGCACGCAAGTCGCGTCACACTTGTTTATCCACATCCTTCTGAGCTAAAATGTCCTATACATCTTCTACTATAAGTGCCCCCCCTTGACGGACACGAGTCTTTTTAGCCCTACGACGTTTGCTTAAGGCTTTATTCGCTGCTCGAAGGGTACGTACCTCAGCAGATAGAAGCGTTATCTCATAGGCCATTCGCTCTATACCCTTTGCCAATGCCGCAACTGTCTCAAAGAGTGGGGTTAGCGAGCTCCCCTGATGACGAGCAATCCGATTCCGAACGAGAGTTGATTGTGAAAGGGCCTCAGTTGGGTTAGAAGGGGTCTGAGAGACCCAAGGGTTAGAAGTGGTAGTAGAGGGTCTAGAGGGAGTTGGAGTCTGTAACCTTACGTTAAGCTTTGAAAGCACTGCTTACGGGTCAAAAGGCACTAGGCCAGCTCCTCAGAATCCAGCCTAAGCGTTTTAGGCTGTTATAGATTCCTTGTATACTACTGTAAAGGCTAGAAAGAACTCCACTTTAGTAATGTAGTTAATATAGGCTTTAATAAACGTCTCAATCTACCGACCGTACGCCCGCTTTAACACACTAAAACACCTAACATCGAGTGGCTAGGTTAGATGAGATGAATAAGGTGGTAGTCTAAGAGTAATAATATTATATGTCTTACAGTACTCTTAGAACTCGGCCGATTCGTAACTCTCATGCTCATCTAATACTAGCATTCGATATAGCCCTTTTACACGAGTAGTAGTGTGTTTATTAAAGTGTTTTAGCTATTCTAGACCCGTCTCATTATTCGTCCATCTATTGCTTATCGGTTTAATAGCCTAGTCGGGTGAGAGGCCGCCGTCTGTATACCAATTTGAAAGGTGGTTCTTGCCTTAAACCACTAGAAATAGAGGAACACTCTAACCCTCACTATTAATACAAGCAATTGCCGTTGCCCATTCCCGATTGCTTAGCTGAACTGCTTTACCTCTACTACGTCGATCCGTATAAGTAACAACTATTATAACGTAAATAATACCTATTATAAAGCCGGTTTCGTTAAAGTTGTAGAAGTTATAGTCTAAAATCCCATATTTTGCCCTCATATTTTCAACTAACTAGAACTACACGCTAATTAGCTTAGAATCTTCGTATAAGGCCCTTTGAAAGTTATAAACGCGATTAAAACGTGTTTTAAAGGTTAGTTGTTGTTATATAAATTAATACACCTAGAGCTTACTAACACGTTTTCCTCCCTTCGATTTAAAGATATTATTTACTATATCTTCTACATTAGTTAACTAAAAAGTAAATCCTCTCGAATCTAGATCAAGTATATTTTAAATAATTACTTCCTCTTCTAAAATACTTAATTTATAACAATTGAATCGTGTTTTATTATAAGAAGTTCAGCTGACTATTCTATTTAAAAGTGTTATTTAAAAGATCTTATATAATTTTACTGTTTTTTAAGAATCAATTCCTTTAAATAAACGAATAGCTTTAATAGCTAGAATAATTCGAGCTTCTTAGGTTTGAATTTCCATTTGTAGTAGTTGAGAAAACGCGTGTTAAAGTAGATAGGGTAGAATATAGGGAAAAATGGACGACTCGGTGATATAGTCGACTCGCTGATAAACCACGTTAATAGTAATAGCAAAATTCAAAGTTCGTGAAAAATCACACTATTATCTGGTTTTTTGTGTTCCTATTTATCTTCTCCTGGCTGGCCTTCCTCTTGATAGAACAATAGATGGTTTGATATTCCTCCTTGGTGAGCCACTACTCTCTTCTTCAACACAAATATTTACCTCGGAAAGAGAACGACTCTGCAATCTCAAGCCCGCCTCACACGAAAGGAGATCAAGATGTATGAAAAGACTTAGAAGTGATCGCAAAAGAGTATACTGGGTCTAGGAATAATTTATCCAGAGCGCATCGCAAGAGTTGGTAGACAAGTAACAGTATAAAGGAATCCCTAAGCATCTTGCAGGGTACCTGACCCAAGCTAAATTTCGGGCTGGCTTCTGTTGTACTTCGTCTAATAACCCAGAACAAATCAGTTTGATAGTACTAATTGAGAATAGAGAGTTTGTAGCTTACCTCCAAGTCATCGGCGTTTGTCAAACCATCGCCACGAAAGTACATCCACGACTCCAGCCCGACTGCGCCTACCCATTCGTAACAAACATCATTGCAATCTCATCCGAGCAAATCATAGTACCTATTCCCAGTAACGCAACCTCCTCCCGCACCACCCACTATGCCAACACTTCCGCCTTCAAAAACCAGTTTCCTGTCCACCAACTAACTCTCAGATCCGTCGTTCGGATTGCCCCTCCCAATTTCTCCTCGCATCGCTCCGCGAGACCCGTCGCCGTGGTGCCAGACCATCATAAGTTTGATCAGAGCCAACATGTGGAATCATACTTGCATCACTGATTTCCCTCTCAAATCCCTTTCGGAACCTAGCGTTTTCAACCTCGCCCTCTGGGGCCCTGCTTGAGTTGGGAGGGTATCGTTTGCTTGCCGGTGCTGCGGCTCTGGAGTGACGAGGAGATCGTGTGGACTCATATGCTTGATCGACTGATCTGGATCGTCTTCGTTCTCTGTGGTTCTTCGCAAGCCTGGCTGGATTTCGAGGAGGGATCGGAGGGGGTGTGATATCTCGGTCGATATAATTCTCGGTAAACTCTTTTGCAAGCCTGCACGTAAGCTGTTAGTATACGAGAAAATAATCAAGGTATTCACGTCTTACTTTTTTATGGGACCTCGATGGTTATTTTTCTTTGATGAGTATTTTTCCCACCCACCTGATGGTTCTGCTAGAATGCGAATCGTCTGAAGTGCCAAGGGAAGTAGTGCGAGCCATTTTGAGTGATCATGATGTTCCGAGTTTCTTCGTTTGGGTCTAGGTACAGGAGGGTGCCGACGAGGCGGAGACAAGCTACAGTAATTTCTGTATTAGCAAAAGTTTTTCTCCCTAGATTGGAACTAAGATAAGAATTTACCTTCTGGGTCTACGATTGTCTGGCCCTCGTTTTGTGCTGCGTCTACCTGGAACAGTCTCCTTCCCCCTTTTATATCCTCGACCTTGGTTTTTTCTTCGTTCACTCAAGCTCCGTCCGAAGGACCCTGGTTCACGTCTCCCATTTGGTAATACCATAGCCGGCGAATCTCTGTAAGACTCCCTAGTACCCGTCGACAATCCTCCACGCATTGATACACTCTCCTGACGCTCTTCTCCTGGCCTAGCAGCATTTTCACCATCACTATATCTTTGCTCTCTTGTTTTCGGCCGCGGTAATTGTGCTGGTAATGTATAGAAATCATCCCACTGCGTATCCCGTCTTGAATGACCTTCGCCCGCACCGTCATGCTCTTTTCCCTCAGCGTTTCTTGATTCCTCTCTATTTCTCAGGCTCCTCTTTCTCTCAGACTTCGGCGCTGAAGCCTCCCCCCTCACAACCGCTGGAGCAACAGCAAAGTCTCTCGCCCCCACACCCATATACGGCCTCGAAGGTGTAGCGACGAAACTACTCTCCTTCAACCCCGCCTCCCCTTCACCCCCACTCACACTCCCCGCACCCCTAACTGACCTCACGCTTCTTGATCGTCTCGGCAGAGTCATATGCGTCTCTTCATCTCCATCCCGTCCCTTCTTGTGTCTGCGCCTATAGCAGCAGAGCATCAGACCCAGGATAAGAAGCACCGACACCACAATCCCGATAATGATCCCAGCTTGCTGGGTAGATGACAAGCAATCCCATCCACCGGCACATCCTGCATTCGAAGCCGAGTTTGAAGTTGTAGCAGGATTCATACTCGATGCTGAGCTTCCAGTTGGCTGTCCACTAGGGAGCGGTTGCACAAGCGTTCGAGTGACAATGGGTACTCCATTTGTGCTCACGATGATCCCAACCACATCAGTCAAGACCAGAATTGGGAGAGAAGTTGAGAAATATTGGCTCGCTGAATTAGAGGGCTCCGTGAGGACCGTGTACAGCGTTGTAGAGCTAGTGTATTCAGGGTAAAATATCGTCGCAGAGAGTTCGGAAGGTGTAGCAGTTATGGTGGTCGTGAAGGTTATTGTGCTTGTTCCACCGTAGCTTGTTGTCAAAGGAGGAGAAGACATTTTCAGCGGTGTGAGACTTTGGTTGACAGAAATGATAGAGGATGGTAGCTAGCTGCTTTATAGCCTCAATTGTTTGAATGGTGTCCTAAAGTGGGAGGCTCTGGTGGTTTGGAGTGGTTTGCTTGAGAACTGTAAAATGAAATGTTTGTTTGTGTTGTGATTCACTAAAGCTGAGCGTAAAGACAATCTTATCAAGTCGGAGAAAGAAAAAAAAGCCAACTCATTCACTCGGCGGAAGACATGAAAGACACCGAAGGAGAGGGATAGGGAAAGGAGCAACAACTCATTGTAATGCCCTCCTTTGAAACTCTAGCTTAAGAGCATATTGTAGTATTTAGTTGTTCACATAGGCAATCACTATAAGCAGTGTTTAGAAAACTTAGATACGCACATAACCCTTTGTCTTTGATGGATGATGCATTTAATCGCAAGAGATGGGGTATTGCTCAGCTGTTTTGTACTCCATGCCTTCAATATTCCCTCCTGAAAGATGCACGCGGAAACAAAACCAAGTACCATTTATCCTAACCGTTCCTTCACCTGCCATCCCACCCTTTCTCAAATTTCATCTTGCAATGCGAGTTCGAGGCACCAGTAATGTATCGATGGCGGGTTCCAGTTCGTAAATTATGCGGAATCAGGACGGTATGTGGTGCGAAAACGACGAGGAAAGCGACGGAGGAAAAAGCAGAATGCTTCGACGAGTCATACGGCAGCAGCAGCAGCGACGTTGGCTTTTGGAAGAACTGCAACGTTTTTGGCAGCTTCAGCTTTCGGTGCAGCTCCAGCTTCGACACGTCTGGCTTCGGTTGCTGCTTTTGCATCCGCCCTGCGCTTGTTGTTAGTTCGTATGGGTATAAAAGTGTGGTAATGGACATACATGTTTTGGGCCTACAGTGTCATAAAAAGGTTAGCAATAACTCGAAGCAGGATATCAGATTGTGTACTCACGAATGTACTAACAACTCGCATTCCCCCGATCAGGCAAAGAACGAAGAATATGAAAACAAGAACGAGAATTAGTGCGATGGTGCTATTGGTCTCCATAGTTGCGGTTGATGCGTGCGTGGAGTTGGGTTGAAGAAGGACGGATTGAGAG